>RCWM02000357.1:0-600000 GCA_003667255.2 Euschistus heros
ATTATGCCACGAATAAACTTATCCATAATGATCGTAACGTCCCATATGTTGCTGATTTCGACCAAACCAGCTGCCTATTCTTCCAAGATCAGCTTCAAACCCACTCAAATTAACTAGTTTCCGAACTTGCTATCCACTCTATCCCCGATAATCTCATTTAGACTTAATATTAGAGGTCTTGTAGATTTATTGTGGTACTACTAATGAGTAATTTCTTAACAATATATTGACTCATTTTAATCATATTTCCACATATTTACTAGATGTATATATTGTATTCAGTTGGAAATACTAATAAATAAATTAATAAAATTTTTTTTTAAATAAAAGCTCAATACGTATTAGAATTTTGTTGGCTGTAAAACTCAAGTACCTTCTAATCAGGGCAAGAATGGAGTTATCCAACAGGTTCCAGCCTATTCCAAAAAGGAGCGTGGAAGTCAAAATTTTCTCTGTTGATCAGCCACAAAAAAAAAAGAAGCCAATTCCAGCCTTGCCTGTACCGGTATTTATTTTTCTACCTTGCTTTAAAATTCATGCTTTATTTTCCTTCAACACAAATTATCAAATATAATTGGGAAATTGTACCGAGAATAAAAAAAGATAGAAATCTTATAAATTTCGTTATTTTAATTCGTGAGCAATCATCCACAAGTTGATTTAAAAGAATTTATATAGCAGATTTCCAATCTGAAATACCATCTCCAACCTCATTTGGTCGATTTTTTTCCTGCTCATTTTATATATTTAATTCCATGGTCTCTTCTGCGTTTACAAAATTTTTCCATGTTTTATTCTAGGCCATCCTCACAGTCATTTGATACAGAATTTTGAAATTTTTCTATTCATTCTTAAATTGTATTTTAATGTTCACGTACGCGATCATTTTGATATCTACTACGAGTTGCAACAAATTTCCTCTTCATGTCATTTAATTGCTTCGATTACCATCTAACAGATTTAGGTATTTTATTTCCTGGAGGAATAGCCTTAGCAGAACAACACAAGTCCTATTTTTCAATAGCCCTTCATACTTTAATACATCATCCATTCGTTCACCGTACACCAGTCGTATACAGTCCATTCGGACATATATTAAAATCATCTACATTCTCAGCTGTTTCTTCCGAATATTCTCTAAATAAATTCCAGCCAGCCTTTCAGCAAAATCTTGCCCCTCCCCCCCCCCTCCCATTTACACAATAACCCTAAGCTATCATTCGATGAAAGCTTGAAGTATGGTCTTCAATATACCATTCTCCAATAAATTAAATATAAACTGGGTGGAGGATAAAGGTTTATTTACTATGGAAGATACAAATAGTACAAAGTACCAATGATTGATTTCAAATCTTAACACTGCCGTCTTGCGTAGTGTGTGGCTAATACAATTAGAATTGATCCTTCTATACCATTATGCGTTCCTCAAGCGATTCTGAAGCCAGGCAGGCTACCACGTATAATCCATCACAAAACTCATCAGGTCCAAATTCAATACATTATCAGAAGAAGTTGTAAAAGAACGGAGGACAACAAGCCGGAAGGATGCAACTTATTAATTTTCAAAACTAGGAAGTGGAGCATAAACTAGACCAGAGTCAAAAGCCATACACCATGCAAGACGTCAATGGGTGAGATTTGAAATTAATCGTTGTTACTCAGTTAGAGATAGCTTAAAATTATATCATCATGTCCTCCATATTTGAATATAATCGTACTTGCAATGCATACGGAGAAATCTACTTCTAACCAGACGTATAGCTATTAAATTATTTGCCAATATGCCTTTTTCTTTATGAAACCCCTCAAAAATCGTGCCTATATGTCAATTGATTCCGTTTCAAAACAATTATGCTAACCCCTCACTGGTGGCATTTGGAATTTAAACGGTGCTCTACTAGGAGTGAGGTGTGGGACCAAGTCACGAAATCGTGTCGTCCTATTATCTGTATTTCTTGCTCTGCTTTGAACTTTCGGTCCGTAACAGCATTCACAATAGTTGGCCTCTTTATTATCGTATATGATCTAACAGTCGGCTGTTGAACCCTCGCCCACCAAAGAGGTTCTGTCCTACTTCGTTGGTGCACTACTGCAAATATGTACAACTTGATTGTTCATAATGTTCCCTAAATTACTCCATTAGTTCTAGCAGCGCTTAACCTTGATTTATTAATGAAGAAAATTACCCCCTCCATTACCTAGCTGATGAGTAATTGAAAATAATTGATGTATTAAGAGGAATTATTTAATTTTTTTTTTTTTTTTTTTTTTTTTTATTTTGTCTTAAGATCTAATTCATTATCTGAGGCTATTTAGATATTAATTGTTAGATTAATCTATATTAAATATTCAATTTCATAATATTTTTAAAATAATGCCTATAATTATTATATAATACTAGCTGAAAGTACCCTGCTCCGCTACGGTTTAATATCATTAGAATTAAGGACTTAAATTGTCCTTTTGATTGATTTAAGTTATCAATAAAAGCTAAGCTTAAAGTTGATAATTATTATTACTTAAATAAACCTAAAGTATTCCATTATTAGAATAATTTCAATAAGTAAATTTGACAATTTTCAAAAGTTAATTTTATATTATTTTGATAGTCCTCCAATGAAGCTTCGAGGTAGAACTACCATCTTACCCAGCTCTGATACCATACCATCAGCTTTTCTTATGGCATACTTTAAGTAAATATAGTCTCAACTTCTTCGATTTTTTCGAATAAAGTTTATGCCGCTAACCACATATCGTTCGATTATTAAACATCCCTAGGATCTACAAGTCACACTAAATATTTATATCTTTTTTTAAAACAATTTACTTGAATTAAGCCAATTTTATTATCAATGTCTAGCTCTATATAACTCTCTAAAATGGCACTCGCCACATATCGGTAAATTTTCAAAATTCACTGCGTACCACAATTTTATCGCTTTTTAGCAACAATTTAATAGAAAATATGTAAATTTTCTTATTGCTAAACCTTCTTTCAACTAAGAAGATGATGTAGTTAAGATTTGGTAAAGATTGGTTCAGTAGTTTTTGCGGTTAGTTTTGTTTTATAAAAGTAAATTCTATGAGTAAATTTCATGAGTAAAAATTTAATTATTCAATTTATTCATGGTTAAACTCTTAACTAATATTACTAATTAAATGTTATTTTAATAAGATACCTACTTATGAAACTGAAACATCAAAATTAATTTGAAATCGTTTTACGGAATTTTATTCTTCTTAAAACCTGCATAAAAAACTAAGGAGATATAGATTAATTTAGAACATATGTTTTATTGGAAATTGTTTAAAAACACCTGCAGTAATGTAGTATTTATAAAAAATAAATACTATTTTGATATTTTTGGGATATTTGTTGAACCCCAACTCTGATTTTAAAAAAAATTTACAAAAACCTTCCCGGGGATATACTTAATATTTTCCCAAATTTTCACGGCGATTGGATGTATGGTTTTTGAATCTATAGATAACAGACATACACACATATATATATATATATATATATAGATTAGTACATATCAATTTATTTAATCCTTTTGTTATTTATTGAAATTTAACTAATATCCGTATGTACCAAAAATAATCATTATTTATTCTCCCAACCTATAGCGTTTTGAGCACAAAAAAACTCTATGCAATATGTAATAAGCAATCATAGCAGTGGCCTTATTTCTGCTGAAGATTTCTGTCGCTTCGTCATCAGCCTAATCAATTTTCTCATATGTGCTCATTTCAACATGATATATAGTTTTAGTATTTGCAATATGGAATATGGAAACAACGGAGCCCTTGATTTTGAACTTGATTTATGCTTCAGAAATTTAGTAAATAAACTGTACGATTTCGTTTATTTTTAATGTCACCTCACCGATTTTTTAAGCAGATTTGTTTATATTTTTCTGAACACTAATTTAAAGTTATGTTTTTTTACGGAGTATTAAATGTCTGAATAAAAAGTATTTTTCATTTCATTTAACATTATCTTCTCCATTGTTTTATAGCTAAAAGGTAACTTTTAATTCAGTAATTAAAGTTATTTAATGAGTCGTGATCTTAGGATATGAAAACAATGTTTTAAGATGGGCGGAGAATGCAGCTCGAAGCAGTCTATTAAGACCCATACCTATGAATACAACGTTTACCAGACTATGTAGAGCTAACCAGGAAATATATAAATGAAACTTGAACAAACAACAAAATTCGGTCTTTTATTCCAACAAAACATTGAATTAAAAACGACTCACCGGACTAAAAAATCAGAATTTATGTATACAATTTGTAGACTAATAATAATTTAAACTATTCACAATTTATTACATAAAATATACCTATAAATCTATATTCACCGAAAATTATTGTATTCCTGTAGGGAGTATTTATGCAATAATCATTTTTTAGGTAGGCGAATGATATATTTTATACCTTTGGATCCTATGTTTCTTAAATGGGAAATGCTGTTGGAATGCCTCCTCGATTCTGGCCCGAAAAAACTTGGAAGCGGTATAAAGGCTACGTTGTCACAGCCATTTCAAAAGAATGGCACTCCCAAAAAATGAGAGCTGTAGCCGAGGAGTTGAATAACAAAAAATAGGAGATAGTTTATCTCAAAAATAATGGTGGAAACAAGATGTAAAAATATTTTATTCCAGGAAAAACTTCTTCAGTTTGAAAAGTATGAGAATTTTGGAATAATCAGACAGTCTGATTCAGACTAAATCTATTATCCGCAAACATAAAAAAATAAAATGGTTCCTTAAATAATCTTTTATTGTTTGGAATAGAACTAACCTAAAGATCATAAAGGAAGAAATTATCTAGTGAAGTTTGTCTTGACGAAATAGACCGAAATAGAAGAAACCCGGAAATAGACCGATCTCCTCAATATTTAACTTATTCTTCCATATTGTATGCTTCAGTCAAATTTCCTGACTATTTCTTCTATGGTTTACCGCTTAATTTTCTTAATTTTACTAAATGTAACTCTAAACCCCACGGGTTACTTTCAACATGGGCAAACCATAATATCTTGTTTACTTTTATCGTTCTCAGTTTTTTTTTTCTTTTGTTTTTTTTTTTTATTAAAATCTAGTTAATTACAAAATACTCTTATGCATGACAATAGAGGTAAACCTTCCATCTCGTGTCCAATCCTTTCAATCCAAAATCTTTCAAAAAACCCTCAATGCTCCCTACTATGTCACTAATGAACTTATCCAGGAAAATCTTAATGTTCTATAAGTTGTTAATTTTGCCTAAACCGCATACGTCTCGTTTTATAGTTAACGCCATAATCAATCAAATACATAAGTATCTCTACTAGATCCTAACCTCTTAGATTTTCCACTAACCCTCTGAAACGTCCGAAAAGAAGATGGCCTCGTGACCTTCCAGTATAAGACTTTTATTGAAGTGAAACCAATGCGTAATAGCTTTGCAATACATTGTCAACAAGCCATTAACTCACAGTTCCCTAATTTACGTAATGTATTATTGTACAATTGTATGTATGGAAAAAAATATATTGATTTTCCCAGAGTCTATATTCTATCTATGTTATGTCGAACACTTTAATATTTTTTTCAAAGTTTTAATAATTAGGATATCTTATATCTTATAAACATTTTTTCTATTGCTTCAGTGGTTAGCGAAAAACAATAATATGAGACGGTGTTTCATTTTTCATATGGACTACATACTCTTACATAGAGAGAGAAAGACAACGAGAGATAGGGATATAGAGTATAGATGTGCAAACTAATAATATTCTTAAAAATTATCAAACCATCATTTTAATATGTAAAAATATTAAAAAGAATGAAGTGGCATCATAATTTATGATTTATAAACCTTTGACTTATTTTTTTAATGTAATTCAAATTAACCCTGAAGTTCTCACTAAAAGGTGGAACATCATAGAGCAATTAAAAACATAAGATGGTGGTAATATGCTACAAGTTTTGGTTAAACGTTATACTGCTATGAGCTTATTCTAGCCTTATAACTTTGAAAACCCAATATTGATAGTACATAAACTCATTATATATTATTTTATTTTTGAAGAGAAAAGATTTCTCTTCAAAAATAAAATTATATATTTAATAATATTGATTTATATCAAGAAAAATTACATATATAAACTCATTACTTTCGGTTAAACCCATGATTACTCAGTGAATAAAGGACAAGATACTTTATCTTGCAAATGTGCTACGAATGAGAAGTTACTTTACTGGAAATTGACTTGTTGTTATGAACGTTATCTTCACATTTACTAGATGTATTTTTTGCGTGTAGATGTTAATTTCAATAAATAGATAATAAAAAAAAATGCATAACGAGTTTCTAATTACGTTCTGACCTCCTCCAGTTTTATCAATTACAGCAAATAAGATATTTTTTTTATATATATATATAAATTTATTGAAATTTACAACTGTATAAAATATATACAACAAGTAAATTTGTTGAAAGTGGATACAATGGCATGTAAATAACATGTGAAGAACTATTCACTAGTACAAAAACTAACCACTAATTGAACTAAACACTAGTAGCACTTCAATAAATTCTACACTAAAAGGTCTCTAGGCCATCTTCTTTTCAGACGCTTTGGAGGATTATCAGGAATGGAATAGGAAGCAAGTTGGGAGACTAGTGAATTGGAGTGGTTATGGAGCTTTCTATGGAAGGATAGGTATCTGGTTTGTGCTAAATCAGCAACATATAGGACATTGAGATCTTTATGGATAAGTTTATCTGTAACAAAGTAAGGAGAATTAAGGATTTTGGATTCTAAGGATTGGATACGAGAAGAATTAAAAGTCTGATAACTGTCACGTAAATGAGTCTTTTGTAGAAAATCGGGAAATTTGAACGTCTGTCTAGTAAATGTTGAAGTCGAAAACGACGAGCAGTTTTCTGTCGTTTAAGTCTTGTATGAGGATTCCAAGTTATACGTTTGTCCAGTTAAAGTCCTAGATAGCGGATCTGCTCAACAGGGATCAGTGGAATATTGTTGAAGGATACTGTAGGACAGGAAGTCGTAGGTTTACGACGAAGGGTAAAGGTTATTTAGTGAAATTTGACTGGATTTAATTCTCCAATTTCGACACCATTCCTGAAGGTTTTTGATATGATATTGGAGTGTTTGGGAGGCAATGAAGGGATCATTATTCACTGATAACACCATGTGTCATCAGCATACGTCGTGAGGATGGTGCTAGGACGGGTCGGGATATCAGCTGTATACACCGTGTAAAGGATGGGACCTAGGATACTACCTTGAGGAACGCCGGCATAAAATAAGATTTTAAAAACTGTTTTATCCCAGACACTCCAGTCAAATATTACTTCTCTTGGAGAATGGTGTCATAACTGGTCAAGATAAATCCAGATAGCAAAGAACCTTTACTCTCCGTCGAAAACCTACTCATCCTGTATCCTTTAATGGTGTTCCGCTGATTATTATGGAACAAATACCTTGGATTTTTTCTGGGCAAGAGACTTACCTGGAACCCCCAAACAAGATTGAAAAGACAAGAAGATTCACGTCGATTTCGACTGCTACTACACATACTTGACAAACGTTCAAATCTCCCGATTCACTATAAGGAACTTATCTATATGACGATTATCAGACCTATTAGGACCTACGGTATAGAATTGTGGGGATCCACCGAACCATCGAATGCTTCCCGCATCCAATCACTCCAATCCGAAATCCTTCGAAAAATCCTTAATGATCCTTACTTTGTCAAAAAAGAACTGATCCACAATGACCTTAATATCCCACATGTCGCCGATTTGGCCCGAACCAGATACCTTTCCTTCCATAATATACTTAACATTCATCCAAATCCACAGCTTGCTTCCCATTCCATTCCTGGCAATCCTCCGAGGCGTCTAAAAATAAGATGGACTCGTGATCTTCTTTTGTAAATATTCATTAGAGCACTACCAATAGGTAGTTCCTCAACAAGTTTTAATCATGTCATTATATCGCATGTATGCCGCATATTTACTAGATGTGTTTTATAATACAGTTGTACATTTCTATTAACTAAAGAATAAAAAAATAAAATAAAATAAAAACTGCTTTGGATGCCCACATTCCAGTACTTAGTTTCTCATGATAAGAAAAAAAAAAAAAGATTGAAAAATAACACGACATCACGACATTTCATATCCGTTTCCTTTCACGACAGCCAAGACTTCCATAGAGGAACGGCCTCCAGAACCCGTTTACTGTTGCGTAACCCCTGACCTATGTGGTAAGCCACCCCCTAGATCTGTCAGCACAAGGGCGTTGCAGTTCACTCTGTCGCAATACCTCCTCCGTGGGCTTCGCTGATCCTGGTGTTATTAGGGCCTGAGGACATGACATCATGAGCTTGGTCATTGATAGTGCGTCATAGTACTTTACAACTCATTCTCAATCCATTATTCGTTTAGCGCTGACCTTTCAGTAACACTGACTTGCTGACTAGATAATTAAGCCTTAGCTAATTGATGTTTTATTATTCAATTTAATTCCGTTTCCCGTTACCCTTCTGAATAATGCATTATTGCTTTAGCATTATAGCATCTCGAAATTAGTTAAGTTATTCTATTGTGCAACATTGCAAAGAGTATAATAGCTCATTAAACTATCTGCGAATGTTGGCAATGACGACGTAATGAAACCCACTTAAACCATTGTCATGATTGTCGAGAATATCGAAGTCAATTATTTTTTATAACCTCCAACCACATTATTTCTACTATTCTATATTACATCGATGCATGAATGGATACTTCAGATACTTTTGTGTAGATTAAACTTTGTTTTTATGATCATGCCGTTTTAATTTATTCCAATTATTAAACACCACTTTAACATAACAATGCCTTTACCTTGTACTCGGATCCACGAACACTAATGACGCAGCGCAGAAATCTCTTTACGCGTTTTTTTGTTAATGTTACAGAATACGCCAGTAGGCACCCTACTTCACCAATAGAATTTTTTCCTAGCCACGCTAAAACATTGCAAACTTGCGCGTCAAGTTACACTAAATGGGAATGATTATAATTCTGATTCTACCTTTAAAATTACTTGTACTATCCAAATTAATAAATAAGTTATGTTATATAAATAAGTATGTTCTTAATAAGATTTACTATTGGTTTCAATATTTTTAAATGTGTCAATTATATGACATAAAATTATATTAATCTAAATAAGCCATTTATTTATACTTTACAACTGGCTGTGATACTTCCACAGCACCTTTATTGCGTTCTAAAATCTTTGTCTTGGACTCTCTTGACTATACAAACCAAACCTTCCTTATTTCTACGTTATTATCAATAATGATATATTTATTATGTTGTTTTAAAAGTACCTTCTCTTTAAATATTCTCATCGGTCCATTATTGACCGAGAGGAAGCTGGATCCAGTGCTGCCAATCTTCCCTGTTCCTCCGCAACTGCTGTATACCATCGAAAATTTTGCGAAGATTCCCAATCTCTAAAACAGAGGCTCTTGGAGCCATGCTATTTTCATATTGGTCTAGTCCATTGCATTTCTGGGTTCTATCTTTCCGTTCATTCAAAGAACATATCCAACTGTCAGTTTTTCATGATTGTCTTTAATGGAGAGACACCTTTAATTGGGAGCTAGTAAATACTTTTTCATCAACAACAAATAAAATCTTTTAAGAGAACTAGTGGAATTATCCACACATGGTCTATTCCAAGATTTATACGGCGGAAGAATTAAGCCTTCTTACTATGACCCCATTATATCCTATTCTACTCTTCCTATATTCCAATGCCCACCTTCCCTCATAGGATCTTCAGGATAACAGTTGCAACGTGCTAACAAGACGTTTTCTATTGATAAATTTATTCATACGAATAACTTTTGATTCTGATATTTTCAAATTGCAAATATATTTTAATCAAATAAGTATGCTTCACTAATTTCAACATTTTTTCTCACACCTTGTTCTGTATGATATTGATTTTCATATTTTATATTTAAAACTGTCCATAGAAATTTCTTTCAAATTCAAGATATTCAGTGAAGTTTTCCTGTAAAACTTAAATATTTAAGATTCAAATGTGCTTTCAGATATATTTGAAAAACTTCACCAAATACATATGTTAGGATTGACCCTGAGAAATTATTTAAATTGGTATTGCCAAAAAGAAAATCATTGTATGCCCCGCCTAAAAAACATTGATGTGGTAGGATGTCAACCAAAACAGCTTTAAAATATTCATTTGATTTGCATACAAAGACTCACAAAACCAGTAAATTCGATTAGGTTTATAGATTTATTCAAGTGATCCTTATTCAAATTGATGGACTAGCCTTATCTGCCGGATTTCGTTGTTCCCTGCACGCCCTTATTTTTATTTTATTTTTATCGATATTATTATTTTTTATTAGCTAGATAGTTTATGAAGTATAAACTATTGAATGAAATTTTGATTCCTCATTGACACTAAAAGCATTTTATTTATTATTTATTATTATTATTTTATAGCATTGAAGATATTTTTGCAATTGGGCTTAAAGACAATGCCTAATGGTAACAATTCTGACTACACCGTTACTATTGACTCTGAAAACAGTTTTTTTTTTTTTTACTATACCAAATTATTTTAAATAACAAGGAAATTTCGAACAGTCATATTGAATTTTATTTTACTTCTTTTTTTTTAAACTACAGATTGTGTCATGTATGAATAATTCAAAAGGGTAGCGGTAGTTTTGGTCTAGCCATCCCAATGACCCTGAAATTCCAACTTTTTTTTCGCTATAACCCAAGAAAAGATGGATAAGTAGATTTCAGAGGGTTCAGTCATCATGATATATTGCGACTGTAATCAATTTTATTACTTTCGCTGATAGGCAGTAGTTCAATTAAATACAATTATTTTTAATAAAAACTTTTTGTTACGCCGCAAAATAAAAATAAAAAAGGAGCATGTTTCAGTTCTATAGAACTGTTGTTTGACGTTAATTTTCAACTTTCATCGTATGAAAAGAAAATGTTTCCAATAACAGAATTTATTTGAATCACCTATCCAAGTATGATCAAATGTAGCCTTCACCTGTAATTTCTAGTGAAGATACCCCCCTGATGTGAGGTCATATGTGGCGATTATATTTTTTGTCGAAATAAAAAGATTTTATTAAAAATTAATCGTATTTAATTGTCCTAAAGCAAATTAGGGAAAATAATAAAATAATTCTTAAAATTACGGAATTTCTTTGATTCTGCTATAACAGAAAGATCATTCATCTTCAGGGCAAAACAAAAAATAAAAAAGAGGAGATAAAAAACAAAAACTATAAAGGAATTTAAGGTTCGAGGATATAGTTAATTTAAATAAACCAAACTAAATAAAATTGAACCCAAATAAATAATATAAATTGTTAATTTTATTTCCTACTAAACCTTTGGTCAACGACGGAAATTTACCAGAATATTAGTACGGAGAAATAAGACAAAAGATAACTAAACTTTGAGCTCTAAAAATAAATATGAAAAATGATAAATATTATCAGGCATTTAGTACAGGTTTTTTTATTAGCATCGATCCTTCAACCCCAAAAATAAAAATTTCTGACTGCTGGAAATTGTTCACCACCCTCAGCTCTAAATATGGTAAAAAGTCTTGCTCGAATTAACGTCGGATTTGGGTGGGGGAGGAAGGAAAAGGACGGATAATCGATGTCATTAGCTGTTTGATCAAATAACTCAGAAACCGTTACTTTGGGCATGTTTTGTGTTCTATACATTATTAGGGCAGATCAAATTGTCATCTAATTCAGTTATATCAATTTTTTCCTCAGATCTATAGTTTTAGAGCTTTGAGAGAGGGAAACATTAAAGAGATGAGCTAACTTCTCCAGTGATGGCTAACTTCTGGTCGCACTTCTATTAGGTTAAATTTACTATCAGACCCCATATATGAAAATTTGATCAAATCTCTTAAAACACCCACGTTTTTTTTTTTAAGGGACTTAATAAAAATTCTTATGTAGGATCATATGAAAAAAAATAAATGTGGAATTCGACCTATATTTTTTTTGTTATAGCAAGAAATGTGCCCGAAACGTCCACAAACGTGAAAACACGTTTCGACAAACGTGTTTTCGCGGAGAAGTGCGACTTACTACAAGTTAGCCAATCTCTGCAATTTTTCCCTCCCCCACAGCTCTAGAACTACTGGTCTGAGAAAAAAATGAATATAAACTATATATAACGGAGTTATTCCATCAAAAGCTAAGATCATGCGATTTTCAACCCTTTCTCCTTCCCTCCTCCGCCCAAAGCCGACGCTATTTCGAAACTTATAGCACTATAAGAATTTATAGCACATTTAGAGCTAAGGTTGGTGAACGATTTCCAGCAGTCAAACCTTTTTATTTTTGGGGTTGAAGAATCGATGCTAATTTCCCTGAACTAAATGCCTGATAATATTTAATAGCTAGTAAACTAGAGTTCTTGTGCGGGCTTTTAATTTTATAGAAAGAATTAAGGAATTACATTATTTTTAGGGGGGTAAAATTAAAATTGTTGAAATAAAAGAACTGGACAACTAAACAGAGTTACATTTGTTTATAAAAGAAAAGAGAAATGTAGCGATAGTTATATTAGAAAGTGACATTATAAATAATGTCTACAGGGTCCTCCGATGTACGTTATCATTCAAGCTTCTTGCTGGTCCAAGGAGTCGGTAGCGAAAACTTGTTGAGAAAGTACCGCTAGCTGTTAACAAGCTAGGCGCTATTGATGAATACCTCTGCCGTCCTAATTAATTAATTAATATTCACATTTTTATTAATATATGCAATGTTATTTTATATTAAAAATTTTTATATATTAATAAATTAAGTCTATTTCGACGTTCCAAATGAAAGGGACAGAACTCCAAACCGCCAAGACTTAGCTGCAAGATGGGTTGCATATATGTATACATGTATACATCGTAATGGCAAAGAGAAAAATCTTGTGATACTTCGCAACAAACTTATATTGAGTCTATATTAGTTTCACTAAAATATACGTTGGGATTCCACTTTTCTTACTACGGACAATATAAAAACATTTCTAAATTGTTAATTACAGAATAAATTTAAACAAAATAAATTTACCGAGTTAATTACTTCTAACGTACTAGGTATATCATGTCCAAAAAATTATCAGTATTGTAAAATAAATAACGACCTTAGACGAGATTTAAATCTTTTTAATAGGGTGATCATATTCGTTTTCTTATTTCGTTTTATTTAACTCGAGGGAATTTATGATATCAAGTTTAAACTTATACTTGTTTAGACTTTAGAATAAATTTATAGAATGAAATTTGAGTCATCTATAATAATATTACACATCCTTTTGTTTTTAATTTTGAAATAGGATGCTAAAGATATGAAAGCGGCCCCATTTTATTTGTGTATACCTTATTTTTTTCTTATTAGTTTTATTGCCTTAAATGTTTCGAAAGAGTTCTAGGCATATTTTATTTATACTCATACAAAATAAAATATATAATCTTGATGGATCTTTATTAAGTCTTGATTAGTTCTATAATCATATATTGATTTTAATATTTTTTAATATTGTGTTAAAAAGCTTTAAACAAGAATAAACGTTTCAAGGCGGTAACAAGAAATTTAATTTTCTCTACAGTATTATGTTATATGATGTAATACCTTATGTATGATCCTCATTCAAAATCGTATTGATTTCTTTCTTTTTACATAAATTCATTTATGAAGTACTGGTGGTGTTCTAAAATATGTTACTGAAACAATTTTTTAATAATAAGTAATTTATAAATAAATATAAAAATAAAAATATAAAAACAAAATGATGAGCGTTCTATTATTAAAGAATAACAGCAACTAAAACAGTAACTAGAATACATCAAATGTATCCTATTATTTCTTTATACATATTAAGAAATTGTCTCTTGAATTTAAGTAATTTTATTAGTATTATATATTATACATATATATAAAATATATTCATTGTATTTTATAGTATATTTAGTTAGTACATATTATATGGAAGGGTTATTATATAGGAGGTACGCTGGCTCAGAGGGTAAGGCACTCTACTGCTAGCTTTTAGGCCCGAGTTCGAGTCCGGCTGTAGGCAGAATATTAATTTTATGTTATTTCAGCCGTGGCCCGACTCTGGGGTCGGGAGACCCTCCTGTGCCTTTATAAGCATGGGCCTCGTAACAATACAATGTTACTGAAGTGCTGACCCAAGTCTCTTTTTTAAAAATATTATTATACACATACGTACACATATACATATATACTTATTATATGGGCAATATAATTTTTTTATATATTTTTATTTCGTAACGAACGTCTGTTTTTCACTTGACCGTTAGAGATCTAAATTAATCAGTGATAACTGTCCTTTGTCATAACATAGTACACATAAATACAGGAACGAACGGTTGACTAATAACATCAGCTTTGTCAACTAAGGAGCTATGATTCCTCCTCTTTGGGTAGTGATTAAAGATTGCGTTTGTGTACTGTCTATCAGATTCGTTTCGTTTAATTTATTTAATTTTTTTCAGACCATAAGCACACCATTTTATTTCAGAATCAACAAGTGTACGAGTATATTAAACCTTTTACATGTAATGTACTCGTATATTAAATATGCCTTTCTATAGGGCTACAATTGAAAAAAAAGATATGAACGCATATATTTTTTTAATTGTACTAGAAAATATTTAAAAATAATGATGTTCATTGTACCATGTTGTTAATAAATAACGTACCTACGTTATTCGCTACCAACCTTATCTTTACTATTATATAAAAGGACAAGCCATTTTTCGTTTGTGATCACTAATCACAAAAACTACTAAACAACTCGGTACAAAATTTTAACCACATCATCTTTATAGTTCCTGGAAGGTTTTGCACTAACAAAATATAACGATTTTCAATTCATTTGTTATTAAAAAAAAGCGATAATTTGTGGATAACAGTAATGCTTTAAAATTGACCGATGGGTGGCGAGCGCCATTCTTCATGAGAGGTCACAAAGGTACGGTGTTATATGTAGCTTGTAATTGGTAAAAAAAATTTGTTTATATTAAATTAAATTATTAAAAAGATTGAAATATGTGTTACGGCATGTGGATCTCTGTGAATTTTGAAAATCGACAGATATGTGGAGTACCCCATTCCATAATAAAGTTTACAATGGTAAGACTACTGAACCCACACGTACCAAATTTTAACTTCATCTTCATAGTTGTAGGAAGCTTTAGCAATAATAAAATTTACAATAATAGAAATTTAAATGTACAATGGTGAGTTGCAGAAACGAGGTTTGTTACACTGTCATATACATACTTTTAGGGTTAGAAATTGAAACTCAACCAGATAAAATCATTAAAATTATTTCTGCCGAATAAAATATTATTACTAAATCAAAATGTCGATTATTCACTTTTTTATATTGTATGCAAAAATATTATTCATGGGCCTTTAGTTGAAAGCACTGTTAGTGTAGTCCATTATCAGTATGAGTTTCTTTATAGACTCTGTCCATCTGGATTACCACCTAATTCATTAAAAGCTTTTACCTAATCTCCACCACCTAATCAGTGAAATGTTGACCAAATTAAAAATGACTGCTATGAAAGGAAAAAATCATTCAAAAAATAATGCACAATTGCATGCTACAATACAAGACTTACACCGATAAATAAATAACACTTTAAATATTACTTAAAACTATCTATGTTCTTTACTTATGAGAACTGGTGAAGCCGAGACGGGGAATGCTGTTTTAACATAAACCAAGGGGTCCACAGATTATGAATAAATAAAATATAAAAAGAACCGAAGGACTCATACATTATATTTATTTATTAAGCTAATACGTTGATAATGACAAGAAATCCTTATATTATACCCTAGAGCCTTATATATCAAGATTATCGCCTCCCGCAGCATGCAGAGGATCCGTTTGCATTAAGAGTGCATCTATTTGATGTATGCTAATTACCCTATCGCTTACAGGGAGGAAATACGCGAGCGAATATCATAGCTGCTTGTCCACTGCATCACATTTAGATGCTAAACCTATGGCGAACCTCTTGCAAGTGGGAGGCTGCGTGGGCTGCTTCCCCGAAGACCTCGGGAGTTAGAACCCGGATTCGAGTACATTAATGAGATTAGCCGAGAATAGTGTAACCGAGCAGAAGTGGATAAATCAGATAATGGAGGAAGGCTAGACAAGATTGGCTCTTAGTTATACTCGGGTGTATAACTTATTGATCAGATATCTTCCCCGCCTTGTCCAACACAGGAGAGATAAACATTGTAATGTTACTGAAATAAAAGACTTTATCCAGCTATAGCGTGTTTATCTTTTCTGTTTGGCTCCCAGCAAAGTAATATGAAGTTTCATTCCGTTTCGTGGGAAATTTGAATAGATTGTTCTAACGTCTTCGCTACCATTTCGAAGTGTACAAATTTTTTTTATGAAACTATTTATTGATATTAACAATTGTATACAATATAAAAAGAACAAAATCATCCACCACTTGATATTACAGAATTGTATACAGAATATACTACAGACAAAAAAGAACAAAATATACACCACCTCGTATATGAATACAGACTACTCACTAACTAGGACATTGGCCTGTCGGGATGCTACAGTGGGAGTCCTAATTTTGCCGTCAATGTTTGATGAACAATAGGGATTTGAAGAACATCAAACGGCATATATTTTTTTTTAAAAAATTTCTGCCGGGCCGAACCCCATGGGTTTGAACTTCATTCTTTAACTACCTATCAATAATTTTTATAACGCATGTATTCAAATATATGCTTTGAATAATTAGCTTTAAAATGCTGTTGATTCATCACTTAAACTTAAAATTGCAAAATTTACAAAACTTATAATTAGTTTTATTGTTTTTAAACTTTGGTGCAAAATCAACCGGATACCCGTGACTTTGCACCACCTTATGTTTTCAATTAAAATATCATTAGAAACGTATTCTGATGCAAAATAAAAGCTCGATAGTAGTTAGAGGTGCAGACCATTTCTTGATAGTGTTAGGAGCTTGGAAAAAATGCAATCTACAATGATTAGGCAAAACTTATTAAAAAATAAAAAAGGACACTAGGATTTGAAACAATTTCACCTAGCAAAATTATAACAGCATTCGTCAATATACTTTTACATAGATAACAAAAACCTTATTAACAAAAAGCAAAGTGTTATCTCAAATAATTTAGATTTTTACCAGCCTATGAACACCTTAACTTCAAAATATCCTTGTTTATTGATTGATTTAGGAGGATTAATGCCAGGTGCCAAGTCATTTCTTACTCATACCAAAAAAGAGATGCTATTTTATTTTCAAATACCATGACGTTTGTCAAATATTTTGAGAAAAATGAATACCATACATCTAAACTACAATAATTATAGAATAAAATCAACGCAAAATTTACTCGATTTGGCAAATATTTAGTTGTTGAAAGCACGGCTTTATCCCACAAAGGAATCACACCTGTTGGAACACTACAATCAACTAACTGTTATAAAACATAGGAGGTAACTAGATTCAGAGTGAAAAAGACCCAATCAGTGTTGTCATAATTAAGTAAGAAATATAAAAGATCCCTGATTTAGACAACAGCAAAACACTTTTTCTTCAACTGAAACTCTTTAGTGAACTTGGTGCGACGTTAACTCACTGGTGCAAAGTCAGACATAAAGGTATTTATGATGACAAAATAACTTTGTTGTTTGGTTTTAATGAATTTTAATACTGTATAACTTCTTGTTCTTTATTTTATGTATCGACACATGAACTATATATAAGTATGTATAAGTAATAATTATTTGTATATGTAAAACAAATAATCATAATTATAACATGTGCATTGTATACTTTTAAGTATGGTGTGTACAAAAATAAATAAAATTCCTTCCAACAGGGTCACTGCTGGAAGGAAAACACTAAAAAACTGTATAGAATATATACGACATGTAATTTGAGGAAAATAGTTACAATGACATATCAATAACTTGTAAAGAACTACTCACTAGAAGCACTTCAATAGTTCTACATTAGAAGGTAAGGTCTCTTCTTTCCAGAGGCCTCGGGGGATTATCAGGAATGGAGTTTGAGACAGGTTGGGAGACTGGTGGATTCGATTGGGTATGGAGTTTCCTATGAAATGATAGGTATCTGGTTTGTGCCAAATCAGCAACATATGGACGCATTAAGATCTTTATGGATAAATTTATTTGTGACATAATAAGGAGTTGTTTATTTTACGATGATCAATTTTACAAAGGATTTTGGATTGTAAGGATTGGATAGGAGAAGAATTGGAAGGTTCAGTGGAACCCCTAAGTTATTCCGTTTGTCCAAAAGCAACTCCAGAATAACCAGTGCAAGGCTCATGAGTCCATGTTTGATACCAATCCAATCTTCCCTAAACTTTTTTAATGTTGATCCAAATAAACATCGCAACAAACAGGACCAATCACTGCATAGAAAGTTGAATGACTCAATGGAATTAGAGAGCATATATTTATGTTAGGTGTAACATTATCCTTGCGAATTATAAGAAGCTTGTTCTTGTTAATGCCCAGTCTGTCAATGATCTCAATGTTAATATAAATGTGAGTAATATTAATATTTTTCTTTTATTCTTATAAATTCCAATCATTTACTCAACTGATACGTAACGCTACATGTTTTCTGAAACAGAGAACTTCGTGTCATATTTTCTTTAGGTAGCAGATATTTTGAGAAATTTTCAAGTAATAGAAAACTTGCCATTAGCTCTTTGTGTCGTTCCTCTTCTTTTGTTTCGTATCTTTTCATTCTTGGCACTCCCTATTCAGTAAGTAGTGATTATGTTACTATTCAGTAACATTACTCATGAAATCAATAACAGCAACGTTACCTGCACTATATCTTAGGATTTTTCTATTCTTTCTTCACTATTCTTTATTACCTGTTTGTTGGCTACCCCTTGTTGTTCATTTACTTTAATTATGAAAACTAGTTAATTTTCTGTCTTTCCCTTCTTTATGATCATATATAATTTTGACCTGAAATGGATCTGTATCACAATCAACTGCTCTGCAACTTCCTGTACGTTCTGTATGCGAGATATATATCTCTTCCTGGAAACTATTCGATTCCTGGTAAGAATGTCTGGGAATATGCGTTGTAACGGAAATAAGGACTCTCAACAACCAATTTTATTTTTCCAAATTATACTACAATCCTAAAAAAAAAAATTATCAAAATTACTGAAATTTTATTCTTCTAGTGGGTTTAAAGGGGATGTGTTGAGCTGAAAGGAGAGCAATGTGTAGATAGTTGAAACTGAAATTTTGGATAGAATGAGTACGAAGTATGTTAAGTTAATATAGGGTGTTTTGGGTTGTATAATATGGACCATTAAACATCATTAATCATGTATCACCATCAACATGGATCATTACCCATCATTAATTATGGGCCATCAATCATCATTTAGCTTGGTAGACATTGGATTGGAGAGATTGAATACCTTTAAAATATGAGTGTCTTGCTGGTCTACCCTCGGTTCAATGTTATTTGGTTTCAGTTTAGTTTCGTTTTTAATTATTATTACGTTAATTGGTTTGTCTGAGTTTAATAGTTGATGGTACTTTAAATGTTGGTCTTTAGACCTGAAGGGAATAAAAATTGTTACGTTTTTGAATTTCAATTCCACAACCTAATTCCAAGAGTTATGGAATCAAAATAATATGACCATAATGTTGTTCAAGCAGGGCTTAGTTTTTAGTCAATATGGAAATGAGAAACGGATTACGAAGGAGTAACTCATAAATGAATCATGCATAAATGAATTTTTCATGAATAATTCTTAATCTGGCCCTCTCCATCGGATTTGAGGGTGGGAAGAGGGTTGAATATTTATCAATGTTTAGATGCATCTCAAAATATTTTAATTCTCGTTTATATAGATAAAACTGTCAAAGAAGTCGACAATTTTGTTTATTTGACGGGATTTAACGTCCTTGTATAATCCAACTAGGGTAGTAAGGCCAGTTTAAAATATTTTCTTTGTGTACGTAACTTATGTAAATATCGACTGAAGAAAAGTAACTGGAGAGAAAAAAACTTACCTCATTCAGAAACTTTCGAGTCTTCGTCAAGCGTTGCGAAAAATTATGGTAGTGAAAATGTCCTATAAAAATGTATGGGTTGGTTTGTCAAGCTATTTTTTTCGTTGAAAGGTCTGTATTTTTTATGGACGAATATGCTATTAAAATATAGACCATCAGATCAACTTAATATTGTTTACTACTATGATCCATACTAACGACAGATTCTTATTTTTAAAAAGAGTAATGATATTTTTGTTTTTAAAGATTAATTTTTAAAAATAATTTCCAACTTTAACACTAAATCTACCTCTACGGATCAAAAATGACCCTTTTCGGACTTTTTGGCAGAAGTTCTTAGAAACAACATCCATTACTTTGCTTTTTGACTTCACTACTTTTATTAAAAAATATATCAAAAGTGTTTTTTTCAATGTCCAACCCTCTCTTATTATTGTATTCTACCGAGAGGTTTTAGTAGAAATATGTACACATGAAATGTCGGTAGGTTTAGTGTTAAAACGGTGTCTTGGTTTGGTTACTTTTCATAACCGTTAAATGTAATTTTATCAAATTTATTAGGCGAAATTTATTCGAATAATAATTGTATTATTTTCTATACATTACTTAAACTATAGACTCGATGCGATTGCTATCACCTAGACGTTAACGAGCAATAGAGGAAGATAAAATATTTTTATAACATCGCTTTATCATTTAATTATGTAGTACTCTTTACACGATTTCGTCCTTTGACTCAGGCTCTTCTATAGCCGAGAAAACCAGGAAAGAGTTGATTTTAAACCAACCTCTATTTCCTGCTAGAGTGAGGTTCTTTGTTTAGGAAGGATAAGGAAATTCTCCAAAGATGGATGCGTCGCTTCAATGGTCTGCTGAACCGGTCACGAGGATCAGAATGAAAACTATGAAGAGGAAAAGGAACTTGAATCCTCGACGGATTTTAAAGAAGTTCTTGATCCTTGGAATGAAAAACGATAAAAGCCCAGGCATAGGCGGGCAAACAGAAGAGCTTTTCAAATGTGGTGGTGATGATTCGCATTTATCCATATATAATTTAGTGCAGATTTTAATTAATGAAACAATGCCAAGAGATAGGAAGAAATAAGTCATGGGGCTCTTTTGAGGATAGAGAAATTTGGAGGAGGCGAATGAAACAAGAGGTTTTACCTTGTAAGATGTCAATTTTCTCGACTTCATTAAGCTCGGAGGATTAGCTTTGCAGTGAAATAGGTAAAAATTCCGAAGAAACCACTTGAAGTCAGGACTGAACTAGAAGGAGGGATATACCCAGACTAAGATGGGTAGACAGTATGATCTGCAATGCAGCGGCGGCGGATAGAGCTGGATAATAGTAAAGGGAAATTAGCACCAAACCTTGAACTAAAAAAAAAAAAAAAAGTTCTTTATTTAAGGAAATCAAATTTGCAACAAATTCAATAGATTCTATTCATCTTTTTCTCAGATCAATGATTTAAGACCTGTGAGGGTGTGAAAAATTAATCAGATTGGCTAACTAGCGGTAAGTCTCACTTACTCCGCGAAAACATTTAACAACGAAACTATTAGTCCCACCCAAAATCTCATTTTTTTTATCTGAAATTTGGTTAAATTACCTATCAGACACCGTATATGAAATTTTGACCAAGTTTCGTAAAACACCAGTGCCAGTACGCTGAGAACCCCGTGCTGTTATGAAATACACGTTTTTTTTTTTCCGCGCGTTTCTGGCAGTAATTACAAAAATACTTGACCAATCACAAATTTATTTTTTTATCTCAAAGCTGGTTAAATTTACTATCAGATCTATTATTCTGACAATCAGATACCCACGCCTGCACGCTAAATCAGTATGTTTTAGCAAAATATTGCGATTTTGACATGTTCTCTGGGCTCTCTAGTGTGGGTATTTCACGGGATTTAATCAAAATTTCATACATATGATCAGATAGAAATTTGGGAGTTAAAGCGAAAATATTTCACGAGATTTAATCAAAATTTATAACTTAAAATATTTGTCCGGTCCCAAGTTTATTTCCATCTCAAAGCTGGTTAGATTTGATATCAAATCCAATATATAAAATTTTTATTAAATCCTGTCATGATCTTTGTTGATCAAAATAAGATATTTTCATCAAAATATTCGAATATATGAATTTATTCCCAATCTGGTGAAAACTTCAAATTCAAAGTTGGCTTAATTTTGTCAAAATTGACTAATTGGAACTGATATATGTAAACTAAATATACAACTCCTAAATCTTACTAGGTTTATTTCTCAAATTATCAATTGTACTTCTCGAAAATAAATTTAAAAAACATTATGGAAAAATGAGATTACGAATATCTTTAACTGCGGGAACACGTAAGATACAGTAATGCCAGCTCGGACGACCCCTAGCTGGAGGACAAGGGACCCGGAGGTGTCTCAACAGAGTGACTCATCAAGGCGTTAGTCACAGAGCAGACCGTCCGTGACCTTTACTTTACCGCAGCTATACCTAAATTATTTTTTTTATTTGAGGAAAGATTAAGTTCCAAATGTCAATGGCCACGTTACCCTAGCGGAAGGGATATCAATGCCCAGAGCTCAACATGAGGCAATCATCGCTTCTGGGCGTGTAAGGGGAGCGTTCGTTTCTTACATCGATCTCTCTCAAGGCCATAAACATCATTCTGGCCTACTTTCTGTAAAGGGACATTTTTATTGGTACATCACTGGCATTTATTTGTTAAATAAAATTTAAATTGTTAATCTGGGGATGTTGACTCAGACGGGACGCGTTCGGAATTTTAAACATTCATGATAATTTTAAAGTTCTTAGTTTAAAGGGTGTGTTTGTTCATTGGGTAATAGCTTCCAATCCTGAGATGGATGACTGGTTCAGACTAGTCATGTGATACGGATCAGCATATATCGAAATACTAGAGAGAAAGTTTCAGAACTCCAAACATTATGTATCCAAGTATGTGTGCGTGAGTTTATATATATACCGTAACGTGGGGCTACTTTGAACAAACGCGTTTTTAAAAAGAAAATCCTTCTGGAGTCCTTAATTTACAAGCTAGGATCCTCCAGTTTGTTCAATACATTTAAGGATTAAACATAGAATGTGCCGTAATCGCGGTAATGGTACATTTTGGCCGTCCTTGGCAGATGTAAGCATCTATCGAGTCTGTGTAGTGGTCAATTATTAACTGCCAAAGAGTTACTTGTGGCTTTGTGTTAGTAACTTTCAATTTAATAATATCCAATAAAAGAGTATTTTGTGCCCATATTACAGATATGGCTTGAGGTACATATGATGGTATAGAAGGATCAATTCAATTAGGATGATGAATTAATTGCCACTTCTATTGGGATTGTTTTATTAGAAAACAGTTTTTCAACACATCAGTAATATGTTACAAAGATTATATACACTAAAGTTTTCAAAAATGTAAGAAAAGAAATCAAACATCAGTACTCAACTCAGGCGGTCTAAGAGATAACTGAAATATATCCTTCGTGAAAAGTGGAAGGGGGCAGGTAGGTTAAATTTTTGTGATTTACTATGGGATTTCAACACTGCTGTGTTTTAATGTTTTAGAACTGAAGATCAATGTTTAGCATTCGAAACTAGTTTTCCAATAAAATAATCCCAATAGAAGTAGCAATTAATTCATCAAACCTAATTTTACAGATATGGGTTACATTTTGTATGGATTGTATATGTTATATTTGTACCATATACTTTCTTGAGATAAAACAATCAGCCTTACAAATAGTATGTATATTCGGTGAGATCCTGTTGGCATTGTTCCTAAAGCCTCAGCCATCTAGATCAGCATTCATCTCCTAACATTTGTTACCCCGAGACCTTAGGGCTACCTTAGTGGATCCGATGGCAACCAGTGGTGTGCCTGACTTGTCAATAGTAACGGGATTCCGCATAGTTCCTGCTCGAGTGGAACAGTTTGCCCGGGACCTAGAATCATATAAATCATTTTAAAACATTCATTGATATCGCCTACTGATTATCTAATGGATACCATCGATCTCTAGTCGATTTAGGAACTATTATTTAAATTTTATCTGCTATATGTGTATCAAGATTCCCAAAAATAGACTGTTTTATGTATTTTCATGAGTGAATTATGCTCCAGAAATTCTTGCATTCGTCAGAATATAATCAAGTATCAACTTAAGGTAAATAATTTAACTTTTTTATGGTTAAACCAGATTCATTCAATATATAGTTGACAGTAACTGAATGAACTGGCTGATGTAGTTAAGAGTATGCAGTAGGATAGTGGTGGTTACGTGGGGTAAATGGTATCACTGATACTGCATTCAGCTTCTTTTCTTATATTTCTTGGCATTGGTCACGATGCGGTCTCTTTTTTCAAGGCTTGTAAAATATCTATTAATTTGGAAATTTCTAGTCATTTTTCAAGCATGGAATGTGTTCGTCATTCCTTCCTTATACACAGTTTAATTTGAAAAAAGTTTAACTTTACAAATTTGACAATTTTTTTAGTTTAATTTTTGAAAAAAAAACTATACCTCTTATATTAAGAAACGATAATATTCATTCTGAAGAAGAAAAAAAATATTATAAAGAAATTTGATTTTAGTCTTTTGATTTTGATTAATTTGTCAGAAGATTCATTAGAGAGATGAATACTGCGCAAAAAATATTTGCAACACCTTAGCGTTCATCTTTAAAATTTCTAATTTACTTTCTTTTTTTTTTTGGTGGTGGTGGTGGGGTGTCATATTATGTTTTTTACTTTATTTTAAATATATATTAAGATATAAAAATTTATCTTTATTTTTATTATATTTAATTTTTAATTAACTTGCTCCGAGATACATAAGAAATATTATTATTGGTATTATATTTTTAAGAATAAACTTATTATTATTATTTATTTTTTTCAGGTATGACCAGAATCAGAATCACATTTAACTTAATTGTTTCAAGGTAAAATCTGGTACTCAATTACCTTTATTTGTTTGTTTGTTTATTTCGTTTAACGTCACTTTATGCTGCTATGGCTAATCGGACGATGCTACGGTGGGAGTCCTAAATTTTGCCTATCCAGGTATAATTAGGATAGGGATCTTTAACGAGTACCTGACATCGCACAGGCTCGGGACCCCCATTTTACGTCCCTTCCGAAGAACGGCATAGCTAAGGATTTTTTACTCCCTTTAAAAAATCCTGAGGTCATCTGCCGGGCTGCGAACCCGCGATCTTGGGTTTAGTAGGTTGCTATGCTAACCACTACACCACAGGTGACCCCCTACCTTTATTTAAAACTATTATTTAATATATATATGTGAGACCTGAGAATAGTGTTGTGTTAAGTGCAATTTTGTGAATTTTGGTTATGGTTATCACCATTCACCATATGTTTCTGACTGATGGGCTGTTATGTGGGGAAAAAATCCACTTTTAATGGCATTTTATCTATTATTCCATTTTTGCACTTAACACACCATTCACAAGTCCCACGGATAATGGTATTGAAATTAATAATTTATTTTTTAAATGTTTTATTGTATTTTTACGTATTTAATGTTTCCAACTGTGGGATTAGATGAGGGATATTGCTGATAAAATTTGTCGTTACATCTCATTGAAGATAAAAAAAAAAAATGATCGACCATTAATTTTTCCTGAATCACATCTACATTTAAATTATTTTATATGGAATGTTTTATTCTTATCATAGAGAATATTAGTAATACTTCCTTGAAAGAAAAATTAAAAAATCATTTTCTTTTACCTCTATACAATTATTTTCTACACGCCTTAAACTAGATAACAGTAAAAAATAGGGCAATATTAAAAAAATATCTTTAAAGACGTTCCATACCCGAAAAAAGACCTAACCCATTGTCCCAATAGCCGGTGGTCGATCGTGCAGCCTCCATGGCTGTCCTGCTAATTGATTTGCTGGAATCCGTTCGGAGCGGATCCTCCCTCAGAAATAACAGAAACAGGAGTATCCTACATAGGCGTTAAATCGGATTATGGAGGCCGATATGGAGGCTAGCGGACACCGCCATTGTGTAGGTCCTAGATCTCGCCTTACGTCACAACTGATGCAACCCTCACTTCCTCTGTCCTGATCTGTGCCAGTGGGACGTCCTATGTATGGATTCATTACCTGTACAGCTACCTCTGTCTTCGGGGGGACAGCAGCGTCGGAAGGAAATGGCAGATCCGTTAGGAGATGAACGGTTAATAGGTGTGGCGGGAGATCCATAGATAGAAATCTCTCAAGGAGTTAGTCCAACGGAATACAAGGTTTCTTCCCGCAAAATGTAATAACATTTGAAGTTACAATAAGTAAAATTTTAATTTGCGACGCAAAACGGACAACACTACAACTCCACCAAACTTATAATTAACTTGACTTAACAAGAACCGTCGGAACATTCAGTTCAATAATTTATGATATTTACAAATGTATGCAATATACACAAGTAAATTTGTTGAATATGGTAACAATGACATGTCAATAACTTGTAAAGAACTAAACATTAGCAGCACCATCTTCTTTTCAGACGCCTCGAAGGGTTATTGGGAATCGATTATGAAGCAAGTTGGGGGGCTAATGGATTTGAGTGGGTATGAAGTTTACTATAGGATAGGTATTATTTGGGCTAAAGCAGCAACATGTGGAAAATTAAGACCTTTATGGATAAATTATAAGTTATAATGGTATAATAATGAGCATTGAGGATTTTACGAAGGACTTTGGATTGTAAGGATAGAATACTAGAAGAACTGGAAGGTTCTGTGGAGCCACAAAGGTGAACTCCTTATGTCCAAATAGGTCTAATTATCGTCCTGTAAATGAGTGTTTTGAAATTTATTGGAATCTTTGAACGTTTGTAGTAAATGTTGGAATAGTCTGTAGCGACGAGTACTTTCTTGTCGTTTTAGTCTTGTACAATAATTAATACAAAATCAACATTGTAATTGTTAATTATAATCAACCTCGCAATATTTCCAAATTTAAAAATATAAAGCATCAGACTAACTTTTTTTTTCTTATTTATTTTTTTTAATTAAAAAATAATACAGTCAACCACTCTCAACGGATGTAAATAATAATATAACAATATATGCATTTATTCCTTATTCATTAGTAAATCAATGATTTATGGATATTTGTAAGATTTATAACAAATGACAAATAACGATCATAAAAAATAAGGCTACAATCAACACATCTAAGCCTACTCGGCAGAGGTTCAAAAGAAGTTGGATGATTGGTATTGTTTAACGACACTAATTAACTGATTGAAAGGAGTATGCACCGCTAGTTAAGGTCTCCCTTATAAATAGTCCAGTCAAGTTAAACATGAAAAGGGAGTCGTGCTTGTAAAAGATCCGGTAGTTCTGAATTTTTTATATGTTGTATTAGGATCTAAACCAATAATTAAAAAACAGATTTGCGATTACCAAAGTGCTGTGCAAGCGGCGGTGTATTCAAAAAACCATGAAATCTTCGGACTTTTTTCAGTTTTTACTCAATATTTCAGTGAAGGAAGGGTCTAACCGATATAGTCAATCTTTGTACTTATGACTGTTTTTTGGTTAAATACCATTTTTGAGAGAACCTCTGGGCTTACAGTACCAGTCTACAGGTACAATTTGAGACCAAACGAGCTCTACCAGGTATGCAAGTTTAAAATATCGTTTTAATTCCAATAGAATGCGCTCTTAGCCTATTGAAGGATTTGCTTATCTCTAAACGCTATTTTGTTTGTTAGTCATTTGTTTACAAAAGTCAGTTGTTTTTAAGTCGTTTACGTGGACGTATCATACCTTTCTTTGGTGTTAAAAATGTCTAATTTTAAGCCAAATAAAGAGCATTTGCGGCATGTCATGATTTTCTTATTTAATCAAAAGAAAAAGGCATCTGAATGTCATCGAATTCTTGTTGAGACTTATGGCGATGTTGCTCCAACCGTCAGGACATGTGAACGTTGGTTTCAAAGTTTCAAACGTGGTGATTTTGATGTTACAGATCAAAAACGAGAAAATCGACCTAAAAAGTTTGAGGACTTCGAATTGCAATCTTTATTAGACGAAGACAATACCCAAACCCAACAAATGATGGCAGAACAGTTGAATGTCACTAGGCAAGCCATTTCCGATCGCCTGAGAGCTATGGGAAAGATTCAAAAGGTTGGAAAATGGGTTCCACATGAATTGGACGAACGACAGATGGAAAAACGAAAAACTGTGTGCGAAATGCTGCTTTTACGCCACGAAAGAAAGGGTTTTTTGCATCGAGTTGTAACTGGCGATGAAAAATGGATTTATTTTCAGAATCCCAAACGAAAAAAAATCATGGGTAACGCCAGGGCAACCATCCACATCGAGTGCAAGACCGGATCGTTTTGGGAAGAAGACAATGCTGTGTGTGTGGTGGGATCAGAAGGGAGTAGTCTACTACGAGCTTCTCAAACCCGGCGAAACAGTCAATACCAAGCGCTACCGACAACAAATGATCAATTTGAGTCACGCATTGATCGAAAAACGCCCAGAATGGGCTCACAGGCACGCCAAAGTCATTCTTCAGCATGATAACGCTCCTGCACATTCAGCCAGATTGACTAAGGAAACGATTTCTTCGCTTGGTTGGGAACTCCTACCCCACCCGCCGTATTCACCTGACCTGGCGCCTTCTGATTATCACCTCTTCTCATCGATGGGACACTCATTGGCGGAGCAACACTTCAACAATTTCGAAAACGTACGAAAATGGCTCGATGAATGGATTTCAAATAAAGATGAAGCATTCTTTTGGAATGGTATCCATATATTGCCCGAGAGATGGACAAAATGTGTAGAAAGCGAGGGTCAGTACTTTGAATAAAATATATTATACTTTTTTTTAAATTACTGTGTATATATTTTAAAAAATAAACGACATTTTAAACTTGCATACCTGGTATGTAGCCATTGGTTCCCAAGATACGGTTCTTCAAAAATAGACCATTTTTTTCCGAAAAGTAAACTTTTTGCGAAATTGCCACTTATTTTATGAAATACCATCTAAAATAATCATCCCACGTCAAATATTATACGAAATGGAGTTGTAGTAAATTTAATTAGCGTTCATTTGAGACCAGACTGCTGCCTATAGGCCCAGCGGATCTCTCAAAAACCCGCAGATAACCAAAAAGCAGTCATAATTATATAGAGCGACTATACCGGTCGGACCCCCTTCCTTCACTGAGATATTCAGCAAAAACTGAAAAAAGTTCGAAAACTTCATGGTTTTTTGGGTACGCCATAGCTCACACAATAGCAACTTTATTTTTTTAATATTAGTTAAGGTCCTAACAAGATATAATAAATTCAGAACGACTGAACCTCTTGGACGCACGAATTTACATCTTGACTGGACTGGAATATTTATTTTACCACAGGCCATTCGCTGTGTATTTTATTTTATGTGATTGCGAATGCAATAATGAATATATTATTTTTTAAAAATGAGAAATTATTGAAAAAAGTATTTAAATAAAAATACAAAAACATTTTAAAAACCATTGACACAATTAAATAAAAGAGGAGGAATATACCCCCTCCTCCTCTCACATATTAGCAGTAAATTAGTGCTTCAGAACATCCTAGTACTTTATGTTACCACGTCGATAGTAAAAAAAAAAAATAGTAATAAAAAATAAAAAAAATATATTAAACAAAATAATTAATTTTAAAACCTTCAGTCTAATGATTCGAATTTCCTCTGCTGGTATGAACAAGGTAATGAGATGTAGCAAAGGCCAGTCGAACCATGGACATTACAGCCGGACTGAGGTCGCTTACCTAAAGGGTTCAGATTTTAAAAATGATTGCCTCTGGAACAGCTAAAAATATAATAATACGTTTTTAGATGGAACTAAGAAATTCAAACTTTTCGTCTGATTACGTATTCATTTTGATTATTATTCGTTTAAAACAAGATGTTTCCGGAACGTTTTAGTTAATATTATACTTTGCTTTTACTTTAAATATGACTTTGTAAAATTAATGAAGTGAAGTGAGTAACTCTATATTTCTCTGCTTATTTCCATGAGATAGTTCGTTGAATCCATAATTTGCTAGGCAAGCCTTGGTAGACAAAAATGCACTTTTTATTATGATAAATCTCAAAGTTGGGGATAAACGACGCAGTCATAGGCAAAGTACACTGAAATATTGTATATGTAAAACAAGTATAGACATAGGTAGTTTCATTGACCGATTTGCAGATTCTGAAATAATATTGACTCCAGTAACATTTTTCAGAGTATGGCTTATTATTTAAAATTACCAATATCAAATTCTTTTTGACTAGTAAAAGGCATAGTATTAAGTTGAAGTAGCGCTTTCTGCTGCTACAAAAAGCAGTTAGGAAATAGATTTTGGTAAAGACTTAGGAGACGTACATAAGATACTGGATATCTCAGGTTCGAATCCGGCTGAGGCAGCTAATTATTTATTATGTTATACCAGCCGAGGGTGGCCCGCAACCTTTAAAAAAAAGGGGCCACTCTTACCAAGAGGACCTGGCTGTTAAGTGTTATACTCACTAAATCTCCTTCTTGCACAACCGTTGGCCAAGATACAGTATAGTCTTACCTAAATTAAGAAACAGTACTGAACCCAAGACCCCTCATGGTTGTAGTGGTACTTTTTTTTTTCTTTTTTTTTTTTTTTGGTGACTAACATTGAAGACTGATATTACAAACATGAAGTGTTCCATAATTTAATTAATAAGATACAGTAACAACCAACCGAAAGAAAGGTTTGTAAATCGTAAGAATTGACGATTAATTGAATTCCAGAACAATATTTTATATATCCTTTTACATACCAGACTAAATCGAAAAGAAACTGCCCGTCGTTTCCGACTTCAACATTTACTAGACAATCATTTACATCACTTTAATAAGATCTATTTGGGCATACGGAGTTGAGCTTTGGTACTCCGCTAAATTTCTCTCATATCCAATCCTTACAACCCGAAATCCATAAAGAAATCCTCAATGCTCCTTAATTCGTCACAAACTTATCCATAAAGATCTTAATGTACCATATGCTGCTGATAAGCTCAAACCAGTTACCTATCTTTTCATAGTAAACTCCACAATTATTCAAATTCACCAGTACCTCAACTCGCTCCCCATTCTATTCCAGATGAATTGTTTTTTAGAAACCCCTGAGGCGTCTAAAAAAGAATTTTTATTGAAGTGCTACGAGTTGATAGTTGCTTTACAGGTAATTGAAATTTCATTGTGAGGATTATCTTCACATTTGCTAGATTTATTTTTAGTTTGTTGTATTCAGTTTTAAATTAATAAATTATATAACATGTAACACATAACTGCTTCATTATGGAAAGATGTGGAGTTGTTCAATGGATAAAACGAAAATTCTATCCTTTGCTCCAGATTTTAGCGGATCTATATAAATTTCAGAGTTTCCTAAATAAAGAGAGTAATCCTCAAAGGATTGAGAAAAACTAGATAGATTAGGCCATTCGAAACCGTTATTAAAGAACTAATTATTTCTTTTCAAATGCATTACTCTAAAGTAGTGTGGAGATTGCGAAATAAGGAACAATATCACGAATGTGCCGCTAGTTATATATGAATATAAAACCTACTATTAACTCAATTTCAAACTAGACATTTAACGTTCTACCTTGACAGCTCAATTGGTTTCATTGTTTGCTTTATGCCATGGTACAATGGATCCATTCATCATAATTGGCCTAATTATTACTGTATCTGTTTAATGAGTTATGTTGGCTTTGTTTATAGCTAAATAAATTCAAGCGATCCGTTATGTCTTGAGCTGTCAAGAACAGCTTTTAAAGCTCCTAACACTCATTAGGGTAAATACATCTCTTTTTTTTTTACTTCTATATCATCAAGTTTAAAATATCTATAACTTCAGTCACATAGTTTAGAATATGTGATAAACCCGTAACATATGTTTAAACTTCACAGACAGGATTCGGTGAAATGTTTTTTGACAACGAATGCCATAGGCGCCGTTACTAAATCGATATCCACAAGGAGTCATGATGCCGGATCACATAAATTACTAACCTATTTTTTTTTATTACATATATCAGATGATGATTACCTTGGCATATAGAATTTACTTAAGTTTAGGCCGCTTAGGTCAATATGTGTTTATTTAGAAAAACTATACCTCATAATTTTTTTAAACCGCTAATCTTGGCTTATATTACATGAATTTTCCTGCTAATTCGTGTAATGTCTTAGGTAAGGACATTTCGTAACTTATCCGATTTGTTTATTTAAAAGTTCAAAACCCTAAAAATACTTGGACATTTTGAATAATCTTTAATTATTTAAAAATATGAAATAATTATATTATTAAATATAATTTTAATTATCTTATATAGTTTAAGACAATTTAAGGATATTAAATATAATTTTAATTATCTTAAAATTATATTACTGAATATAATTTTTATTGGAGATGTAGATAGTTAGGGTAGGCAGTCATAGATACTCAGCAGATCAAAATAAACATTTTATTTTGATCTGCTGAGTATCTATGACTGCCTACCCTAACTATCTACATATCCTATATATCACAGTCAACTATACCTTATGATTATAATTTTTATTATATTAAAAATATAATATTCTTATTATATTTTCAATAATAATAATTAATTATATAATAATAACAAGCATGTTATATATTACTATTATTTTAATTATATTTTTAACATCTACAATTTCATTAAAAAAAGAAAACTAAGTCTTCCATCACACACCCAGAATAAAGAGTTCCATCTCAAAAAGGTGTGGTTTAGTCAGACTTAATATTGTAGGCACAGTATGATTTACGGACCTAACTTCAAACCTACCATGACGGGTCAAATGAACCTTTTTGTACTTTTTCTTGTATGAAATTCTTGGAAACACCAATCATAACTTTTTTTTTACTTTGCTACTGTTATTAAAAAATATATCAATTTTTTTTTTCAATTTCCACTCCTCTCTTAATATTTTATACCGAAAAATTGTGGTAGAAATAGGTTTCACTTTCCTGCCTTGGGGTCCTTCCTTTTTCAACACTTTTTGCTGAAAGTCTTATCTATTATTTATTTCTTCTACTTTTATATTGTTTTTTTCTAAACCCCCTTTTACTTCATTGACCCAGCTTGTTGTTGATTTACTATCCCAAAGATGTCTGAAAATCTACTATCAGGCATTCGATATAAGTGACCAAAAAACATCAATCTTCTTTTTCTCTTTACATCTGATATATTTTCTGCATTTTGATATATTTCAGTATTACTTCGTAACTTCCAAACTTCTGCTGTGTTTTGTGGGCCTGATATTTTCCTCATGATTCGCCTTTCTAGTATTTCTAATTTATCCAAATTATAATTATGAAATAATTAATTGTTGTTAATTAATATATTTTTTATTTTGAAGTTAAGATATTTATTTTATTTTATTAATATATTTTTTATTTTTTTTTATTTTTTATTTTTTATTTTATATCCAAATTATAGTTTAATGCCAGACATTCACTTGCATAAAGGCATTCTGGCTTCACTATTGTGTTGTAATGCCTTATTTTTACATTTTATTTTGTTATAATATTATTTTTATTTTATTTTATTCAATTTATTATTTTAATATGTTGATTATTAAACAATATACTAATTATTCATATCCGCTCATAATTCATCATACAATGAATCAAATCCTAAGCCAGTAATTACGTAAATATTTTAGGTGGATTGATATTTCAAATTTTCGATGTCGAAGTTTTTAGTAATAATTTTATTTACTTAAATAGGCTTCGAGTAATATTATAAAATGAAATTTCAATAAAAACTGATAATTACGAATAAATTAAAAACATAATCCAACAAATTCTCGTAGGAGATTGACCTCTTACGGTGTGACTTTAACCACTAGTTATAATATCCGGCTGATGAGAACTCAATTGGATCAGATTTATATTGACCCAATTTATTTATTTTTTCAATTTTCTTGACCTAACGGTTTTTTATAAGCTCATTTTATAACTAAAATAATAAAGAAATGGCCGAAAAAACAGGTTTACTGATCTCCTTTGAAAAAACAGAGCTTATGACTACAAATGCGAACTTCAAGAAAAAAACTGTAAAAACAAAATATGGATCGATAAAAGTGAACAAAAGTTTAAATAACTGGGGGGAAACCATTTGTAACAGGGGATTGGAAAGGGAGAGCATGAAGATGAGGGAGAGGATTTCCAAGCTGGAAAGACTGAGTTTCGCAAACAGCAACATATACAACAAAAGGAAATTGTCCATAAAAGCGAAAATTAGGCATTACAATACTGTGGTAAAACCGTTGATACTGTATGGGACGGAAACCATGAACCTTTCCAACCTAGAAAAGCTGCTAATAGCCGAAAGAAAGATCCTAAGAAGGATCTATGGTCCTAGGAAGACACATGAAGGTTACAGGTTAAGAGCAAACAAGGAAATATACAAGGAAATCAAAGACATGGAAACTGAGATAAGGATCAGGAGACTAAAATTCTACGAGCACATGGTTAGGATACCTCCGGAAAGGCTGAATAAAGCTATATTGCAGAAACTCTGGGGCTACCAGAGCTCGCAAGGATACATCAAGCAGTTGAAAGAAGAAACAAGAAAAATGGAGATAAACGACCAAGATTATTTGGACTAAGAAGAATACAGAAAGAGGTTGCATAAGGTCACAGTTCTTGTGGACAGGAGGAAAGGAAACAAAGGCAATCAAAAATAATGAAGGAGAAATGGATAGAAAGAAAGAACAGAAGGAAGAATCCATATTCATGCTATTCGCGTGGTCTTTAAGGCCGTTTAGTGTAAAAAAAAAAAAATAATAATAAAGTTCTTTTAGGTCAGTTACACTAAAAATTAATTACTTGCATACACATCTCATCCGCTAAAATTTAAATATGAATCCGTCCCAAGAACATACAGGTTGGCGATAGTGAAATTTTATATAATAAAACATATGCTTGTTTATGGCGTTTTCTCCTTTAACTTTTCAAGAAAGTTTTAAAGAGTATTTAATAAATTTATAGCTTGTACTAAACTGCGTTATTATATCCTAATAGGATATCCTATATCCTAATAGGACTTCATTAATTTACAGCCGATCCACAGGATATCATCCTCTATACGATATGATACAAAAATGATAATTTTTTATTAGAGGTATAAATTATAAATATAGAGAAAGTTGTATTTCAATTCTGATTTATTAAATACAAGACTATAAAATATTATATGGGCCAATAAAGATAATATATACCGGAGATCCTGTTGCAAACATCCACGTCTCCTATTACTTACAGTCCCACTGATTAATTATTCCATCTTGATATACTACCGGCCCACTATATTAAAAATATTTCCTAACCAGTTTCAATACTTCAAATTACTTTCTACGAGCGATATAGACACATGCATATATTCATATGAAAATGAAGAAAAATGCCGCTCACCGCCCCTTTCTATTCTATTCCGTTGCAGATATATGATATTTCAAAGATTTTAGGAAAACTCGTTTTTGGCCATAAAATCTGTAATAACTCCACTCAAACATTTTTCAAACTTTGACCACATTTTCTGATTTAGCATTAAATATCCTAAAGAGCACATGTAACCGAGTAAATTTTTGATACTGGGGACCTAAAGAACAGCTTGATCTTTAACTTATTCAGGAAACTTATAATATCTTATAATACTTGAAAGTTTGCCATATTTTCGAGGAAAAAAAAAATTACTTTTAAAACCGGAAAAACATGGTGTTTTCATTTGGCGTACAAATCAGGCATTTGGGCAAATAAAACGTTACTATATATAATAGTATTAGAAATCTTTCAGGAATAAAAAGAAAGAAAAAAAAAGTTTATTGTTTATTAGAAAATAAAGGGAAACTGTCAATAAAGCTCCACCTGATGAGAGGAGTCCGTTATTTTATTATATTTTCAAAATACCCTCTGTTGTTCCGAATGCAGCTTCTTGCTCTTTTTTTCACTTGCTCTTTTTTTTGAATAAGTTAAAGATCTATTAGACGCAACTGTAAATCGACTCACCAGACTAATGCTGTAAATAAACCGAGAGAGAGAGAGAGAGAGAGAGAGAGAGAGAGAGAGAGAGAGAGAGAGAGAGAGAGAGAGAGAGAGAGAGAGAGAGAGAGAGAGAGAGAGAGAGAGAGGAGAGAGAGAGAGGAGAGAAAGAGAGAGGAGAGAGAGAGAGAGGAGAGAGAGAGGAGAGAGAGAGAGGAGAGAGAGAGTGAGAGAGAGAGAGAGAGAGAGAGAGAGTGAGAGAGAGAGAGAGAGAGAGAGAGAGAGAGAGAGAGAGTGAGAGAGAGAGAGAGAGAGAGAGAGAGAGAGAATTAGAGATGATAGCATGGCTTTTTGACATGTGGAACGTTTTTTTCAAACTCAAAATGTAGCACTCTCTAACTGTGTTGGTATTGCTCAGATCGATAATTTTTCAACAGTTTCCTGATAAGAAATTTAATGGAGAATATATTTTGTAACAAAATTTGTCACTAAGACCTACCGTTTAGGAGCTGCATTGGTTTGAATGAAAAAAAGTCATAGTTTGCCTACAATTTTCAAGTATTGGGGTTTTTTAATCTCTGAAAATTTTCCTACAGTTTCCTTATTAGAAGCATTAGATTATAATTTTTTTTTTTATTTTACACTTCTTAAATATGAACTAAAGTAATTCTACAATATATCCCCAGAATTGTTCAAGTATTAAATCACAGTTATTAAATTAGTAATTAACTTCATATTGTTACCTAGTGAATTAAACGATCAAATATGGTTTTACCTTATGATTAAACTCTCCCTTCCAAATTTATTAATTCCCTTCATGCTCCATTTCTACCCTCATACTCCTTCCTATTAGCACCAACAGAGATGGTCCCTGCGCCAGTTACGGGACCCAGAGAGAGGTAAGGCGGCCAGTCCGTTATCAACAGGTCTGGGGCATTCCATCTCTCACCGATTTGTAACTATAGCAGTGTATGTCGTTACGGTTATCTCATACCTTCCACCAAACGTGTCTATGATCCACCATGCCATCTGACGAAGGTTCGTAGTTATACCTTATTTTTAAAAAAAATTAAATTATTTTCCTACTATAATTTTTGAAGTGGACTGTCTAAATTATCGTTTATGGAGAATATTTAAATTATTAATAGATTAATTAAATATTTCCTTCAAGACAATGCATTTAAGAAGGGAATTGGACGGACGGCTTTATCTCCTAAGCTGTGTACTCAATGGTTTTCACATGACCTACTCAATAGTCATCTCTTGAGAATATTGAAATCTGGATGTTCCCTAAAAATCCTTTTTATAACATACATCATTTTGAAAAAATGAGGTCATTCAACATAATTAAAATGCAAGAAATTTTGGAAAAAAGGTAAAATGAATAAAAATATATATATTTTTTCTACGTGTATTTTTCTCCCAGTGCCTCCTCAATATCGGTGTTACATCACCACTAAAAGACCTTTTTGTAAAATATTAGCAATAATGCTTTACAAATTTTAAAATACATCATCTGATAGGTTGATATTATGTGAATAGTTTTTATATACTCCCAATAATAATGACATAATATCTGTTCTATTGACATGGAAATTCGGCGGGGATCTATAGTTTTTTTTTTTGTAATTTTTTTTTCACCCTCAAAACTATAACATTTCGGCACGCTTTTTTTAATCTTTCGGTGTAGCAAATCAAACATTTGCCGACAGTTTTCCAATCAGAAACTTAATGGAGAATATTTTAGAATATCCCATTTATGTTAGAAATGGGAATGGGGTATATAAGAAAAATATCCATGTTCCATATCGAAGACATTTTGATCTCTAAATATCGATTCTATCGTGTTTATGAAATTCCATTATAAATTTTCCTATCATGTTAAAATTATATTTCCGTTCTAATTCTGGTAACGACATCGAACCACCGCTCCACCAATTTTGTCTAGAATGAATTTAGTGTTTTATATATTGATATTCAATTATTTCCACTTTCCTAATATAAGAAATTTTAATTGTATTTACTGAGTGAATAGATTTTTTGTCATCTACAGTACTTATTACCTTTAGGTAAGGCAGCTTATAGTTTTATTGCAATAAAAGACTTCTATCTAAAAAAAAAAAAAAAAAAAAAAACACAATTAGAAATTTATCAAAAGTTCGATATTTTATTATTTCTACTTCCCTGATGTGAGAAAGTTTACCAGAAGTTAACAATCGATATAAAAATATCGGATTATCGGAAGAAAAATATCGATATTTCGATATATCGTACAAATTATATTTCGATACCCATCCCTAGAAGGGACTAATATTGGCAAATATAGACAGATTCTCAAAGGTATTTGGTAGCGGTCAAAGACCAGAAGTCCAAATGGACGGAGATGATATAAGGCCTTCATATTTCTGAATGTAAGTTGTCCGTAAAGCCCCAAAAAAATTAAAACAAATAATATATTTTCTTTACTAAACCCAACGCAATGTTTTTAAAATAGATGAATTTTTTTTATCAGTTGAATTTTTAAAAAATATATATATATTTGTTTAAAACCTATCCTTTAAGGACCATAACCATTCAAATCCATTGGTTTCTCAACTTGCTTCCCATTCTATACCCGAAAGCCTTCTAGTATAAAACTTTTATTAAGGTGATTCCATATTTTTTCCTTTACAAGCAATTGATATGTTATTACAAAAATCATCTTCACATTTACTAGATTATTAGATTTTTGCGCTTGGTCTGTATTATTTTAACAAAAAATGAAAAAAAAAAAAAAAAAAAAAAAAAAAAGTAACTTCAAAGGTTTTGTATTTTATAGAGCTAGAAAGGATTAAGACTGGACAGCGACTCCATTAATTACATTGTTACCGTCAGTAATTATTATAACTGGCCTGCACTACCTAGCCCTTACTGTGCTTTACCGTTATCACTCGTCTCTCCGATCCAAGCAGAACCACCATAAGGATTGAATTACAATCAGGACTAATACAATAAACTTTATTATTAATTATTTATACAGAATAAAGAAAATACGGGTTCTTAAATAACATATGATTAAATACAGCCAATTTAATTCATAAGCCTGAATAATTTTTACGGAATTTTTCAAATCCCTCAATAGTTCTTCCACGGTGGAACAGCTCAATGCGAGAGATTTTTAAAATAAATAGACAAAAAGCAGTCTGCAAACATAGAATATTCATAGCAAAATTATTAACGTGTCTGTTTGGTTTTTTGTTGGGGTTACAAAAAACTATTCCAGTTCGGGTGGAAAGATCAAGATTCATTCCGTGGGTCCGTCGCAAAATAAGTTCGATCGGAACCCTCGCCCCAACGCTTCATTGAGCTGCAAAATAAATTTAAACATACACCGCTTGTTTATAATACATTAGGCAGTGTGGTAATTTATGCAAATGAACTTAAAGTATATTGATATATTCAATAAAAAATAAAAATGATGTTATTGAATTAAAATTATTTGACTAAAATATTAATATCAATTTAGCACTACAGCGCACAGAAGGGCAAACAAATTTAATAATGTGTTATAACCTAATATCATGTAAAGGAGTCCTGTTATAAAAATGAAATTTTGGAATTGAATGAAGCCATAATCAGCTTCATCGGGTCATCAAAAAGGTCAACAATATAAAGGCGAAAATAAAAAAATTCGGTTATTTGGAGTCGTTCTAAATATTTTTTTTCAGCTGCTTATTTAATAAGATTATTTTTTTATATTATAAATAAATATAACAAATCAATTCTTTCCCTAAACAAATACATATATATATATATATATATATATATATATATATATATATATATATATACACACACACACACACACACACATACATACAGGTTTTTTTTCCTTTTATGGTAACCCCATAAGATGACCGTTTATTACTGTTTTACATGTTCCATGCCGTTACAAGCATACTACATGTATGATATGTGTTATGTATATTATTTTACATATGAATGATTATGTTACCAATAATACAATTTGTGTGATGTTACAATAATGATTCTTAATTGAAAAAAAAAAAAAGAGTAATGTATAGAACAATTAAATAATTAGTATTTCAATTAGTATTTCAAAATAAATAGAACAAAATGATAGAATTGAAAAAAATAAATAAATAAAACTTAATAAGCAGCAAATCAACCACTTAATAGGTCAACAAATCAAATCAAAATGGATGCCTTTGATGAATTTAAATAAGTCATTCCTAAATTTGGTAAAAAGTATATATTCTTTCTCATGCCTTACCATTCTTTAAAATTAGACTTAATTTATACCCCTGTATTTCAAATAATTTGCAATCGTAAGGAATATGCCTAAAATGTTGGATCAGTGATGTGTCGATACCAAAAATGTATTTATATATATATATATATATATATATATATATATATATATATATATATATATATATATATATATACACACACTGGATAGTCCAGAAATTAATACAGGTTTATGGTTTTAAAATATAAAAAATGCTCTAAAACTTATGTGCATATTTATATATTCAAATAACATTGTAAAATAAGCTTATTATATAAAAAAATTATTACCAATTACATATTATATACAAATACATCATATGTATCAGATGATAAGATCCTACTGTTTTTAAGTTTATGTACCTGAAATTTAAGGATGATATTTTTTTTAAAACAAAACAATTTTTATTACTCTTTTTGAAGTGGTGGAGACAGACATTAGTAATTAAAATAAGACATATTTTTAAAATATATTATTACGTATGTGTATAATTATGTTTTTAATTAATTAAATAAGAATTTTCTTCATTCACCTTCTTATTTTTTATTGCCCTTGTTATTCTTGCTTGGTTATAGGCTCTTTTTTTATTGGTTATATTTCCATTCGCTAGATGGCATAAGATGGCGCACATCTGACAGCGCCAAGAAAAAATAAAATAAAATAAAATAAAAAATATATATAAAAACAATAATAATTAAAAAAGCTTCTTAAAATATAATTATAGATAAAGCTAATATATTTAAATAAATTTCAGGTAAAACGTTTCTTCTTATAAAATCTATAATTTTAATTAAACAAAAACGTTATTTCTTCTTCAATTCAAATGAACAATTGAATTCAAAACTAGTCTGTTGATAAAGCAAAAATCACAAACATTTGATGAAATAAATTCATCTTTTTTAATGAATTCATTCACTTTCCTCTTAAATAAATTTTGGCATGGATATATCGTTAGGCTGTATAATTTTCTTGTGTAACGTTTTTATCGCCCTCAAAAATATAACACTTTGACACACTCTAGCTATGTTAGAGTTCCTCGGATCGAAATTGGACATTTACTAATCACAACTTTAATAGAGAAAATGTTTTGTTATGTAACATTTATCGCTAGAACTTACCGTTTAGGAGCTCTATTGCTTTGAATAAAAAAAGTCACGTTCTGCCTACATTTTTTAAGTGTTGGAGCTGTTTTGACGCTCTCTGTTGGTGTTGCTCGTATCGAAAATTTGACGACAGTTTCCTAACCAGAAGCAGTAGATGTAAAAACAGAAGATTATAGGTAGACATTTCCATGATCTATTTTTTCCACAGGCAGAAATTATTTCAAGTTCGTATAAACTTAGTGAAAATTTGTGTTTAAAATACTATAATAAATAATATTATAGAAACAAAATTTCACCTTGAAATTCGTCTCAAAGTCTTACAACAATTATATTCTTTGCTTGGTAATCATTTTCAGCACAAATCATCCTACCCTTTACATTGAAATGCTTTTGATTTGGACATTGATAATGTAATGATGAATATCTAAATGTGAAGAAAAAATGAAATTATAAGAAGCCCCAAACAATTTTAAGATGCTTTTTTTTTTTTTTTTTTTTTTTTTTTATAATATAATTTATAGGTATTCCCACTTAAAGATTTAATTTATCATTTTTTCTATTATAATATAATGCTATTATATTATATCAAATACAATGACATAATTATTAAAATTTTAAAAAATCCGTTACTTAAAATTTATGGTGAAAAATAATGAGGCTGAATTGCTCCATTTCATTGCTTTCTAACTGAAACGGAATGCTGTGCAAACACCTTATGCAATATTGCTGACTGCAATCTTATTCAATTTTAATGGCACTAAGAATCATTAACGCATCCAAGTCAGTTGTTTTTTGTATAGTTTTTTGTTTTTAATTGTCTAGATAAATTCCAGTAGCAGTTTAGAAAGAATAACCATATTTATTTCATTTTAACCATCATTGTTTATACATAATGTTTTTCCAAAAACTAGCAAACAGCTTTATTATAAATATGTAAGAGGAAGAAAACATATTAAATACTGTAACCATTTAATTAAAGATTTATGTTTCAACAAAGAAAATGTTAACTGAGAAAATAAAATTAATTTTATGTAAATACTTTACCCTACCAAAGACATACTCCTTGCTGTAAACTAAATGTTACAGTCCGTGTTATTTTTCAGAGATAGTATATAATAAAAAAAAAAAAAAAAAAAAATGCTACAAATAGAATTTTATTTTTTTTAATGCGAGTTGGGCGTCGAGTTCCGCTGTTAGCAAACGATTATCCATGTTGAAAAATATTCTTATACGTTTTTCGAAATTAGAAATATCCATTTTACCTAGTTAAAAAAATTCACTATTAAACATTAAAAAAATATATAGAGCTTAATCTCTATAATAGCCAGAAGTTGCAAAAGTAGAGACGCTTATCTTATCACAGACCATATATATAAGAACTGGTTATTCAAATTTTAACATTTATATAACATTATTATATAATTTTAACATATTTTCCACTTCAGTTTCTGATTCACTTGTCAGGGGGTACGGCTGCCAAGTGCGAGATTTGAATCTACAATATTCTAATTATAAATCAATAACTGTAAATCTTTTCATTTAAGAGAAACGTTCGCCATATTCTCAACAAAAATTACTGTCTTGGGTGCAATATTTCGTTCCATCATTCTTGTCTAAACAAAACCAAATGTACTGGCAGATAAGCAAAAACTCTAAAACCACAAGAAGTTTTGAAAACGCTTCACCACTCCTTCATTTCGTTAGAAATATTGCATAAAGAGTTTTTAAAATTTCTGATAACACCAGCAATGTCCGGTAAATGCACCACTGCGTTTTCTCCTACACATCAAGTATAGAATTATATTTAATCTCTGATTGCGTTTTCTCTTATGTAGATGCCAGTACAAAAATAAAGATAACAAATAAATATTTTTCGTTTATGTATATCATTTTAAAGATATGAAATACTTTTATAGTTTTAACTAATCAACTGATATTTGGTCAAAAAATGGTTCGAAACTTTTTAATTTATTATTCAGGGATTCAAATTATTCAGAATATCTATATATTTAATATATTCAAAGTATTTTATATATTTTATTTCTATATATTTTAGTAATTACCAATTAATAAATTATTCTATATCTGTAGCTTTACTTCAGTTTAATCAGCGAATTCAATTGGTAATTATCATCGTTTGATTGAAACTTTCACGATATAAAAAACTTGGTCTACCAGACTTGATTTCCCTGCGGCAATGCTTTTTTTAGCCTGCGTTCTGAAACATCATGTAACAGGGAGGATGAAATTAGTAGAATGTCGAAGTTGTTTTGAAGGGTAATGTGAAATTGCATAAGACTTAAAATATATTCATGCAGTGAATTATATGATTTTCAGTCTATGTTGGTGTATTCACAATGACGAATTTCAGACCGCTTAGGATCAGCGACAGTTAAAAATGTTTCGTAGTAGTTAACTTGTCGTTTCTTCTGAAACAAAAAGAAACATTGCAGTCTGTTTTTGGAAAATGTCCTTGAAAAGGCTAGCCAGCTTGTTTTTTTTTTTTGTTTTTTTTTTTGTTTTTTTTCTCTCTCAACTCCTGTATGATTGCATCCTTCTCTATATAAAAACTTTTAATAACCATTTGAATTATAAAATAATTTTGTTTTAAATGACAACCAAGAGGAATGTTCTATAAATAGTCTACTTTAATAAAACTAGTGGGTTGGTATCGTTCAAAATCAATGCCACAAATATCAACTGATTTCAAAATTAAGCTTTTGCAAGACCATCATTCTTCAAAACTTAAAACTTAATTTCTGCAATTAACTCTTCCCTGAAACTTGACATTTAAATAAATTTACAAATATTTAAGGTTATTTTATAAGAGGTTAATCCCAAATAAAAATAATTAAAATTAATATTACTGGTACTTCTTAATCAAATATCAAACAGTCTACTTTCAGTTGATGGTGAAGAAAGCTAAATTATTTAAAAGTCACATTCTGATCAACAATCAACAATAATCTTGTTATTTACGAAATTGAGAGTCACTGTTTTCTGTTAACGGCTAATAAGGAAAACACTTTTCGTCACGTATTAAACGTTAACTAGGAAAGTAAATAATAACTAAACTGAATATGATTAAAAAATAGTATTTATTTTTTTTCACAATTAAAATGTTCATATTTTTATTTGTATGCAATATTTTTTTTTTATTTATTTTTTTTTTGACAAAAATATTTTTAACCCTTATTGAAGTGCGTTCAAATATTCGAATTACATACTATTTTATTAAATGTTGATTTTATTACTATTAAATTTATAAAAATAACTATATGTTAGATACTAAATAAATACACAATACTCCTTATGTTTCGGCCATCTTGAAAGCTGGTTAGATGAGTAGAGAGATTATCTGCCATAATATATTTGCCGTAATGTCAGAACGTAAAAATGCGACCAGTGTTGAAATAGACCAGTATTGAGGACGACATATCCCTAAAATATAGTCTTTTGTAATACTCGTCCCCAAACCTGCACTACTGGTTACTCTTCTTGTAATTTCCCTTCTTTTTATTATTAATATTTATAAAACAAATATAGAAAGGTATGATTGTATATAGATACAACTGATCTCCCCATATCAAAACATGTATCAACTAACAATCTTCCAACACTAGAGCATGGTCTACCCCTCGATTTTCAAGCCTGTTCTAAGAACTCACTACTCAATTTCTTATCAAATACAACAATATGAAAGTTTGTTTACAATAGCGATGACTCTATTACTCTAATTATTCATATGTGCTGGAGTTACGCATTGCGCGTTGTAAAGCGGTTCTTTAATTTTTTTTTATTACAGATATTTTTTTAAATCTTGAGGGCCGTGTCTCTTCGGGAAAATGTAATCTGCCATTTGGATAGTAGGAAATAAAATAGTCTTGTAAATTGATCAGTACCCGCGAAGTGAATGATTTCATATTAAAAGAATACATTTTTTATTTTTAACCATATTTTTACACCTCTTGAATATTTGTTATTTTAACAAATAATACATGGAACAAATATAAAGGGAACTTATAGCTCTATAGCATACTGTAGAGCTAAATAGTATAAGCTCTGCATACTTATTTCACTGAAGCACCATTACTTATTTGTTCATACCTAGATCCAAACATTTGGCTAGGTTAACAAAAACTCCAGTCAGCTAACATTCGATATAGGTTTTCATCAGAGTCAATAAAAAATCTGGTAATTTTGAACCGCTTTGAATTTATCTATTATCCACATGGTCGTATTTCTCACTCACAATGAATTTTGTTTCATTCTTTTCATAATTTCTCCATTTTAATTTATACTTGCTGCTTGACTTTCAATGTACCAAATGTTTCCCCTACTTTGTCAGCGATAATAGAGCACTTTGTTAAACACGTGCTTGGTATTTATCTGCGACTAAATACTGTTAAATAACATTGCACAAATCTTAATGTTTCATTTACCATTAATTAAGAGAACTAAGATGTTTATTCTCGACAAAAGATATGAAGCTGTGTTCTCACCAGTTGCATAATGCACTAATCACAGAATCCATTAGTGCAATGTCGCCATTACCTTGGTTCCTAGCTTCATTATTTGGTGAAATTAGTTCTCGAACAAAAAGCCCAAGTAATACAATTGAGGAAACGCTATAATTAGAATCGCCTGTAATTTATTTATAAAAGAAACCTGTACCACTTATAAGCCATGAAGAGTCTTGGGTTCAGTACTTATGTTAGATAAGGCTGTACTGTTTCTGAGCCAACGGTTGTGAAAGGAGGTGATTTGGCCAGAATTCACGTTCAACCGCCAGGTTTTTCCCCAATTAAGGGTACCCATGTTTTAAGAGGCTGAGTGTGCCCCAGCAGGGTCTCCCGACCTCGAATTCGATCCACGGCTGAAATTTTCTGCCTTCAGTCCGGACTCGAAATCCGGTGATAACAATTTAAATAAATCATACGAAACAAACATATATAAGAAATATTGAAAACGCTTCTAATGAAAGATCTTCGTTGTTTAAGTACCTTCGAAATGGCAGTCGATCCATTTTTGTTTGAATTAGGCCTCTTCGATACATCCATTTATTCTCTACTGGCCCCAACAGGAGAAAAAATTCAGTTTAAAGTCAGAGTCTTGAAATCGCACGTGAAATTCGTGCGCTGACGTCGCACATGGTCATATAAACTACATAGGACCTATTAAATAAAGCCTGGAGACACACCGCTTGTATTAACTAAGAGAAATCATTAACATGTAGAAAGTGGATTGTTTCTGGCTGCGTTTTCTTTAAAATGTAAACGGCGTACGATGGCCCACAGGGTCACCCACCAACAACTTTCCTTCTTCTGTGGTTTAACGAAATCACAACTCAGCTATGGAATCGAGTCTCATAAAAATTCCTGATTTATGTATTATTCATTTTTTGAATTTTCAAAATGTAATACTAGGTATTCTTAAATAATACTGAGGTGATCGACTGTTACCGGGTATTTTCATTTTAAAAAAACAAACAAAATAAATACTAATTTATATTAATTAACATTAATGCAAATCCTCTTTTATTATAAATAAAATAAAACATCAATCCTAATTGGGTTAATATTTCTATATTACCATGCGTACCTCAAGTGATTCTGAAACCAGCCAGGCTACATCCTATACTCCATCACAAAACTCAAAATATTAATGGTTCTTAGAGGATCGGATTTTTTAGCGCAATGGGATTCTATTCATTCAATTAGCGATTCCTGGCCAGTTTGATAGATGATAAGTATTTTATATCTAAAAAATTGTATAAAGGATGTCGTTAGAAAGCAACTACTAGCATAAATGGTTTTGCCTTCTTGATTCCACTGTTACATTATTTATTCATCTCATCTTTGGTAAACAGGACATTTTTTTTAAATTTATTTCTCATCAGTTTTTCTTTCATACCCCATAAAATATCAATCCTGGCAGTTCTATGTATATTCTTTGTGAGATAAGATTTTGATGAGAAGTTCTATTCGAGCAGAACAAAAATAATATATGCTTGATAATAATGTTGAGTGAATAAACAACTTACTTAAAGGGAAACAATTGTACTACGTCATTTCTAAAAAATCTTACCCTCTTAGGCATTACAAATGCTTACTGAAATTGAATCAATATAGTTCATGAACCTATAAGATACAGCCAATTTATTGTTCAAAACATCGTGCTAATAAATATGTTGTTTTTATCACTGCAAAGTTGTTTCTTAAATTAACTTCGGTTATATTGTATGTTTCAAAAGTTGAGTTAGAACATGGGATCAGTATAGTTGGACGCCGGAAGCTCGAATTGACCTCAAGACTTCCGAAAGAGTGATGTAATCCGGACCTAGGTGTAACAATAGTTCAGTTCCCAGAGCAGTTCCTCTATTTCTAACGAACATTTCAAAACTTGAAGAATGAGCATTCTGTACTGAAATATAGTTGCATTTGGAGTTTGGATTCTTCATTTCTAGGAACCTCCCATTACTTGGACCTAGTCACATTTAATAAATTTATCGTACACATGTAAATACCATACTTTTCAGCTCATGCAAAACTCGTGATAGTAAATATTAATACGATATATTACAACTATTTATTTTGTAGTCCTTCGATGAACATAGGAAGTAATCTGTCGAGGAGCTATTAGCTTCTCAGCCTCATGGAATTTTTGAGGAACAATATTGTTAGAGCTGTGCTCTGACTGCCTAGTTATTCCTAATTTTTCATGCACATAAATGGACCCAGGAAATCCCTCTTAAAAGATAGCAATGTTTACCATGATGCTTTTCTAAGATACTTTGAAATTTATGATGGTACTGATTAATTACTTTAGTGTCTACACATATGAAAGAAAATAGGAACATAAAAAGTAGAGCATATTAAGGAATGTGACATATTATAACTAAAATACACATCGAGATATGTCAACAACAAATATTCAACCCAGTATAATTAATATGTTCATTGAATTACACCTTTTTTTTTTTTTTTTTTTTTTTTTTTTTTTTTTTTTTTTTTTTTTTTTTTTTTTTTTTTTTTTTTTTTTTTTTTTTTTTTTTTATTTAGGAATTTATCGAAATCGAAAAAATATAAAAATAATACTTACTTAGTATTTAATCAATATAATAATTTCAAATTAAAAAGGACTGTTTATGGAAGGCTTTTACAATTATTTATGTTTTTCTTATATTAATCGATACTTCTTGTTTCATATAGGAACATACATAGGAAAACCTTTTTACTTTCCCGCTATTAAAACATCTAAATATCTTTATGTATTTATAACATTTCTACAAAAAATGTTTTTTGAAAGTTCCACTAATTGTAAGAATAATATTTCTTAAACAACATATATCTTAATAATATGCTACCGTAATTAATTATTTATTTGTTCTTCTTTTTAGATGGGAGATAGGAGAATATGGGAGGGACAGCGGAGATACTCGCTCGCCGAGAACGATCGGTTGCCTCCCCCATCACGGGGAATGGTTCCATCAACATCGGAGGACCTCCACGCATGGTCTATTTACAGGTATAATATAACAAAATCATATTTGCTCCCATATATTACAGAATCTTAATTTGTTGTTGTTCTTCATCATCCTCTCCTTTCCTAGCACTGTTTGGTGAGATGATGGCATATACAGAGTCCATACCAAGTTTTTCGTTATTATTACAACTCTCTTCTTCTCTTTCAATCGATTTCTCTCAAAAAATAAATTTCTGTTCAAATCGATTTCTCGTTTTTTAATGCTTTCTGGACACCCTCCTCCCAGGTTCATATGCTACCAGCAGGGCTTTGGTTTGGATCTTTTTCCTTTCACACTTTCTTGGTGGTACTCTCTTGATACATCCTAAGGAGTAACAAATTATTCACATTAAAAAGAAAGAATGTTATTTTGTTAAATATATTGAGAGTCTGCTAGAAGTGGGTTTTATACTTTGGGACAGAGTTTCCCAACCCAACAATTTCACGGACCTCTCAAAAAATCGCTATCAAGTACCCCCGGATATATATAGGGGGTCCTTGAATTTATAGCGATTTTTTGGGAGGTCCGTGAAATTTTTTGGTTGGGAAACTCAATCCCAAAGTATAAAACCCACTTCTAGCAGACTCTCAAACCATTCTCAGATTACCTTCCAACAAAGCTCCTGGAACCTTATTACAGCCCATTTCCTAAAACTCCTTCCTCGAAAAGAGGCTTTGCTGATTAGTCAGCTTACCTCTAATAGTAATGAAGCGTCTCCAAATCATTGATTTTTAGTTTTATTTTAAAGCCAAAAATCCTCTCCACAATTAATACGTTGTCTGTGTGTATAAAAGAGAATTTTGATAAGTTACTTAAGCTTTTAATCATTATATCAATTTTTTACTACCAAGCAAAACATTACATTTGTTAAAAAATCACTAAAACCGATGTTTCTCATGAGCGTTCGGAATTCATCGGTAATTCTCGGCCATAAGATCTCAGGCAACTCCCACCATACTACCTCTTTGGGAGCAAAACTCAGATGATCTCATCATTGGGAGGTTACATATTGTTGCGTGGTTACTTCAAACGTGTTGTACTGTCTGCTGTTCAGTCTTTGCTGGTTAATTTTTAGTGATACTATAATCTTTAAGGTTTTAGCCCCGTGTTAACAATGGCGAAAAGATCTCAGCCTAATTGGATACTTGAAACCGGAAAACCTATTCAAGCTTTAAGACTGTATAACAGCTTAACAAGGAAAAAAGAAATTTTTACCCCTTTGAATGGTAATAAAATATTGTGGTATAGTTGTGGCCCTACAGTTTATGATGCTTCCCATATGGGTCATGCTAGAAGTTATATATCATTTGATATAATGAGAAGAATTTTGAGTGATTATTTTGGCTATGATGTTTTGTATGTTATGAACATTACAGACATTGATGACAAAATAATAAAAAAAGCTAGAAAAGAATATTTATTTAAAAAATATATGAGTGAGAAAAAAGAAGTTGCTGATTATTTAGAAGACACCAAATCAGCATTGAAACTTTTAATTGTGAAAGCTCAAAAAACTACTGATGATAGTGTTAAAGAAATGCTTAATAAACTTTCTAACTCAGTAGATTTAGCTATCAAAGATTTGGAATCAGCCATAAAAGAAAGTAATGATGAAATCATGAACAGTGCTCTCCAAAGTTTGCTGCAAACTGCTAAAGATCCCATTGCTGAAAAACTGGACAAAGAGAATTCCTCATCAGTTAATGAAAATTCAATTTTTACTGACTTGGCAAGACATTGGGAATCCAAATTTCATGAGGATATGGATTCCTTAAACATATTACGACCCCATGTACTGACTAGAGTTAGTGAATATGTGCCTGAAATTATTGATTATATCCAGCAAATCATAAAAAATGGAATGGCTTATGAATCGAATGGTTCTGTGTATTTTGATGTCAATGCATTTGATTCTAAAGACAATCATACCTATGCAAAGTTAGTACCCGAAGCTTATGGTGATGTAGGCTCTTTGGAAGAAGGCGAAGGAGAGTTAACTAATAATAAAGAAAAACGATCTCCTACAGATTTTGCACTTTGGAAAGCTTCAAAAGTCGGTGAACCATGGTGGGAGAGCCCATGGGGAAAAGGTCGACCAGGTTGGCATATTGAATGTTCAGTGATGGCATCTGCTATTTGTGGAGATGCTTTAGATATCCACACTGGTGGAGTTGATTTGAAATTTCCACATCATGATAATGAATTAGCTCAAGCTGAAGCATATTTCGATAATAACTGTTGGGTACGTTACTTTTTACATTCAGGGCATTTAACAATAGCTGGATGCAAAATGTCAAAATCTTTGAAAAACTTCATTACTATTGCTGAGGCATTACAACAGTATACAGCAAGGCAGTTACGCTTTGCATTCTTATTACATTCCTGGCGAGATACATTGGATTATAGTAAGAATACCATGGATTATGCTTTATCTTATGAAAAAATGTGCAATGAATTTTTCCTTAATGTAAAAGATTTTATTAATTCAGAATCAATTTTAAATATTTCCGATAATTTCAAGAAATGGAATGAACGAGATTTAGAATTAAATAATGTATTTTCTTCGACAAAAGAAGCTGTACATGAGGCATTATGTGATAATTTAGATACTCGTTCAGCATTAGATAAAATAAAAGAATGTATTTCAAAATGTAACATTTATCTTAAAAATGATGATGCAAAAAGTCAGTTAATAAAGTCTATATCAAGCTACATCATGAAACTGCTGAAAGTTTTTGGTGTGATTGTAGAAAATGATCAAATAGGATTTTCTGTCTCTCAAGCATTTAATTTCACAAATGTTGAAGAGAAATTGATGCCTTACTTGAGAGTTTTTGGAGAATTTCGGGATGAAATTCGTCGAAAAGCTAAAGAAACTAATAATAAAGATATATTAGAGTGCTGTGATATTCTTCGTGATACTAAACTTCCAGAGTTAGGTGTTAGATTAGAAGATAGAGAAGGAAAACCAAGTGCAATCAAACTTGTTGATAAAGAAACTTTACTTAAAGAAAAACAAGAAAAAGAGCTTCAAAAACAATTAAAGGAAGAATCAAAGAAAAAACAGCAAGCATTACAAGCAGAAAAGGATGCTCAGCGTAGAATTCATCCAAAAGAAATGTTTTTAAAGATGGTAGATAAGTTTTCAGCTTTCGATTCTGATGGTTTACCAACTCATGATGTTGAAGGCAAAGAAATAAGTAAAGGACAACTTAAAAAACTTCAAAAACTACAACAGGCCCAATTTAAGAAATATGAAGAGTTTATGGCGAATCAAGTGCAATAATTTAGTTAATATTGGTAAAATATAAATTAAATGTCTTTTATCATTTTTATAATAATCTGGAGAGTATTTATTTTTTGTTAAAATAATATTTATATCAAAACAATAAAGAAACTAATATTCATTCTGAAATAAATAATATTCAATATTTGAAGCAATTATATTGAGGAATACCTCTGTGTACTATAACCAAATAACCATTAACAAAAAAAAAAAAAAAAAAAAAATCATAAAACTTTGTAGACTTCATAAATTATAAATTTTTAATGATAGTCTTGCAATATTAAAAAACAATAACTAGGAAAGAAGATTAATAGTCTTTCATATATGATTAGTTTAGGTATTAAAATTATCTGATGTAATGTTAAACTTTCCTTTACTAATGTATCAAAGTACGATGTATTTTTACCTAATTTTCATTTTATTACTAGGCAAAACCTCAATTCTGACTTCACTGATTCTGCATTGGGTTCAAGTGAGAAGTCACCTCTTCCATACGGCAACTTCCAGCTAAGAGAATCAACTGTTCAGTCTATTCTCAATCATCCGCGCTATGGGCCAAAGTAAGAAAACTAATGATTTAGTGACTGAATCACTCCCAAAAGTTAATTTATTTTTCCTTTAATGTCTCTCTTTTAAAAAACAATAAATAAATTGTATTTATTTGAATGAAATTTAAGTTTTAATTCTAAATGAAATTTTTGTAAATATTTGTGTAATATTTATTTTAGAGGTTATATTTAAGTTATAAGCATTTATATGATTATTATTATCCTGGTATTTTTTTATTGTAACTAAGGATTTTTCAGCAAGACTACATATTTTGGGACTTTCAAGCAGCCTTGTAAAGACAAATATCTCAAAGACCTCTCAGTATTATATTATCATGAATAAATTAACTATCTCGAAATATTTCAATGATAATTTATTTCTGATATTTAACTAGCTAAATAAAAATAAAACAACTGATTAGACTGTTTAATATTTTATTAATTAGGAACCTATTGTAATCTATATATTTTTTTTATGGATTTTTATTGTCAAACATATTTTAATAAATAATACTGTGTATTACTTGCTTCCTTTTTAATATCTTCCCACTTTCAGTTTTTTCTTCAATTATAAGTTCAGCAGCTTAATATTTGTAGGTAAACATATGTATTAATATCCTGAATATATTTATATTTTTTGTGGTATATAGTACTTTGAATCAATTTACAGTGTAAAATTACTTAAACTGGGTTGAATACAATGATAATATGTGAATTGCATTTCTTTACCCTGAATACAAACTTGACTTGCTGCATTGGTAAAGAAATCATAAATGAATGTATCGAAGATACTCCTTTATCAATGTTAATTATTAATATGTCATCTTCAATAAAATGTTATTATGTTTGTGGAACAATTCTAAAACCATTAGGATTGATGAATTAAGTAATTCTAAAACCATATTTAAATAATCTAACTGGCTCTGCACCATATCTTTTTGAGCGCATGAATTATTTCTTTGTTTTAAATTATATGATATATATTTTTACTATCGATAATAAAGTATCTAGGTGAACCTCTTTTCAAAATTAATGTTAATTTAATAATGCTCACAAGTTTGCCATCACTATATTCATTACTATTTTCATAATCAGCTTCAGTTCTTTTCTTTTTTCCAAGCTATTTTAATCCCGCACCCATTTAAAAAATAATTTATTACTTTTGATGTTATGATTATGATAAAACCCAGTTTTTTTAAAAATTAATAAATTTAGATTTGTGATTTCTTATCCGATTGATAAAAACAAAAAAATAACTTTAGAACCTTGTTTGTAGTATTAACAAATTGTCAATCTTGTGACATCAAGACCCCTTGCACTGACCTTACAATTTCACTTTTCAATGTTCAAGTCCATTTGTTTCATTGTTGAATTTTGAAAAAAAAAGTCGAAAATTCTTTTTTTGAAATAATGTTATGAAAGGGAATTTTACTGCTCATTATGATGAAAAAAGTTAATGAGGAATATTTTAGTTACATATTTAGTATATTGTTTCATCCTTTAAAGCTTGATCAATTTTTGGAATTAGATGTGTCTTATAAAAAATATTGGTTGACCAATGAAAATTTACATGTACGGGCTTCAGAATTAATAAAATAAATATTCTTAATTAATAATTTTAAATTGGCTTTTAGCCACACAATAAGAAGTGTGCTAGAAACTCATACACATGTTACTATGTATATTGTTTGTTGCAGTGTAATGTTCTAATGAACTCTAAGTAGGGCTTAAAGGACAAGATACCCTTTAGGTTACGTTACCAATTTATTCTACACAAATTTTTAAGGTCTGGATTTATTCCTTGTTTCCATCACAAAATAAATATCAACCACCCCAGAAGTGAATTGAACCCACGACCTTCTGTACCTGGGCACTCTGGGACCCTCCTTCAATCCACTCGACCATCAAGGCTCCCACATTGTGTCATCTTCCCGATTATGAATTTGGGTTATTAATTGATGCGTTGACATAATTGGGGTTAGTTGCCTAGTGATATAAGTCCAAAAAATGGAAAATGGACTTATTCTACTTATAGATTCTATGTAATAAGGAAAATGGACTAATTCTGCATATAGATTCTATATTATTAGAAGAGTTCTGAGCTCAAACGTTGTTAGTCCTACTTCAATAATAATACCATTGTAGTGATAAATAACTTCCACTTTTAAGAAAAGTGGAAGTAGAAATTTTTTTCAATTTATCCAATACCTACATAAAAATTAATTAGTTTTATTTCATTGTATTATTCCTGTACTGTTTTTTCTCTCCTTATTTTGACTACATGGTTTCCCTGGCTGGGAGGGAGGTTGGGGAATTCATTCACTCTATATTCTAATTTAACTTTTTTTTTTCTTTGCCAAGGCAGGAGGTTATAGGAAAATAAAACTTAAAATTATTTCTGAGAACATTCATGAATATTTGTTTCATGCATTATATGTACTTTATTATTCTCTAATGAGTTTTGATGAGATTCAGAAATAAAAAATTTAAAACTAATTATAAGATTTATATTCTAGATTTAGATAATATTGTTTAACATTCTTATATAAATATAAAATTTTGATAGGTTTTCACTCAATAGCAATTATTGTTGCTGTAAAATTTATTCACTAAGAATTGCTAATAACATCTGGCTTCTTTCCCATTTGATTATATTTCTTAGTTAAATTTTTAGATAGCTAATAATTGAAGTGTAGAATTCCAAAACCAACTAAGTCCTTTTTTTTTTTTTTTTTTTTTTTCACAGCTATTCAATAAAGGTATAGGTCGCACTGAAATAGGAAGGGGAATAATTTTTTGTATGCCCATTTTCAATGTGATTTAACTAATTTTTTGAGAAAAACTTTCACCTAAAGATAGTCTAGCAGAAAAACTATTCGATAAAAATAAAAATTATCGAAATTGGAATCTGCTGGTTTTGGAATTCAATGCCTCAATTGTTTGTGATATCTTAATATATAAGAGGAGTTATTTCAGTTTCTAAAGTTAAGTTGATTATTTCTCTTATTCAGGTCACCATTGGGAGCTAATATGTATACATACCTGAAGTTCGGTCTTCCCAGAGTTTTTCCTCCGAATGGAAAGAAGGAAACTTCTAGTGGGTACGACTCCAGTGAAGAAGGAACACGAAGAGAAATGGATGCCCAACACCTTCGGTCTCGTAGTGTCGCTGATTTTAATAGTCTTCATCATCTCCACCATCAGGTAATTCTGAAACTAATGACGATGATTGTGATGAATATCCATAATTTTAATTTAATCTATCTACAATAAATTATTACTTAAATAATCTATTTAGTAATTAATGTTGGGTTAGATTGATTTACTCTAAATAGATAAAGGGAAAGATGTTAGGGGATGCATTAATTTAAATTCACAATGCTAATACATGCTGAAATGTCTAGATAATAAATTAATGAAACTAGTATTGTGTATTTTTTCTGTCCGTGCTCTCGACTTTCTCCTCCATTAATAAATGAATTTTATTAATCTTATTATATTGTTAGTTTTTATGAATACTGATTTCATGGACACGTGTGGATGTATATATATATTTTTTTATTAATATAAATTACTACTAAACTTTCACAAATGACAGTAAAAACTGTTTTAATGATACAAATTGTTCATGATCTCTATTAGATGAAGTAGGTTATTGAAAAATATAACATCACAGTATTATGTATAAACATAGGTAACATACAACACATGCATGTGTTGAATATGCATATCCTATGCTGTTTAAATGTATTATATTATTTTTCATTTTACCGTTTTGAAATGTGAAGCAGTAAGGTTTAAAAGTGAAAGTATATCAAAAAATATTTATAGAAAATTTCTTTTCCCCAGGGACATGGGTTGGTCACTGGTGGTCGAGGTAAAAGCCTTTCCCAAGCTAACCTCCTCTCTCCAGAAACTGCATTGCATCGTGCTCAAGCTGCTCATCGAGCCTCGCTTCATGACCTCAGGAGAGACCACTATCATCATCATTCCCTTCATCATATACCTCACAATCCCCCACCTCCCAACCATCACGCACCATTGCATCAGCCAAGGTATGTAGTAATTCATATTGAGAAAAATTATTTCATAAATTTCATAAGTCGGAAATCTCATTATAAAATATTGAAAATTTTGCAATCCTTGAATTTTTGAGAAATATCAACGGGTAAAAGAATGTGATTTAACTACTTTTGGAAGAAAACCTTTCACCTAAAGATAATCTAGTATAAAAACTATTTAAAAAAATAAAATAAAATCTGGAAATTGGACTTGGCTAGTTTTGTAACCCTACACATCAAATATGAAATATACTTGTATGTTGAAATACAAAAAAAATGTTTTTTTAAATCATCTATATAATGCTGTTTAATTTTATCTTTGCAGACTTAGGCGAGCTTCAGTTGTTACACCTCAGCACCAATATCCACCTCCTGAGCCCTTTTCTTTTGTAGCACTTCATCCACAGCAGTACACAGGTCTCTATCCCCATTTGCAAGTGAGTGCAGATTAACTTTTGGGTGAGTCACAAAGGATGACTAATTTTTAGCTACTTACGTTTCTCTTATTACTTTCAGGTTCGTAACATGAACATAAGGGATAAGAAAGGTGAACCTCTAGTAAACAATTTATCTTTGGAAGTTAAAGCTGGAGAAATACTCTCAATTATGGCAACATCTGGTAAGTTACTTTCATATATCACTAAAAGATATATTAAATAATCTTTTCATTTTTCATAAACCTTGCATATAAGGTTATCATATTTTTATATATTCAATATCTTCTTATAGCTCAAATACTCTCCAGTAAAATAAAAATTTGATTTAGTTTTTTTTTTGGAGTATTTTTTTTCTTTGTGATTAAACACATTAATTCTTATTAGTTGACATACACATGATAGTATAGTCAATCTGATTATGAATTCTTGAATAATGTGACACTTTCATGATGTTGAGTTTACATTTATTTATGTATATGTAGGGGAAGGTGCTGTACCTGTGGACAATTTTCACTTTTAAATTTTTCTAATTTTCGGTATTTATTTATCTAAGTGGTTATTGTACCATTAGATAGGAAAGTTAAGGAGCTATCGAACCCTGGTCTCTTTATTTTGAAAAGTAATTTTATTTTTACAGAAAATAATGTTTTGTAACTTACTGAATAGTGTCCATAGGTACCTTCCCCCTTTGTACCTGTGGACACTATTGGTTGTACCAATGGACATTCATTTCTTCATAGGTTTATAGGGATAATTAAAATGATATTTAGAGAAACACATCAGCAATCATTTTTTATACAATGTACTAAACAAAATGGAATATGTAAACAAGGAAAGTCAACTTGATTATTAAACTAGAAGGCCGACTAAAAAGGTGACAACAATAAATGCTTTACAACACAAAACATAGCTATCAAATATATATTTGAAAGACATATATTTCATCATCTTCAATTTCTTTACCTTGTTCATAATCATTGATCAATTCATTAAAAAAATTACAATCTTTACTTGACAGATCAGCCAAGATCACATTTGTGAAATCACTATCTTTACTAGTTAAATAGTTTGTTATAAATAGTAAGTGGCGAGATTTCTCATCTTAAAAAAAAAAAGTTATATGAATAGTAGGTATCCAAATTTAGGCATTTTATATCATGCGGAATGCCTATAAACTTTAAACAAAAAGAAAAATCTGTTGTACCTGTGGACACTTTAACTATCTGTCCACAGGTTCAGCAGGCAATGGTGTCCACAGATACAACTGAACGCCATGTTGTGCGGAAAGCTCAGTTTCACAAAACCCTTAAGTGATAACTGATATGAAAACATATGAAGTTATGATATATGACAACCCAATGAAATATTACTGCCTAGGAAACTTCTAACTGTAGGTCTTAAAAAAATTAAAATCACTGGTTGGATTGGTGAGGATTTGGAGGAAAAAAACTTAATAATAATAATTTCTACTAAACTGTTGATCTGACAATCTTGAAAACACACATGCAATTGCAGGAAGATGCTTGCATCACTACCAATCTAACAATTTCAATTTCCCTCCTCCCACTCTTTCTTAATTAAAAATGTCCACTGGTACAACTGTGCTTTAGGTATAGCACCTTCCCCTATATATATATATATATATATATACTATTCATCATTTGATTAGTGAATAATTACTATTTGAAAATAATTGCAAACAAAAATCCAATCATCATTGTAAATAATTACTTTCTTACAGAAAAATCTGGCAAAGCTCTACTTGGAGCCTTATCTGGGCGACATGGTTACACAGGACAGATTTCTTTGAATGGGCAAGCCGTAGGTCCCAGTGATTTGTTAAAGAGAGTTGCCTTAGCCAGATCTGATACTGTTCTTCCACCTGATCTCAGTGTCATCAGTTGTTTGAGGTATAGTTTTGTAATATGTACTAAATTTAATTTTTTTTTTTTTTTTTTTTTTTTTTATTTTTACTTTATTAAATGTTTTGTTTATTTAAATTACTATAATTTAAATTAAAATAATAAGTGTTTTTTTAATATATTTTTTACTGATATTGCTGCTTAAAAGAATTATATTCAGTCAAAAAAGCTTTTTGAGCTTTTACTTAATTATGATCACCTCACTAAGTTACTAGTAAAAAACATGCAGAATGAAAGTATTGGCTGTTGATTAAAGCACTGGCCACAGGCCATTGTACATTGTTAACTGAATCAACCGATTAATTTTTAATGACTATTTGCTCAGATATCATCAAGAAATGCTAATTTTTTACTTTTATTTTTATCAGCAAAGTTAAAACTTGTAACTGTAGAATGAGTTAAGAAAAGAAAAAAAAAATTTGCCGCCTGCGATTTGTGTTTATCATGGTACATGCAGTGTCTTATGACATATGGGGGACCCCTCCAGATTCCCAGTTTATTTCAGTTTAGATCAAGGATCAAAGCAAGGATATATGGTACATTTTTTTCGAATAGGTATATATTTACATTAGTATGTACAATCATTTTTTGGTTATAGCTAATATAGGTTTACGATATCTAAAGTAAATAACGTAGTTCTTACTGGTGAGGTTGATATTACATGCAAACACCAAATGAATACAAGAACCGCTACGTGTTGTACTGCAATTTCTGTTATTAACATGTCACACTGGAATAACATTAATAGTAATAATAATAATATTAATATTATTATAATTAATAATATTACTTCATTTTTTTAATAATGAGTAACAATAAAATGATTGTTATGAGAGTTAAGGATTACTGGTACTGAAGATCGTGGGTTTGAATCCCACCTGGGCGGGTTGAAATTGATTTCATGGCGAACCCACGAAATAAATCTCTACCTTCCCACCCTGGCTAAAATAGGTTGGTAACCTGTAGGATAACCCATCATACCTGCCCTAGTTGGAGTAAATAAGGATGTTAAGCTTTTATGAAAATGAAAACTGGCTATGTAATTTCCAAAGAGTTTCCTTGGAGCTAGAAAAAAAATATAATGACTAAAATACTGTCTTAAAACTAAGTAATTTAGTTATTTATACTTGCTAGCAAAACTAGGCTGAAAGATTAGCTATTTAGAATTCAACTGCGTGAATATAGTTTATGAATGATGATTGATCTAGTAATTGAGTTTCAATACTTTTAGGTACTATGCAAGACTGAGAAGACCCAGGAGTAAAGTGCATACGTCTCAACAGGTAATCATTTTTTTTTTATCTAATATGAAAAATTAAGCAGACCTAAAATGGTTTATATATCTTCTGTTTGTTTTATTTGAGATAACTTCAACCAAGTAAAAGCATTTGAATTTGTAAATATTTTTTACATTACCAGTCTAAATTTTTTAGGTGAGTATTGTAACTGAAGAACTTGGACTAAGCCCAGTATTGGAGACTAGAGTATCAGAGCTGACAAGATCTGAAATATCTAGGCTTCTAATAGCCATACAGCTTCTCTCAGACCCCCTCCTCTTGTGTATTGAAGATTTAACGCAGCCGATGGACATCTTTGATACATTCTTCCTAGTTGAATTTCTTAGGCACTGGGCTTCTGGAGCTACTGGTAATATATTAATACAAATGATAATATGTCAGCTTATTATTTAGTTATCTTTTAAAAAGGAAAAAATAATTAATAATTATATTTATTATAAACAATTTTATAGGTGGTGTGCGTGGTCGTGTAGTTGTTATGTGTTTACAACCTCCAACATATGAAATACTCACAATGGTAAAATTTTATTTTATTTATGGATAATTATCATTTATTAAAAACATATTAGTTCAGTTAGCAAGTATTAAAATACAGGTCCAGTGAACAAAAATGTTAAACTTAATGAAATTTTAGTATGTTATTATTCATTGTTAGTAATTAAAATCCTTAGTTTTTGATTTCAACGGCCTTGTGGAAAATTAGAGGAAACCGCTAAATTTTCAACTTTCCTTCAGTTTTTTCTGTATAACTTCTTTCCTATACATTTTACAGACAAATGTGTTCTGACCTTTTTTTTTATGTTTTTAATGTTAAATTCTCTACAATTTTGATTAACTAAACTTATTTTTTATTTTAAATATATTTCATTAAATAGTGCACCAAAGTAATAGTCCAGTAACTCGATGGTTAAACAGGGGAAAAAATATTAAAGTTATTAAAAAATATTTTCAATTATTGTTTATGCTTTTTGTGGTAATAAATCTGATTTTCAACTTTGCCGCCATGAATATTCAACCTCCCCAATTTTCCTCGATTTCTAAAGCTAGGAATTTACATTACTGTCTATGTATTATATACAACATTAAAAGAATTAATTAAGTTTGAACCTGCTGAAGTATCTGTGTACCAGACTGAGCTATGGAAAATAAAATAATTAAATTAAAATATTATAAAACCATTTTAGTTAATTGCATTAATTAATCTATTTTGTTTCTTTGTTAAGACTTGTATTTTAAAGATGATATTGGTTTTAATAATTTAACCATATTTCAAGTATTCCACTCAAATTTACTTCTGTCATTTATTATTACACTTAAAAATGACTAACCAATCATTCTGACTGTCGAAATATTAAGTGTTGAAAATAAATTTATTCTAAGAAATATAATGGCTAAATTTTCTTCGGAAAATAATTATTTATTTTATACAATAAAATTTACAAAGGGGCAACGTTTCCTGCTCTTGCTACATTTTTTAGCCCTAGAATATAGGTAATAACTAAAAACTGCATTATGACAACTTAAACCTTAATACTAAATTGTATATTAATAATATTAATTTTTATTACTTTAAAATATATTTCATTATCCTAAAAATTCGTTAAAAACGTTTCTTCATTTGATAAATATTCTATTTCTGAAAAACATTTACTTGCCCAATTGTAAAAATTTTTTATTAAAAGAAAAAAATTATTTTCAAGAAATAATTTTGCAAAATATTTCTTATATTATTGATTTCATCATATAATATATCAAATGTATTCTCTTCCCATACAAATTCATGGTGTTGATTTATAAACCTTTACATTTTTTAAGAACATTCTTTAAAAAAAAAGAATTATTAAAAATAATAAAAATATGCATAATTTTATTTTGCCATTTATTATTGATTGTTATAAATCTTTACAGCATTGAGCTAGAATTAATTGTAACATAGTGTAAATCTTCTATTCTAATTAAATTATCTTGTTAGGTTCCTAGACTGCTGGCACTTTCAGGTCCAGAACCTGTTTTTACTGGTGCTAGTAGAGCATTAGTTAGATATTTCACGTCAGTGGATTACCCTTGTCCCCCATTTAAAAATCCTGCTGACTATTACCGTGAGTATATATATGTGTATATCTGCCTTATTATTTTGTAAAAACATGAAATAACACAAGATTCTTTCAGTTGACTTGGTAACACTGGATGACTTGAGTGCAGAAGCAATGTTAGAGTCTAGTCAAAGAGTTGATCAGCTGAGTGCTCTCTACAGGAGAAGACAAGAACCCTTATCTGAACCTCAACCGCATACCATCGGTCCTGGATTTATAAGAGCTGGCTTCTTTGGACAGCCATTCACTATAATTTTGTAAGAAATTGGTTTTTATTTAAATTTTGTAACAATGGAAATTTTTGGACATCATTTATGTCTAGTAATATTGTGAATAATTGTTATTCGATAAAATCTTATCATTTTAGTTTTAAAATGCGATGTTTCCAATAAAAAATATTTACTCTTAAGAAAGAAAGTGGATGATGATTTAAAAATTAAAAATTAAAAAACTGGCTCCCTTCAGCCTGTCGACAAAAGAAAGAATAACATGGAACGTGATTTGAGAAAATATAGAGATTTCAAATGTGACTTTTTTCATTCAATCAATGAATATGAGATTTTTTCATTACCAATGAATACCTTCCTCCTGCATGGTAGGTCCATCGATAAATGTTATATAACAAAAAATATTCTCTACTTAATTTCTGAAAAGTAAACTATCCGCAAATACTAACAGAGCTAGAGCTTGTAAAAAAAGCTCCTTCACTTAATAATAGGGGTTTCAAACATGAATTTTTTCATTCAAACCAATGTATCTCCTAAACGGTAGGTCCTAGCAACAAATGTTATATTAAAAAAAAATATATCCTCCATTAAATTTCTGATTTGGAAAGTGTCATCAAATTTTCAATCCAAGCAACACCAACAGAGCTAGAGTGTGTCAAACTATGTGTAATGCCCTTGCATTACCCCAAAGCATATCATTTTTGACTTACTAGGCCATAGGTAAAACATGTTCCATGTTAAAAAAATATATATACGGTATTTTATTTTGGGTTGATTGATATCAGTTAAAAATAGACCGTTCTTAATTAGGTTTCGATTACATTAAACGATTTTACTATCTACTAGTAGGTGAGTTGGATAGTGTGATAGTGATCATGACACACAAAACTCACTCAGTAGCCAAATAGCTAGAGACTTGAAATCACATGTTGTTAACCGTTTTTCTAAACTTGTCTGGATATTCCAGTGTTTAAAAATGAGGTGGAAAAAAAAAAAATTGTTGTGGAATTTCTTCAGTACCCAGTGTTATGGAATTTAGAAGAAAGAAACTACTGCAACGCAAAATCAAAAGATGGAATTTTCCAACATTCAGCTTCTGCGTTTCCTTTCTTTTTGACTCCCTTTTGATAGTATTAGCTAAAATAACGACTCACATGAGAACTATATCTGTCAAAATTTTACACTATGTTGACACTTAAACCAAATAATTATAGCTAGTCCAAAATCAACCATAATGACACAGGGCTATTTTACTATTCGACCAGCAACCGATCAAGGGGGTTAAGCAGCCCAGATTTTTTCATAGATAGTTTACAGTCTGCAAGGAAGTTAGTTACATGAATACACAGCTTGTTTACTATTAGACAGTGAACTCTTTGGCTAGTAGCGAGTAAGCTTGCTTAATGTAATCGACTCTTTAGTTGTTGGCTTTTGACATTTCTTTCTCACTCTGTCAATTCGAATATTGTTTATATTGGTATCTTATTGATTCTGACATTATACTGAGTCATTTCAACATAGTCTCTCTTTATGTGGTTCAGGATTTGTTTTGCATAAATTCAATAAAAATTTAAGTAATTCTGCAACATTACCAAAAAAGAAAGTGTACCACTACTAAAACCATGGGTGGTTTGATACTGGGGGTTGAAGAATAACCTAATCTTAATGAGTTGACTATGGGGAGGTGGTTCACCCAATTTGAAAGTGGTGATATAAACTTGGAAAGGCAGCTAAGCTCAGGGTAACCCAAAGAATCCAGTCCTACTGGAAGGAAATCAAAATAATGGCCTCTAGAACATAAAGGATTGAACCTGGAAAGTTAAATGTTTAATCAACATGAAGAAAAAACTTCATTTTAATTCTTCTTTTTTTTATTGATTAAGATGTAAATTTTTTACCTGGAATATTTTCCCAGAGCTAGATTTTGGACAGAAAAAAAACTGAATCAAGGTCAGTGGTTCTATCACTCACATTTTTTTAATTTTTCTAAATATATTTTTCTTACCATCTCGATACAACAATTTACTAAATATATTGTTTCATATAGAACATAGTAGTTCATTGGTTGTCTATGGATACAGACCGATGTTTTTCGTAATTTTATTGAATTTTTTATTTATATTTTGTATCATTCTTCTACAATATATATATTTTATTTAGTATAATCTTGTTTTATCAACAGTACTTTTCAATTATTGATGCCTTATGTAATTATACTATATTGCAAATGTTTAGGAAAGAAACCGTTTACTCACAACCAGCTTGTTTTGCTCGCTGGATTAGTAGAGTTGTAATATCTGCATTAGTATCAGTTGTGATTGGTTCTGTATTCTGGGATATTCCCACCGAAGACCAACAACTTACCAAGGGTGATAGGTAATTAAATCAAATTTTGTAGAAAATAGTAACAGAAGTATACAATCATTAATAATATTGCCAAAATTATATAATAAAACAATTTATGAAATAGGTTGGGCTATCAATTCACCATGGTGTGCTTGGCCTCTTGGCCTGGAGCTTTATGGCTTGGATTGGATGGATGCTTTGGTCGTAGACGGTTATCAGCAGAGAGTGATATCAAATCTGGTCATTATTCTGGCTTCTTGTACTCTTTTGTCACGGTAATACACTTAGTTTACTTTATTTTTAAAGTTTGAAAAAATTATTATAGGTACTCAATAAATAGACTAAGATAATTTAATTATGTATATAGTGTTGCAGGAGTGATTTACACTATATTCCATGCATTAGTAGAAGTAACTTTCTCCTAAATTTGTGGTATTCTGAGGAAACATTATGGTCAGTGTGTGCTCTAATCATATAAGTTATTCCATTCTGCTTACATCTAGGGTTGAATGGACCAATGAAGTGTCCCTCTAATATCTATCATAGCAACTTACTGATTTTTTTCAAGTGTTATCACACAGAATAGCGAGATAACTTGGTTGAATAACCTCAGTACATGATTGGACAAAGTTCGTGTTTTGTTTACCAATTTTTATCTTGAACGGGAAGCTACTCAGTTACAAGCCTAAATGGGCTCCATTCTGGAACTAATCCTCCCAGATTCACTCCTCCAGAGTCATTAGATTGGTCCGCAAATTTATACTTAATGATTTGTAACTTTAGATTTTAATTGTTTAATATAGCAGTACTTTAATTTCAGATGCTGCTGAGTGTGATTCCTTCAGTGCTGATTTGGTGTGCTTACCTAATTCCAGCTTATTGTATGTCTGGATTGTATGGCCAGGGCTCAACAGATAGTCTTTTAGCATATCTTGGTAACATCAATCACAATAATTAATTTATTTTAAAAAGTTTATTTTTGGCATAACAGTTTTAATATTATTAATTTAATTTTATATATGTGTGTTTGTCTTAATATTAATTGTAACTTTTTTATTAGTCCTTGACTTGCAAGTCTCCACAAATTAAAAGAGTTTTTGGTATAGCTTTTATCAGGGATAATCATATTAGAAAATGATGCCAAATCTTTTAATATGAAAAAAAAAATAATAACTTTACACCACTACAACCACAATTTAGTCACTAAGATGAGCTACATACTCTTTCCTACCTTAATGTTATATTAATTTATAAATATTAAAATAATAATTTACAAAATCAGCCATGGTAGCTAAGTATATCGGACTGGCCTTGGCTTACTCAAGCTAGAAGGGCACAGCTCAATTTTATTTATTATCATTGTTATAAGTTTATTATTATTTTGTGTTTTATGTGGATAATAAATCTTTATCTCTCTCGGGCTAGATTAGAGTGGTAAACTGTAAGATCATGCAATTTTCCTACCCTAGACATATAAAAGACATAAAATCCTTATTAAAGGTACTAAAAATAGATAAAGGGATATAAATGTTCAAAAAGATTTGTATTAAGGCTTAGGGAACTGGGTGAGTCTTTTGATGTACATATGATGGTATAGAAGGATCAAAATAATTATAAATTGATGAATTATTTGCCACTTCTATTGGTATCTTGTTTATTCGAAGACTAGTTTTGAATGTTAAGCATTCATCATCATTTCTAAGGAAGTGAAATGGAAGAGATTCTTGCAGTTAATGGTTCAAGGAATAAACTGTTTAACCTTCGAAACTAGTTCTTGAATAAACAAAATATCTATAGAAGTAGCAACAAAATATTTGATTAATTTCTGAATGAAATATCAAGTTGGGAAATTCAATTACCCAACACCACTAACGATTGCTGTCTAACCATGTTTCCCAGCTGCCCTTCCTGAATCCTGATTCCATGAAGTGAGTCTTAAAACAATTATCTTATCTACATCTCAGTCCAAACTGCAGATATTCACCTATTGGTTAACCATTCACTCATTTTTTTGTTTTATTTTTTATTAAAGCCATCAACATTAAATGTCAATTTTAACCATTGTGATATTACATCAACTACCTACATTTAGCGGATGTATATCCCACATTTCTCCATTATGTGGCTTTATAAAGTCTCATGTGCTCTCATCTTTCTTAGGGCCAAAATATTCTATGCAATTCCTTAGTTTTGAAGATATCAAGGTTGAAGACTTTTAAGAATGCAATGTATAATATGTGTGATTATTTTTAAAAGTAAATTCATAAAATGAGTAGACCACCCGAATTTTACTTTCATACTTATTATTTTATTTGCCATCACATTCATATAATATTCCTTCTTTTTTTTTTGTCTTTTAAACAGGTTACAGCCTAATAGGATTACTGTGCCTTCAATACTTAGCAAGATTTCTTGGCTACATTACTGGAAGCTGGTTGTGGCCAACACTGATATTTTGTTTTGTATCTTCCGCTGCTAGTTTAGGGGCTGGTTTTGCCCTTCACCCAAGCACATGGAGTGGTGTGTGGGGACCTCTGGGAAACTCATACATTGCCCTTGTAAAAGAAGATCATTCCCATTCAGTTCTAGCTGCCATCAATTCCCACCTTGTGTGTCGCAACAAACAGGTCTGCATTTATTTAATATATATATATTATTAAGTTTGTGATTTGAATGATTATGTTTTCTTGGAGTGTTATTAAAAAAAAAATCTAGTCACTATCAACTGATAAAGAACGTTCCAGAAAACATTTTCAAGTATGCTTTTGTTAGTCTTTCTTAGTACATGTGACTTACTAATATTTGAGTGAAAAGTAATACAAACTAATTGAATGAATTTTTATGATACTAATTAGTATATTTCATTACATTATATTTTTCTCCTACTCCTCTTCAAATAATTAGCTTTTTTATAGTATTCCTTCTATTTGAATTAGTATTTTGGTCTCTCACAGTTCTTGAGCTGTAACACTAGTCACCGTTTTCTCCTTAAGATGCCAGAAATAACTTGATAATTAATTCTTTTTTTGTGAGTGTTTAAAAAATTGTGTGTGGTTAAAAACTTGGACGTTGTTTTTTTTTCTTTCTACCTGAATGCATCCCTGATCATCTTATATTACTTAACAGTCAACAATATATTTCTTATTTTGTATTAATTTAATTTGTTTTAAATAACTTGAATGGTTTTTTAATAAGTTTTTAGTCATGTAATATATCAATGGTTGTAATGAAGAAGTGGATAAACCAAATGACTCTCAAAACAAGTTAACTATTAACCTTCAAATAAATATTTTTATACCTGCATCTTCAGATTTAATGTGAAATTTTTTTTGAGTTGTACTTCTTAATAAGGCCTTAGTTTATCTATTTTGGCACAAATGGTTTTTTTTAGAGTGATTACAGGATTTTGGAACGATTACCAAACAAATAATCAGAAATGCCCTCCTGAAAAGTCCACAATTTTGACTTATCGACTTCTTTAAGACAGTCTGGGATATAATATTTTACTTTTTTTGTATTTATTATAATTTCTATTAATTTTTTTAACAGATTCAAAAGCAGGATATCATTGTACAGCTTCCATGTCCTGTTCCAAATGGTACTGTTGTCTTGTCAAACCATGGACTCAACCTACCCCAACAAACCATCTCTACATTCGGCTGGTTAATCAGCACTTTCATTGCATGCATTGTTACCTTTTTTATTGCTACTTGCTTCGGAAGGAAAAGATGTAATAAATAAACTTATGTTTTGGGAACATTAGGCAAGTTATTTTATGTTCAGAAGTAGTATGTTTGAGTTTAGTGCTCGATTTTGTGGTGATTTCCCTGAATACTGTAAATTTTGAACTTTTCAGACTTACATTAGAAGTTTACTCACCAAAGACTTTTGTTTTTTTAATAATAAATGATTTGTTGGCTTATCTTATCAAATGATGAGTATATATCAGTGATATATACTAATATTCTTTAAAATTTATTATACAGAAGTCTTTGCCTTCATTATTAGAAATTATTAATTTTAGTAAAATCCTTAGATTTAACATTGTTTTTGTATTTCCTCTTGTAAATAAAGTTTAAAAGTCCTCTCGAAATAAAATAAGAGTTTATCTTTCATATAGATTGTAGATTATTGTTAAGAATGAGTAGTGATTAATATATAAGTATTTTAAAATTTAGTAATTTTAATAATTTAATATCAGACTGAGATGGTAAGACTTTACTTAAATACCACCTTTCCTCAGTTCCAAAATCTTTAAGGTATTATTAATATTTATAAAACATATTAATATTTTATTTTCACTCTTAATATCTAATGTGTTGTGAGATAAATTATAATCATATAGTTTTGATAAAAAAATATTGGAAAATATCCTTTGCTGTTATAATTTTCTTTTTACATTTAAATAGTTCAAGAGAACAGTACCATTCATGCTTAGTGAATGAAATGATGACTTTTGAAGGTGTGTGAAAAATTTCTTTTCCATTTTCTTCATGTTTAGCCTAAAAGTATTCAGTTGATTTTATTGTTTTGTTTTTTTAATTTTTCAGGAGTTAATAAATAAATCAAACAGCTTCTAAGTTTGAACATGTTTTTGTCTATTTGCTTTATGGTTTGTTATTTTTTTATAATAATTTTTATTAATGTTCCTGTTCCTCATTGGTCAACTACTACATACATAAAGGTTTCTATTGAAGATTTAATTTGCAACACTTATTGTAAATTTAGCACTTTCTAATGGTAAACTATTGTTAAGTTCATAATAACTGTGTGCAGGATATTTTTAAAGTATCCTATTTATTCTATTGATATAAGGATTATAAAGTATTTTTAGTGAATGAAATAAACTGATTTATTGTAATACTTCATTCTGGAAAGTTATGATAGTTTACCCCTGAGCTACAGATTTTTCATTTCTCCAATTGATTTGCCTAACTTCAGTTAGTTAGCTGTAATTAGCTTTGTAAATTTGTTGTAATATTTGTATATTAATTTATGTGCCACTATTAGAGTAAACCTTTTTCAAAGAATTATTTGTCATTTACAATTTCTATCATTATGTAATTGATAACTGATTCTTTAATCATGTAAATAATATAAATGGTCTATTTATTTATGGTATTGGCTAGTGCAATAAAAACCAAATATAACTAAATTATGTAATATTGTAAATTGTGGATTTGCAATTTTTTATAGATTTTATTGAACATAAATTGTATATGTACCTGATTGTTATTATAATCTATCTAAATGAATTAAGTTTGTACAATTTTGATATTTGTTTAAGAAATTATAATCTAATTAATATAAAATAAATCATTTTTCTAAATTATCTGTTATAATAAACACCATTTACCAACATCTGATCTAAAGGTATTAAAAATTGAGAGTAAGTGCATGGGAGTTTTCATTGAAATAAAAACAGTTGAAATAATAGGTATTGTTTATAGTGAATCAACTTCCTTCTGTAATAAATTAATTCAGTTTAGTTTGATAACTGAGCTAAGTAATATAATCTAATTTCATAATTTTCCCTAGTTTCGTTTTCTCATCTAAAGATTTAACTATAAAATTATTTAGTATTTAATTATAAATTTATTATTAAAAATGTGTTTTTAAAGATATATAATTCATCTATGCTTAAAGATATGTGTTTTATATCCGTTTTCAACATGGAAACAAGAAAAAAAATTATTTTTCTTTATATATTCTCGTTAAATCCAGGGTTGATCTTTTCTCTCTACAAAGTAAAGAAAGATACTTTTGAGGCTGAGCCATCGACCAGTTTCACACTGGTTCGACTTTTATTCTATCTAAAACTACCAATATCAGCTCTTTTAAAACAAAGGAGCAAGTCATACCATGATGAATAAAAATACTATTTCTTTTTTAACACTAAACCCACCACGACAGGTCAAATGACCTGTTTGAATTAAGACAAACTTTTTGGCCGAAGTTCTTGGAAACAAAATTCATTACTTTGCTTTTTAAAGTGTTTTAAGTATATTTAAAGTGTTTTATCAATATCCACTCCTCTCTTATTGTATTTTACTGAGATATTGTGGTAAAAATAGATATACATTGGTATATTGGTATATAGAAATGTTGGTAAGTTTAGTGTTAAACATTGTCAACAAGCATGGCACAGCTGATAGCTGTAAACACAGATGACACTGCCATCATGAATAAACATTAAGATCCTATCCTTGCTTACATCACCTTTTGAAACTGCAAGATTGGTCTAAACATATTATATCCACTTTCATACTAGGGAATTGTCCTCCCATATCCATTGACAACAGATAGGCAGTAGATTAAGTATGGTTAACATTTGATAGGAGAATGACCGGGGCCATGAAAAAAAAAAAAAAAAAAAAAAAAAAAAAAAAAAAAAAAAAAAAAAAAAAAAAAAAAAAAAAAAAAAAAAAAAAAAAAAAAAAAAAAAAAAAAACCACTTACCTGAATTGATGATGTACTAACTATCAACGACTTCATAACTAACTACTTATTTAGTTATTAAATTTATTGAAACAATGGCCACAATGAATATGCTAATAAACACAAAAAGATTGAAAAGGATGTGAATGAGAGATCTGTTCTTGATTTAATCTTGTATTTCTTGCTCTTGAGATCTCCTGATTATTTATTGTTTAACAGGCATGGATTAATTAATCATTATTAAAATCATTGATTGATAATCAAACAACTCTGTTAAAAACTAATACTAAAATAACCATTTGAATTAAAACAGAAGTAAATATTTTATTAACTTTGTTGGACTTTCATAGCTGTTCGCCAACAATATAAATATTGGACAGATAGCAACACCTTTTAGAAGTTTTGAACAGTTTCCTTCAAGAATTTATAAACATTAATAAAGTACTTCCTAACAACCTTGCTTTTAAAATTATGAACACATACATGCTTACATAAAAATGGTAAGAAAGAAAATAACCCTTAATCACAAAATATGAAGGAAATATCTATAGTTCTATTGATAAGCTTCTAAGGAACATAGTTCAATTCTCAGATCCTTCGATGATTCCCCTACGCTAACCCATCACTTTCTGTTCCTCTGTTAAAACTTAGCAATTATTATTTATCATATTCTCTTCTGGGAGCCCCACATTGCACAAACATACTAAAAATCTATATCAACCCTTAAATTACCATAATTTCCTTCCTCAATCTACGCATACACTCCTAGTTTTCTCTTTCATCTTTCCTTACTTTGATTATGGTTGTGTGATATATGAGGCCTCTTAATGGGACTCAAAAATAGACTGAAGTGATGTATGAACTTGACTGGCTTTTCCCCTCCTTCCATAGACATTAATTCCTGGGTACATATTGCCCATCCTATATTTACAACCACCTAAAAGTCAAGAGCACTATCCACTCCAAACCCACAAGATCCTGTTTTTCTGAGCTTTACTCTAGTCCTTTCCATGGAACATCATTCCAGCATTCCTTCCTTGCCCATTCTACCACCCTCTGAAATTCCCTCCCTCCTAAAATCAGACATGCTCCTACCCTAGGCTCATTCAACACTCTTTTGTTTCAACATTTGCTCATACTCCTGATCAGCGCTTACTAACAGGAGAATCATGCAAAATAATTCTGTCCAATTTACAGTAGTTCAGTTAAATCTGATACTGATGAATTAGCTCATAAACAATTTAAACTTATTTTATTTTATAATGCAATACTTTTGCTTAATGTATGTTGATAATATGTTTATATATGAGTAAGAGTATGTTATTAATTTAATTTTTATGAATGTTTAAATAGCATTATTTTATTTTATTTTTCTCATTTTTTAAATTGTTGGTCTTCCTTTTGTTCTGTTATGTATATTTAGCCTCTACTCATTTTGTTTTCTTTTTTTATACACAAGGTGTAAATCTATTTTAATACATTTAAGTCTCTTCTATTATATTTATTATTGTATCTGCTCAAAAATGTATGTAGCCAGGCAACAGTAACATGTCAATTGTGCCTCTGTATTAGTCCTTCTTCTGTATTAGTTCTTATGGGGCAATTAGTCCCAGAATAGTTTATTTTTTCATTATATATATTTCAGAATTAATTAAATTCTGTCCTGAAGAAAAGCATAATTACATGAAATGAATCAACCCTACTAGTGTGAAAAAAAATTAAAATTTTGTTTTCCTACATATAGCTCAGACAGCGGAAAACTTAGTCACACTTCTATTTATTTAAACGTATTAAATAACAAAAAGGGATTATTTTATTGGAATACTTTAACATAGATATTAATTGTATAATAAAAAATGTGAATTTCAGAAAATAGATTATAAATATGAGTGAATAGAATAGGACTTCAATTTAAAATGAGAGCATAGCTAGATTATTCTTCCTATATCAAATAAACATTTATAATATCTCAGGGGCCATTGAATAGCTGATAGCCTCTTCTAAAGGTCTTGTCTTTCATCAATTGTTTAGGGTGACCAACAACCAAGTCAGGCAAAAAAAAATCAAACATAATGTCAGGTTACTTTTCATAAACTTGTGGTCTGTTTTTACCTTGGATGATTCTCCTTCATATATTTTTTATGATAAATCCAGTGTTAGTAAATGTTTTTGTAATACAATTTTTTTTACCTTTAATGTTCCTATTTGATTATTTATGGAAAATATTTTTCACTATCAATGATTTTGTTTTGAACAATTAAAAATTTCACAAATTAAGAAAATATTTAAAATAAAATAGTTGTAGAAAATTACGTTTCTCCATGTGCACTGCAGGTTTCTATAGTACATTCATTAAAAGTCAATATTTTTTTATTAAATAATTTCAAGCCGATATTTTTATTCCTTATTTAATTTTTATTGCTTTTTTTCCTTAGTCTTCTATTTTTTTGTTTTGTAACTACTCAATTTTAAGAATGTCTTACTTCGCAATCAAAAATGTATTTCATCAAAATCTTGGAATACATTAAGATGACAGCTCTTGTAAATCTGATTTTTTATACACATGAAAACTTTTTATTATTAAAGTTGATAACAGAAAAGTTAGTTATGTACTTTACATGTTTACTTCTGTTGAAACAGTACTGTTACCCAAAAAGGTGGTGAAGAAATTGTTAAGATTTTCCTAATTTGTTAATTTTTACACAAGCATGGTAATATGTCCAGATGAAGGAGACAATTGTAACTCCAAAAAAATGTAGCGTTAATATTAATTTGTTTTATTAATAGTTTAATAATAAAAATAACACCTCTTGTTCTTAATAATATTGTTAGATGGTGCATAGAGAATAAATAGACCTTTCTACCATCAATATTTAATATAAATATTGATATAATTAGTTTTGTTTAGGGATTAATAATAAAAACGATGTATTTTGTTCAGCAGAATGTTGTAGGATGGTGTGTAGTAAATCTTAAGAGTGTAGAGAATAAACACACCTTTCCAACATCAATATTGATGTGGGAAAGGTATATTTATTCTTTAAACCCAAATAAAAATGTCATTCACAATAAGTTGCATTAATTTTGTTATTTAAAAAAATAGTAATTTTGTAGTCGATGTGCTAACGAGAAGCCCTAAAATCATCACGCTAGATGATGGGCACAATAAGAGTTGAAGATTTTAAATATTTTAAGATACGATGAACCTTATCAGAAGGTTGTAGGACATGAACTTGTCACCCACCCGTTCTGAAACCCCAAAATGAGAGAAGACAAAAATAATAACAGTCGTATTTATTATAAGGTACTATAGCACCATATATTTTCTAAAAATCAAAGTGTTTAAAACAATTTAGGAAGGATATGTAGAGTAAAATGTATTCCTTTAAAATTTCATTTACTTTCAAACTATAAAAAAACCATTGTAAATTGTTTAGTTAATTATGTAAATAAGGAGTATATTCCAATTAATTATAAAAATTAGGTAACACTCATTTGTTTTATTAATGAAATCACAAACATTCGACATTCATATGATTTAGATTTCATTTTTTCCTTGATATTAAAAGCTGATATTAAGTAGAGATTAGGAATAACATATTTTTCTGTATTCGATTATTTTCTTCCCCTCTCTAATATTTGCTTTGAGGTGATGATTAGACATATTTGACTTAGGAGACTAATCTACAGCTGGCTTGTTAATAAGAATCTAAAGAGCAGATATATAGCAATGCAATGATGAAATGTATAAGAAATTTTAATTAAACCCATTGATATCATAAATATTAGGAAAACAGTTTTCTTGTAATATACATTTAGCATAGGACATTTACAAAATATTTAGCAGAGAAATGGGAAGATCTTATGAAACAATTTCCTCAATTTTGTGTTTAATTTATTCTAATAACACTATCTTAAAATTAATTTGTTTTTTTTACAATTGTAGAAACTGGCACAAAACACAAACTATACATATAATAGTACTTAATAACGATTTCTACAACCTTATTATGAACATTCTAATGTATAATAAAATATTGTTACATTTCTACAATATATAAAACATTTGCAAATATGAATTTATTTTTAACACTACACATAAGTTATCTCTCTATGAAACAGAGAGAAATGGAATATCTAGATTTAACAAAACAAAACAAAATAAATTAAATTAAAAAAAAAAACAAACAAAAAAGTCATAATTAAATCATGACGATGGGGTGTTCATTTTTTTTTTTTTGTTTTTGTTTTTTAAGAATCTGTGGAAACGTGCTACTCAGTCTTTGAAAAAACCACCTCTAAAGTCTTAAAAAGTTTTTTCCTGAAGATAAATCATATAACTGTTGAGATTGAGGAGTTTGTAGCAAAAAGCAGCCTTTAATCGCTCAAGAGCTTCAACTAAAAGTTGATATCACACCTCAACATACTGTTTCTGATTTTTTGTAAACATTACTGTTTCTTTTGATGTTTATAGTTCGTCATGTTCCTGAAAAATCAAATCAATTAGCAACATTATAATAATTAACAAAATTAAAAACATTTAATGATCACCTAGGTACAGAAAAGTAAGGCATCATATGCTGTAAATCATTAATGCATGATTCTAAACCAAATGTTATACTGCAAAGTCCTAATATCATCGATTAACTTCCTAAAATCTTTAAACCATTTTTTATTTTTAGTAACTTTGAATTTTTATTCATTCTAATTTTTGTTGGGAAAATTAAAATCATACTTAAAAATCAGGTAACTATATATTTAAGTACTATTGTATTTTTTAGATGAAAAAAAATAATAAGAGAAACTAAAAATAAAATAAATTAAATTCATAAATTATATGGTAACTGTTAAAGATGCAATTAATATTATAATTTAAAAATTTAAGGGTTTGTACATAACTTAATATATGCAGCAACATAGTTCTATCGCTATTTATGGTAGCTGAATCACTGCTAAAAATCAGACCGCTTTAACATATAATTAGGAAAAATATTTGATCAAAAACTTTAGCCAGTACTTGATAACAAGTCTTAAGATATATAATTAATAACAGTGAAGTAATGAGGACTAAATAAGAAAGTTTATTAGATTTATTAAAACTCAGAGGACGGGATTAGAAGTATAACATTTTTAACAAAACATATCCTACAGAAAATAAGCAAAGAACTCACCTCTGGTTCAGGAGTGCTTTCTTCTTCATCTTCATCCTCATCATCATCATCCTCTGAGGGTTTAGCTGCATCTGCAGCAGCTTCTTCAGCTGCAGCTTTTTCGTCAGCATCTTGAGCTTCTTTCATCTTCTTTTCACCAGCCTATAAAAAAATTCTTTATGATATTAAACACTACATAACCTAATTTATTAAATAAAAATGATGAAAGTTTGATTATAAGACAGTATTTGAAGTAAATTTAAACTTTAAAAAATTATTTAGGACTGAGAACTTAAGTTAATTGTGACAATATTGGCCTTTCGTTTTGGCCAGATTTACAGCTTAGGAGTATCAATAAGTCACAAAGGTTTAAAGGATAATACAATCATACCAAAAACCTTCTTTTTTTTTTTTTTTTTTTTTTAACAAGTAAAAAGGTTTTCATATAATTTAATTTTAATATAGATTTTTATCTAATTTTTCCATGTTTACCTGAGTTTCCTTCACAGCAGCTGCTTTGGCAGAAGCAACAGACAAATCATCAGTGATGAGAATATCGTCGAAGATGGTACCTGACTTAACTTGCCACAAGTCAAGACCAATGGCACACAGTTCCTTTCTTAGGTAGAGATTAGCATCTGCGCTGTATTCTGGGTTGTCAATTTCAGGGTGAACCCATGGGCCCTAAAAGCATATCAGGCATTAAAAAATATATATATATATTTAAGAATACTTACAAAATTAAGCCTAATAGATTAATTTACTAAAATTATCTACTTAATTAATTTGCTTTACTGCTAGATTTCTTGAAAAAATCATTTATATGATCTTGTATTTATAGAAAAAAATTATACCTTGTATTTAGGATTGTCAATTTGTTTTGGCTTCCATTCACCCTTGTATTCAGGGTTATCAATCTGAGGGGGTTCCCATTCACCATCCATTTCAGTGTCCCAATCCTCTGGCTGAGTAGCTTCTGGGTCAGGAATAGTAGCTGGTTTATCCCAGTCTTCAGGCTAAACAAATAAATAAAATTATATATATATATATATATATATATATATATATACACCTACTCCCGATCTGCGATAAACAAAAAAATTAATACCTACTTCAGAATGTTTGAGAAATTTTGATGTGAGGCGATGATAAGAAACTTTTACTTCAGGAATGCATGACGGTATAAAAGGATCATTCCTAAAAACCTTTTAGTTTAAATTCACTAAAAGGAGTTTCTTTGATTGTTTTTGTACAAGATATTTTGTTATTTTAACATTACCAAGAAAAGCTATTTGCCCTATGATAGCTATTATTTAAACTTTAGCTAGTATTTAAACTTTAATAATTGAACAGTTTATTTTGTAGAACATATTTTACAAAAAACACATTTTATGTACTAAGGTGATCAAAAAAGTATTTACACGAGTAATATTTTCCTTGGAATCATAGCAAGACCCATCTCAGCAAGTGGACTTTTAAAAGTTCAACGTTTTTGTTAGAGATGGGCAGAAACCGAATAGAGATATAAAATGCTTTAATGTAAATCTTACAGTAAAAAAAATGTTGGAAGGGAGTGTGGCTTACAATGGGTAAGCAATCTAGTTCCAAATGAACCAGTATTGTCTGCTAATACTCTTATCAAAAGATTTTTCACCACACCTGGTCTAGTGCAATAAATAAACATTATTTTAAATCATTATATAATAATATTTATTTCAAGTTATGCATAAGAAAATACTCTTGAACGGAATACTAAAAAAAAAAATGTGATTAATATGATTTTATACACCTACCCAACTCTTTTCACATGATTATTTGCATAAATATGTTTTATTCTGGACATAGTTAAATGCTATTAGGTAAACCTTAATTTGAATTCGAGAAAATATTGCTTGAGCATACTTAACAATATATTAACAAAGATGTTTGTTTTGTTAATACTCTCTAAGACCATAGATAGAAAGCTTTGTAAAGATAATAAATAATGAAATTTAAATAAAGGAGAAAGTTTTTTTGTTTTTTTTTTTTAAATCAACAGGTAAAATATTTGTCATATGCATTATATGTCAAATTTATTTACTCCAAATTATCAGCAATACAAAGGGAATCGTGTCCTTTCTAGGATGCATAGGCAGGACTCTACTGATGTTACTCAGTTTTCAAGCTATAAATCAATTAGAAAGAGCTAAATTGCTGTCCTACAATTTTTTCTTGGTGGTAGAGGAGAAGCTCCTTGAACTAAGAAAATAATTTACAGGTAAAGAACCTAATATAGTATGCATATTCAAAACTATGTACGTCTCCAACAACTGGAGATAACAATAAGTAGAACTCTTCCTGTCCTAGTTGGAGTAAATAAGGATGTTATAATTATAACCAATAAACAACAGCATTAGGGAAGTTATTCCTTGGTGACAAAATCATTTATCATAGTGATTCCATAAGATTATATAATAAGATTATTTTTTCATTTCATTATTTGTGAAGTGTGGGTCAGATTAGATATTATGAACTATTAAAAAGCATGAATCAAAGACATATTATTATTATTGATCAATGTTAATACCTTGGAGTCAGTAGGGTCATCAATAGTTGGGTTGTCTTCCCAGTCATCAGGTTTCTTGGCTGATGGGTCCTTAATCTTTTTGGGTGGGAGGAAGTCGAAATCATCTTCCAAATTACCACTTTCAACTTTTTCATTGTCAATTAAAACCTAAAAACAAACATTAAAGTTTATATATATTCATCTGACAAAACAGTAAATTCAAGACTAAAATAAGCGATAAAATATGTTGTTTTTCCAACAATTGGTTATTGTTGCTAGAAATAGATTATATAATCACAACTTATGTGATTGTATAGTTTATCAATTCATTTTATATTAGTTTAGGTTGTATTGACATATCACATGGTTAAGCACATTATAATTGTTCTGGATTAGAGTGTATGGTATAAAAAATTCTCTTTCACCGGTTCTTAACACTTATAACTTAATATAGAAATGGGCTACCTTGGATAGTATGAAATTATAATTCTGCAGAGCTCAAACCTAGAACTTACAGGGGGACCATTCATGGAACTCTATACTTACTTCAATAGGTTTATCAAGATAAGGAAGGACCCTAGCATTTACTCTACTAATATCATTCCCCATACATGTAAACATCAAACATTGATAAATATTTTCAAGTGATGTAAAGAGCTCTGTGAGAATAAAGCACACTCATACCATAACGGCTATACTACTATTACCATGAACAAATACTAAATAATAAGTTACCATCAATTCTAAGTTACTTTAAGAGTTATATATAGAGAACCCTTAAGCTATAATACTAACATCAACAAATGATATGACACTAAACAAACTATGTAAATTTCAAGAAGGCTGATCACTAACTATGAGTAAAAGTAGAAGAAAAACAAAATTTTAGGAAGTTATATATAGATGAAAAGGAAATATTTTGAAATGCTTCCCCCTTCCTAAACATAAATCACTTTTAATAAACATATGAAGGTTTTAAAAATTTAATAAAACATTATCAAGTAACATTACAGAACCACAAAAATTATTGTATTAGAATTATATTTACCTCATAAGTATTGTCAGGCTTAACTATAAGTGTGTAAACATGGGTATATACATCATCTTTACACCTGATATCCTTATTTACAAGAATGTTTTTCCCTTTGTAAGAGAATATTACGTGAACTTTCTTAGTTCCAGGACCACAAATATCAGGGCCTAAAAAAACATCGCAACAATCAATATTGAAATTCAAACTAAGACAAAAATATAGTTCCTGCAAAAATAAGACTTTTCAAATAAACAACTACTGCAATTAATTGATTTTATAAAAGTAACTATAATAAGCATTATCAAAGTTTAAGATTAAAGTAGAAACTACACCTGTAAATCAATGGAGTTAAATGATTACAACAATTATAAATTCAACAAAAGCCTATCATTGATGGGTATATAATTAAGCAATAAATACGAAAATTTTGTTATCAACTTTTGCACAAAATGATAGATAATAATGAAAGTGGGTTGATTCTATGCCACAAAATAATATTCCGTAGAAAAAAAAAATTGTTCACTAGATCACATGTTGGTAATAATATACATGTTTTTTAAGTGCAAAAAATCAAAATTAAAATGTACATAAAATGTATGTTATTCAGGTATTTTTTTAACTTTCTTAAATTTATTATGACTATCATTATCTTTGTGTAATAATTACATTCCAAATTGGGTTTATATAGGCGAAGTACCACAATCATAAAAAGAAAAAAAATCATAACAATTACAATAAAAATGTGCATAACTATTCTTCAACTAAACGCGTTTCAAACATACAAGTATTAAAGATAGATAAAATATTACATTTTTAAGATAATAGCTCAAGATTAAACAGATACATACCAAACATAATTTCATAGGGCGATTCCCCATGCATATCTTTCTGGTCTAAATTACAGTCAAACAATTTAACGTAACCACCTCCACAATCAATATTTTGTTCATGTTTCACACTGAACTGTACGACTAGAGGTTTGTCTTTATTAGAGAATGGTGGGAATTTTCGGGATACGGCATAAAACCTTGCATCTTGAGATGTTTGAATGCCTAAAACATAGAGAAATGATTAAAGCTAGCAAATAGTTGCTATTATTAATAATAATTGTTAATATAACATTAATTATCTCAAATATCTTACCTTTATCTTTTTCTTGATCATTATAGAACTTTCCACTAGTCAACAGAAATTTACCAAATTCTTTACCAGGGTGTTCAGAATAAACCCAATTGTTTTCCCAGTCAGCTGAAAAAGAATACAGTATCAGGAAATATGAAAATACAGAAGTAAGGGAAAGGCTATGATACCGGTTAACCAATAATAAAATAACTTACAATTAGAAAAGTTTTCTTCAAAAAAGAGCTCCGCACTGACAACAGTGAAGAGGGCTAAAACAGCGAGGCTAGCCTTCATTTCGCCGATAATGAATAAACTTCTTGAGACACCGACAGCTCGTCCTATAACTGCAGGCTCAGAAACACTAATACAGTCCCACAATATCAGGCACTACAACACCGGTTCGACAAATGGAGCAATGTGATTGGTTGTTTTCAATTGACCAATAGCAGCTAACCACGGCTTAGACACCCTTCGAAAAGCCACTTCTACGTCAACTTCCTGGAATTAGTGATAATATATTACATAAGTATCAGAGTTTTAAAGACTGAAGTGCAGAAAAATATACTATTTCAAATAAAAAAAAAAAAAAACTAGTGTAATAAATGTAACGCATTCCTATCATATATTAACAATAAATATTTTTGATAAATTTTATGTAGTTCCTTTTTTTTTTTTTTTTTTTTTTATAATAGCATAGCTTAAAACTCCAAATTATTAAAATAAATTCTGTTAGTACCTATGAAGATGTAGTTAGTGGTGATTAGCCATTGCTTAAAAATCCTTATGTTTTTGACACAGCCATTCAAACTAAAACAGTATTTACGGTCCAAGTGCAAGGTTAATAAAATATGTTTAAAATTTAAATTAAAAAAAAAACAATTTAAATTCTTGAAATTAATAAGAAACGAGGTTCAATTTCAAATTCTCCTTTCTACCGAGATAGCCAGTAAGAAGGTTACATACAGTCCATTGTTGTTTATTGTCGTAATCTTTGTTTGAAAGAATATCAATTTTATCAAAAATTTTGATTCCCTCCCAAGTTTTTACTACTTCGTAAGAAATCAGTTTCATTTGCAAGTAGGTATATAAATTTTGTAATTTACCAGTAGGTCTATGTGGTTCATCAAACGATTTTGCAATGTTTGTGTCCTTTAAGTCAAGTTGATATGTGTAAATTACGTATTTGCCTAAATTTGTGATCCATGTCCATTGTATATTCTTTGTCTTCTTGATAGTTATTCTATTTTGTTGTTACTTTAGTGAATTAAAAAGCATTTATCCTCAATTGTATGATTTAAATACGAAATTATGGGGTATTGTTTGATATTATTACAGGTACGCATAGTAGTTCTATTAAGGACCCAAACCAAATGTCTTCAAGTAACTTTGTTGTCAGTGAAATACATAGTTTTAGTTAATAAACTCCTAGAGACTAATGTTAAGGGTGGTATTCAGTTAGCAGTGGTGACCTGAGTAACTAAATCAATTATCATCAATCATTAGTCATGTGTCATTAGTCTTGCTGTGTCCCTCTTTGTTAGTTATTAATCATAATGGGCAAAATAAATTAAACTTTGTAGTCTTAGACTTCAGAATAGTTAAGCCCTCAGTTCGTCATTCCATTTTATGATGACTTGTGTTTTTCGATTCTTTCTTTCTGCCTTAATTGGTGGTTCAAATTAGTGTGTACTGCAATCTTTAAGGGATTTCCAAAGATATTCATTTATTTTTAATTAGGTTTAAAATGGAGTATAGTGATGGTTCAAGTTCTCTAGCCTCAAGTTTTTATACATCGAATCTAGGAGTAGCGATTGGTAAATTTTTTATACCAGTCCCTCAAAAATCTTCTCCAAATAGAACTGTAGCTTTATGTGTTAAATGTCTACCATCTGCTGTTGAAATTAAGGGATACGGCAAATCTTCCTCCAATTTTCTCAGTCATCTAAAACGGAAACATGGAGATGCTGCTTTAGAGGAGTACAGACAATATACAGATGGTAAAAGATTTAAAGAAAGCACTTACAATTTTGGAGAAGAAATAGGCGTTATTAATTCACAACAATACAGAAAACAATTGAGTCAATTGGAATTTGAAATTAGTATTCTTAAATTTCTTTCTCATTCACAGGCTCCATTAAGGATCCTTGACAATCCATTCTTTATTAAAATTTTTGAAGATCTTGATATATCCAAAAAAGGCTTAAATCTTATTACTCACCATGCAGCAATTGCAAAGATGGAAAATCTAGTTCAAAATAACAAAAATTTTCTAAAATTGACTTTTAATAAGTTAGATTTTGTATGCACTACAGTAGATATTTGGTCTGAAAACAAAATCATGTTTTTGGGAATGACAGCCCATTGGATTAAAGAAGATTTAAATCGAGGTTCTGCAGCAATAGCTTACCGAAAATTCCATCATTTGTTTTCAGTGAATGATATTTCTCAATTAATTACAAAAATCCATAAGGAATATGGACTTAGCTGTTCTAAAATAGTTGCCACAATGATTGATAACAAGAGTGATTTTTTGAAAGCTTTAGAAGATTTTGGTGTCAGTAAACAGTGTATTGTAATAAATGAACCAAATGTTTATTGCTGTGATTCTGATTCGGAATCCAGCAGCAATTTTCAGAATGATTGCAAAAACAATTCGTGTTCTTCAGTAATTAATAAACTCTCTTATTATTTATCTAATTGCTTTAGATGCTGTATACATAAATTAAATTTATGTTTTACTATTGATGTTCTGCATCATATCAGAGAGCTAGAAACATTGAATAGCGTTCATAAAAATGTAATTTCAAAATGCAGTGTTCTGTGGCAAGTAGCAGCTTGTCCAAATGTTGCTGGTGCTATTCATAATATCCTAGGAAATAGTCTGTCATTACCAAAGGAAGAATCTTGGAACTCATTGTTTGATGCCTTAAAAGATATACTTGCTAACAAAAGTAAGTTTGAACAACTTTATGAGTTATTAAATATTGAAAATACTATGACAGAATGTGATTTCCAATACATTGAGGAATTACTGACTTGTACACGGCCATTTACTGAGGCAATAGATATATTACAAAGTGAAAAACTTTGTTATTATGGAGTCATTTTGCCAGTTTTACTAGCTTTACGACCTAAATTAGAGAAGTTATGTAATAGTAATTGGGTTTATTGCAAACCTATTGCCCAATGTTTCCTTGGAAGTGTGAACAGAAGATTTGAGCACTTCTATAATTTTACCACTGAAGAGTCATTAAATGCTGCCTTAGCTTCTATTACCCATCCTGAATTTAAAAACAGGTGGTTTTCCCTGATTGAATCTGAAAATCAGAAGAAAATTTTACAGGCACTGAAAGAAGTAGTGGCTGCAGAGATTAACTCAAACCAAGAAAGCCTTCAAAGTATGTCTATTGAATCGACTGTTTCTGATTTTTTTGATTTTGGAGAAAGCACAATTGCAGACCAATCTTCTGAGTTAAAAATAGCTCACTTTTTGAATGATCCCAACAGAAATATCGATATGTTACATAAATATCCAGAAATAAAAAAAATTTTCATTAAGTATAACACTCCTATACCATCATCTGCTCCAGTTCAACGATTATGTAGTTTTGCTACGATGAAAAGTGTAACTAGGTCTCAAAATTTAGATGATAAGCACTTAGAAACCAGAATTCTGTTGAAAGGTAACTAACATTATTTCAATCTCTCTTGAGTAAAAATTATAATAATAAATTTTTACTTCCAAGTAAATACAAAATTTTGTTTCTAACTTTATTGTATAATTTATTAATAATTATTTTATACCTGTTATAGATACATGAAAACATTCTTTACATAATTAGAATTGACTGATCATAGGTGTTTGTATAATTATTAATTAGCCTTGTCTTTATATTTTATTTATTTCTTTTTTTATGGTTTACTACAAATATAATTAATACTTAAACCATTAGGTTATAGTAAATATTTTCAACCCATTGTGATGTCGCCGCTATTTATTATTTAAGTTTATAAATTTAAAAAATATATGTTTTTAATTTTTAGATAAAATAATAATTACTTTTAAAAAAAAATTCTTCTGAGATTTGTCAATATAGTTTTTCTGACAGAGTGATGATTTTGGTGACCAGTTCCTTCCTTTTCCTACATTGGTCCTGGCATTTCCAGAAAAACAAGAATCTACAATACTTAAAACTTTGATATTGATATTTCTTTATCATTTTGTAAGAAAAAAAAGTTTTTTTTGAGGTGTCAGATAAGTAACAGACTCTGATTTTCTAGATATGGACAGTTGGGAATCTCGACTTCATGGTGATCGTCAGTGGGAAGGTGAAGATTCTAATCAGGCAGGAGCAGTCAAGGATTCATGGGATCAAGATTCCGACACAGAAGAAGTGAAACCAGCTCTTTTACCTCAGGTAAATTTAAAGTTAAAACATTTATTGAAAAGCATCCATCTGTTTTTTATTATTTTTTGTTTAAAAAAAAAAATAATAATAAGATCACCTAGGTTATTAATTTGAATTTTGAAAGTGTGATTTAATTTCATTATATCCATACTCCCTGTTATTCAAGGATGTCTGTATTTTATGCTTGTTCAATATTCATTGATTTGTTAACTATAATCTTAAACTACAAATATTTATTTCTTGGTTGACTAATCATTTCTCTGAGTTTACCCTATGCTCCCACTTTTAAGAGAAAGTTTTAAATATGGTGCACAAGTTAGATATTTATGATTTCTACAAAAGAAAGCTTTATTTATAATGCACTTAACTTGTCATTAAGTTATCTTAACTGTGGCAGATAAGATAGTTTATGACCTTGTATCTTCTTTCTTTGTTCAGTTTGGAATACTAATGTTCAGCTATCTTAATTTTATTTCTGCTAAACTTTAAAATAAGAATTAATTTTAAAGTCAAAATAATATTTGGTTGTATAATATGTGGTTTTAATGTGCAATCAAATTAGTAAATAAAACCTAAATGTTGATATAAATGAACTGGCTATTGTTGAAAATCCTTTGTAAATTTGTCCCAAAGTTTTTTATAATCATTTAGACTTTCCAAAAGCTACATACAGGCAAAGTCAAAAGTATTTGTTCACTAATGTTACTTTTATTTTATTTTGTTTAATTTTGTATTTATTGAATTTAATTTTAACATATGGGATGCAAAACCAGAGAGATAACTGAAGAGAAAAGACAAATTATTGTGTGCCTACATAATGAGTTACAGTCACTTAGAGAAGTAGATAGACCTCACTCAACAGTCCAAGATGTTGAAAGGTATGGAAAGGGGAAAACTTATGAACATAAAGAAAGAACAGAATGGCCAAGAAAAATTTACTCCAAAGAAAAAAGACATATCACAAGTAAAGTTAAAAGAAAACCAAGAATTAGCACCCCTAAATTATTGGATGAACATTTGTCTGAAAGAGGGGTAAAAGGTGAGTGTCTTAACAATGTGCTAATCCTTGAGACGGAACGAGCTTTATGGCAGAACAGCTAGGAGACCACCAACAATAAGCAATATTAAGATATCAATGGACCAAAGGCCATATAAAATATGATTGTGACTTTTTGGAATAGGATAATATTTATAGATGAATATAAAATTGAAATGTTTAATCTTCAGCGTGGTCAAAAAGTATGAAGAAAAAAATACAGCAATGGGAGAAAGTGGCTCATGGTCTGGGGTTGTTTGAATGCTGCAGTGTGGGGAGTTTGGATGGCAGAATGGATCATGTAAAATATATCGATAAATAAAAAGAAATTTCCTAATCAGTGCTGAAATATTTGGGATTGGAGAAAATTAAATTTTTCAGTAAAATAAAGATCCTGAGCATATAGCTTGGAAATCCCAAAGATGGATCCTGTACAACACAGCAAAGTGGATGGTCATTACCTCTCAATCACAGGACATTAACCCTATATTGCATTTGTTAAAATATCTAAAGGATCAATTTCGGAAAAAGTGTGTTTCTAACAATCAAAATTTAAAGAACATTATTGCCAAATTAGTGAATTCAATGCCACAAAGATAAAGTGCATATTGAAAGCCAAAGGTCGGCCTACTAAATATTAATTGTTATCGAATGTCAATTTTGCGTTTATTTATCCGTAGTCAACGAGAGGAATATCATATGAAACAATTTGAGAAGAAACTAAGAGATCTAAAACTAAAACGACGATATCTGGACTATGATGTTATTTACCTATTCGCTGGAAAACACCATTCCAATTCAAATTAACTACTAATTAATTGGAATTGAGTAATTTAAATAGGTCACAATCCTATTTTGACAAAATCTGGGTCACTCCTTGTTTCTAACCCAGCGTGGGTAACATGAATGCTCGCATCAAAGTTCTTTTTGTCTTAAGCTGGTGGGGATGACAATAGCAAGAGAGTAGGGATTTCATTTTTCTCCTCCGCCCTCATGAACGGTTACAGAACTACGTGCAACAGATCAGATCGTTTTTACTTTTGCCATTTTTTCACCGTTTTTGAGCGATTTTCAAAAAAAAAATTTATTTTGTTAGTAAAATTTCTTAGATATAGTTATTGTATTGTTTGAATTTATCTCATTTCATTTTATATATTTTTCTGAAGTAGCAGTAAAAACTTGGAAAAACATTTTCCTGTTTTCTCTTGTAGTTCTTATATTCTTATCACCTGTGGTGTAGTGGTTAGCATAGCAACCTGCTAAACCCAAGATCTCGGTTTCGCAGTCCGGCAGATGACCTTAGGATTTTTTAAAGAGTAAAAGTAAAAAATCCTTAGCTATGCCGTCCTTCGGAAGGGACGTAAAATGGGGGTCCCGAGCCTGTGCGATGTCAGGTACTCGTTAAAGATCTCTATCCCAATTATACCTGAATAGGCAAAATTTAGGACTCCCACCGTAGCATCGTCCGATTAGTCATAGCAGCATAAAGTGACGTTAAACGAAATAAACTAACAATCTTATAGTGCAGCTGCAATAAGAACTTCAATAATACTAGCTCCTAATTCTCAACTCTTATATAGTTTATAAGGAACCATTAATAATAATAATAAATAAAGGCTTAGCGAACCCGAAGGTTCAATACCGACACCACCAACCCGCACACTTCCCTCCCATCTCCGTCTCGGTCTACCCCTAGGTCGTTTACACGACGGCTCAAAGGTGATTACTTTTTTCAGTATTCGATCATTATTAAACCCAACGACTTTACATGCCCATTTTAAGCGTCGCGCTGCTATTACTTGAACTATATTTACCGGATTTAACTCGCGCAGTTCTGCATTGTGAAGCCTTCTAAATTCTCCTGTTTCTTCATCCTTTTTTTGGGCCAAATATTCTACGTATTACTTTATTTTCTAAAACTTTAAGGCGTTGTTCCTCCCTTAACGCCAGTAGCCTTGTTTCGCATCCGTAGAGAACATTTGGTAGTATAATAGTTTTGTATATCCTAATTTTTAAATTTTTGGAGAGTAAGCGCCAACTAAGTAATTTTGCGACCGAGAAATAACAAGCATTACCGGCTTTTAACCTAGCCTTTATTTCTTCTTGAATTTCATTTTTTCTCGATATAATTGACCATAGATATTTGAATTGCTCAATGTGTTCAAACTTTATCCCGGAAATATCTACATTACTAAAATGTTTACCGTTTCTACTACTAACCATATATTTCGTTTTATAGGTATTAATTACTAAAACAATTTCGTTACCGGTTTTCATGAGTGTAGTAGCGTATAGTTTTATAGTTTCTTTGTTTTCACCCAAAAGTACCAAATCATCAGCATAACCAAGAACCGGACATTTACCACCCATCTCTAATCCTTTTCCCGTAAGTATTACCTTCCTAATGACGTATTCTAGCGCTAAGTTAAATAATGCCGGAGAAAGTGTAAGGAACCATAGTATTTATTAATTGTATATATATATAATTAATATTATTATTTATAATTATATTAATATTATTATTATATATATAATTTATATTATTATTTATAATTATAATATTTATAATTATATTAATTTAGTAATATTTTATATTTATAATTCTAATTTTGAAAATTAAAAAACTTAAGTTTAAAATACTTGATTCTTATCATTAGTCGCTTTGCTTGGAAAGTCTAACTGTGAAAATTGAAACATTTTTTTTTATAATTTATCCAAACAAAATTTCATATGGAGTCAAAAGACTCTCATTTCCATTTGCATATATATTGAGTAAATTTTGTTGGATATTGCCTCAATACTTTATTAAGATAATGAAATTCTTTGATAATGAAATATATACCTTCATAATTAATAAGGTAGGTTGCTAATTCATATTTTTTCTGCTTGCTTTCATTTATATTGTATTTTGACATACTTGATGTTAAAATCATTTCTTCTTCTGAATCACTTATTATGATCTCACATTTTTTACTCAATTTAAACTTCTCACTGTTTATATAGCTTTTTATTTTTTGTGAATTCCCTTAACTCCTTCTAGAGTGAGCACGTTATAAGTGTTTATAAAAATATTTTCTAAGTTAAAAGATTTAAATTTTGTAACTCACTTCATAATTTTGAATTTACTTCCTTTAATTCTTAATTTGGTACAACAAAGTCAATGACTGTTCATAATTATCCCCATTACCCAGATACCCAAACTTAGTATATTATCTTCAACCTTCAACAGAATTTTAATTTGAGTATGATCTATATTGTTGTATCAGTATATGGATTGAACTCCTGTATATTATATTTATCAGAAAATTTTCAATTTTATGTTATGCTCTATTGGGGTTACTTTTATCTATTAATCCATTAATAATCTAAGGTTCGAATCCCACCTGGGCTTGCTATAATTTATTTTGGACCCACAAAATGAATCTTGGCTTCTCACCCTGGTTAGAATAGGTTAGTAACCCATAACATAAGGACATTAAGCCCAAAACAAAACAAAAACAGTAATAATCTAAATAATTTAGACCTTATCTGCATCTCATCATTTTTGTCTGTATATGTATATACAATGTTTGTCACTGTAAATGTTTCAAAATTAAAAAAAAAAAAAAAAAAAAAAAAAAATTCATCTATTATGTCTCTAATATCATTTGCACCCGGTAGTTCATCATTTTAAGCTCTTAATTAAATATGCAGTTCATTCTTAAAAGATTCTAAATTTTACTCTATTACTTTTATTAAAATAAAATAATTGACCTCATTCTTTGCTTGTTCAAAAAATTCAAATTGTTCAAGTAGTTTTCCTCGCTTTCATAATAATTGTATTTTTGTCTTTTTTTATTAATTTTAGGCTCCAGCCAAAGCTTCCTCAACAAAGAAATCTATTAAAAAAATCTGTAAAGAATATGATGAAAAAGAAAAAAGGGAAGAAGAAGAACGACAAGCACGTAGACAACGGCTTAGAGAAGAACTAACTGTAGGTGCTAATTCAGATCGGCTGCGTAGAAGAAAATTACAGGAAGCTGCTGATCTTAGCTTAGCAAAAGAAGTCTTAGGTCTTGTATGCCCAAAGTCTGTGAAAGATGATTCCATACAGACGTGATAAAGGATTAAAGTAATCTTCGGAAATATGTAATTCTTTTTATTTTAAATTTTATTTTTATTGTTATTTTTTATATACGAGCTATTTTTATTTTACTGTGTACAATAAATATTTATTATTCATCACAAAATTCAGAATATATCACAGGAAGATTGAAATCTGCTGGTTGTTTCACATTTTTTTTTTTTTTTTTTTTTAATATTTTATCTATCATAACCCTTTATTATCATTTATGTTTATAGATGAATACTTGTTATGTAAATGCTTCCCTCTATATATTCAGTTAATGACCATATTTGAAGTAATTTGTAAATGGTTTTAACTATTTGTTTAAATCCATTTTATCCTTTGTTTCCGTTATAGGAAAATAACTTTTGTATATAATATAAATTTGTAAAATTTTCATTTTTTTTTTTTTTTTTTTTTTTTTTTAATTTCTTTTTCTTTTTAAATATATGACTATTCTGCTAATGTTGCTCTGTTATGTATTCTAATCTAATGTGTGTTTAAAAATAATAGTGCTAGTATTTTATAGGATTAGAGAAGTTATTTAAAAACACTGCCATTAGTATTATCATTTAATGAAACAATAATTTAAATTGTCAAATAAATTGTTATAAAACTGATGAAGCTTGAAGCTATTATTATTAGTCTTAAGATTTCTTAAAGAAATAATATTATGACATGATATATAAATACAATTTCATACAGAATTAAATCAACAGTTAAAAGCAATTTTGTGTACTTCATGTTTATTATTATTATTATTATCATCAGTTTTCCCCTTAACCCTTTAACAGGTAATGTATCCTGGAGGATACACATATTTAATGCCTTTTGCTCAATAAATGACGTAATGTCCGATGCATTATTCTACTCATTATCTTCTAATATCCTTTATTAAACCTTAAATTTCATAATACATGAGTGGGGGTTAGTGTGGCTATAGCCATTCAAAGGAAATCAAATAAAAAAATGTATTCAAAATCCCCGGCCTGCCCGTTAAAGGGTTAAGTTAAGGAGAGCGTTTAAACTTGAAATATACTTAATGTTCCCACTCTTTGCTTTTCTGCCTAAAACTTTTTCAATAATGCTCTTATGATTCTTTATCCTATGTTTTGTCCTTTTTTGGCTTGTAGTTCTTGTTGGTTTCTGTTCAAATTTGTTATTCTTGATTTTGTCTCTGTAATGTTTTCTATCCATTATTTCGTTTTCAAAAATTTTGTGTTAACGTCTTCCTGTACTTCATTATACCAGTTGGTTTTCATTTTACTTGATCTGATAAAAAGTCTTTCATCATTCATTATGAATGATATATAGATTCTATGGTAGATGTATCCATAGAATTGAAAGCTTTTTTTTCTAAAAATATCTGTGATTGTCTCTGTGTTGCCATATAATTCTTTTGTAGGTCATTTTAACCAAACCCCGTTTCTGACTACTGTGCCATGGATTTTTCTAAGTATTTTTCATTCTTCTTAATGCCATGAATCTTCTTCATTCCTTTGATTACTGTGATTTCTGCATGTTTATCTAATTTATAATTTATTTTGAGGTACTCATTAAAGTGTTTGTTCTTTCCTAATCTACAGTATAAACTTATATTTTTCAAATCTTGATATTTAAAAAAGAGTCACAATTTTTAATTCAGTTTTAATTTGCAGTTTATCATGTTTAATGTAATATTTAACAAATTAAAAGTAAGAATTTTCTACTTTTCTCCTCCATGCTTCTGTGGTGCTCTGGTAACACTAGTTATGGCTAATTACTGTTATGGCTTGTCTGCATAATAATGTTCCATTAGTAATATAAAAATGAGAAAAGATGCTGACATACACAACCAGTTAATTTTTTAAGGCAGTTTTCAGGATAGGTGTGTAGGCTCCCTTTTTCTTCTTAAAAAAAAAAAAATATTGCAATATGATATTACTATTTTTGTACCTCAGTATATCTTTCAATGGATTAAAATAAAATTGAGTAGGGCTGTTATTCAAGTTTTCTCAGTTTTTCTACATTTTAATCAGCTATTCATCCATAAAGTTTCAAACTAAATAAATGTCAGAACAAAACACCAAGCAATGTTTTAATTATGATTTTAAATTTAGCTTTATCCTAATTGGCATACAAAAGGTTGACTGATTTAGTTAAGTCATTGAAGATTAGAAGGCTAAAATGGGCTGGCCATGTGGCTAGAATGGAGGATGAGGCCATTCCTTAAAGGCTGTTAGTGGAACCGATGTATGGCACGAGAAGAAGGGGAAGACCGAAGCTAAGGTGGTTGGATGGTGTAGCTACAGACGCGAGAAATATTCTTGGGAGTGAGGAACTGGATGGCTGCTGCACAAAACAGAGGAAACTGTAGAAAGCTGGTGGAGGAGACCAGGACTGGTCACCGAGTTGTAGTGCCATAAAATAAATAAATAAATTTTCTTTAAAAATTGTATTAAATAAAAAATTTTGGTTTCAACTCTTCTGGTTTTCAAAATTTTATCCGTTACTATATATTAACTCAAGACGCATTCACTACCATGAATCGTGAATAATTTGTTGTTCGCTCTACTATATCTGCTGATACAACTTAATGAGTTGAATTATTCTATTTCAAATATTTGCTTTATTTTACACTCAATTTTCGAAATTTGTAGAAATAAATGTGATAAATCCAGGGTTTTTTTAATTTTCCATTTTATTTATATTTCAAAAAGTAAAAAATCATCTAACAATTAATCACCTTTAGGTTTATCTTGCATGGAGTGGCTTTAAAGAGGAAATACATTTGCCAACATTACATGTATACCACATATTGTGATTCCTTAGGACTTACAGTTCTCTATAAAAATAAATAAAAAATACAGCTCTCTATGAAAAAAAAACAATTTTTGCTGTACAGTAACAGTTATGTTTACAACTGTGTAGAGAAGGCCTAAAATAATCAAACATGATAAAATTACATCAGCACTGAGAAAAAATGTTTAACAATCTATTGTTCAAAAGATTTTTAGTATACGAGAACGTTACTGACTTCCTGGCTGACTTTAGTTACACTGAATGGACTAATTTCACTTCAGTAGTTTGGATCACCTTAATCCAGTATCAAATCTTTAATAAGCCTTTTTAGGTCCCAAACGAACGAAAGCCCAATGATCTCAACATCGTTTAAGTTACTAGAATACTTCTCTTGAAGCCTTTAAATCGCAAGGCTAGTTTTTTTCTTCTAAAACTCATGACATTCAATCAATCCTTTATGGTTGAAAATTTATACAAATAGTAGAAAAGATAGTGTTTAGTACCTCTGTGATGATTTTTGATGTGTTAAAGATTAATCCTTTAACCAATGTGATAATAAGTTTTATCAAACCTGAAAATTTTATACTATTAGCATAAAGTTGATGATAATCATTTTTATTTTTCTTATATCCCTCCCACAGATCTCATCACCTCCATTTTGAAATCCCACTCCAACTCATCTGGTTCAGATGAAATTACTGTTACATCATTGAAATTATACCTTCCTGAAATCCTACTCGTTCTCCTCTTTATATATATTTTTCCTCTTAAAAATTCTGTGTTTCCCCCTTCCTGGAAAAATATCATAATTCATTCCATCAACAAGAACCCGAACCCTACATCTCCAAAGGACTACCGCCCTATCTCCGTACTTTCCAACCTTTCTAAGCTCCTAGAAAGATTATTGCTGTCCCAAATTTTCAATTTTCTACAAGATTCTAAGTTGCTCGATCCCTTTCAATCTGGTATCCGCCCCGGTTCCTCAACACAGTGCGCGCTCAGATGAAGTCTGTGCCTGGGTAAATCTGAACAAATTAACATTAAGCCCAGTAAAAACTCTAGCCATTGCCATAGGATCCCATTCCCTTTTTCATTGGAATGCCAACTTACCCATATTATTCCGCAATGATCATCCAATTAATTTCCACTCATCTGTTAAAAAATTAGGATTAACCATTGATCAAACTCTCACTTGTAAAAACCATATTGTCCAAATCTCTCGAAAGTCAATCGATATCCTAAAACTCTTTCACCGCTCACGTCACCTCCTTCCACTACCCACACGTAAGCTTATTGTATCCTCCCTTATCTTCCCCCGATTTTACTATGGTTGCGTGATGTATGGTGGGCTCTTGATGATTCTCGAAGACAGGTTAAAACGCATCATGAATTGCTTCATTAGGTTTGTCTTCGGAACCTCGAGACGTTCCCATGTTTCGCAATTCTACACCGAGTTAAATTGGCTCTTCCCCTCCTTCCGCAGAAAATACTTCCTTGGTACATACCTATTCCAAGTTATCAACACCCGTCACCCTCCCTTTATTTACAGTATCCTGCAATTCAAGTCAGCAATCAAATCACTGCATACAAGATCTCGTCTTTCTGATCTCTGTTCTCTGGAAATCGTGTTAAAAGTACTAATGTTCCACCTCCCAATTCTTTAGTCTCTAAAGGAACGTTCTTTTCAATCAGTAGCATACAGGACTGTAACTGTTATTATAGTCCAACATATTTCATCTTTTCTAAATAAATATTGAAATTTAATATTTTTAATTCTAAGTCTCAAAATTAATATTACAAGAATATTTATGTTCCTACTATTTATTTTAATGCTTACTTTGACTTCAGTTGGCTTTATGGGGTCAATTAAATTTTTAAAACACAAGTGCAATATCTGATAATATATGTATAAAAGAAGAAAAAGATATATGCAGGTGCAGAATAAAGTAGTATAATAGGAGGGTCAGTTATCCGTCAAAATACTGCCACACTGTATTTGGCTAATAGATCATTAATTATAATTAAAATATATAATCTGCAATTGGCTATACTTACGCATAAGGACTTTTGTAACAATTTAGTAGATGCTCAATGTTAAAATGTTAGTCACACCCTTGTAATTTTGATAAACTTTTTATGATTTCTTTATTTTCGATTGAAGTTACTATTTTAACACAACTTGAAGTATAAGTATACACCGCTCAAATAAGGGCTACTTGCTTTGATATTTCAAGAAAAACGGACTGTGCATCTAAGGCTACACATACATTGGATCCATGTCCCGACCTTCCCAGTTATTCCAAGAACTCCTAATTCGCTGACCGGCGGATGGTCGAACATTGGTTTGGGTCAAGACGGCCGTCCAAAGACAATTTTAAATCATTTTAATTGAGTCGGCGCTGTTCCATGACAATGCGAACGCATATAGCATCGAAATAAATAATTACTGCTAATGTTAATCGTAATTATTATGTTAATTATAATTGATTACTTTATTTATTCTTTTTTTTTGTGGTACACGCCATCAGAAAATAAATATAAATATTCATTAAGAATATGTAAAAACAAATTGTTATAATCTACAAAAAATAACATATATTATTTTATGTTACAATATAAAATATATTTAACATATATAATAGCTATTTCATGGCAATATTAAGGAATGTAGCACTAACGTTAAGTTATTGCATCCCCCGTCGCTGCTTCGCATAATTTAACTGATATATAACCTTAACTAATTGTTGATTTTAACTTATAAATTTAAGTGATTGAAGGTTTTTTGTTTATCAAAATAAATCTTGTACTGAAGCATGCAATTCGGCAATTATTTTTTCAATGATATTTTCACGCATAGTAGTAATTTTAACCTGGTGGAAATTGTATTCATTTGGTTTTTGAAGATTGCTTAAAATTGTAACTCGAAATCCAATTTTTAATTTTAATGATTTCATCTGATTAGTTTTAAATATCTATAAATTATTTATGCATAAAAGTTAAATTAAATTGAATTTGTATTATTTTAAATTTATTTATTGCTAAATCTTCTTATGACCAACAATGTATGTTAAAATTTAGTATAATTAGTAATTTTAGTGGTTAGTGATCTCAAACAAAAAATGGCTTGTCCTTTTATATAATAGTATAAACTACTGCTAATGTTATTAGTAATTATTATGATAATAACTAGCTTTCCCCGTAGCGACTTCGCCCGCTCTCATAATTAAAGAACTTTACTAATAGTTGATTAACTAAGAATAATTTGTTTATCTATATAAGTCTTGTATTGAAGAATGCAATTGAGCATTGTTTCTTCAATATACTTAGCCCACTATGCACAGGTGCTACAGATATTATAAATATATAAAGGCAGAATCAATAAGAATTTATTTAACATAACTCCTATTTGTTCAACATTTGTAGCTACATGTTTCGGAGAAAATACTCCATCATCAGGCTTCTAAATTTTTTAAAAAAAATACATTAATCTATAAAATTACACCAATAGTTATTACCAACAGTACACCTCTTAATCTATGATTATTTTCACATTGTCCATTCTCCATGTTATAAGGAATGATATAATATAAGACAGAATCCATGTTGAAAGTTAGGATGTTAATTTCTGCTATATTTTCTGATATATTATTTTTAGGGGAAGTGAAAATAAAAAAATATGAAACCTATGATATACTTTCTCACATTTATTTTTAGATCTTTATGTTTTATTGAATTAATTATACAATCTGTCTCACTTTAGGGCATTAAGTATTATGGATGACAAAGAATCCATTCAAAAAAATATGTTTACTGAAATTTTATCACTTAAATTGATACAACAAATCAAAATATATAAAACACCAAATCCATGTACAAATTAATGTTCTTAAGTTTTGTAACACTTTTACACATTAAATAAGAGGAAATAAGAAAACATGAATTGATAAAACACTTAATCCTTTATGAAAATCATTTTGTTAACTTCTGTTTAACCTATTTACATTTAAGAAGACTAAATATCAATATAACACACTAAACAACACAATCCAAGTTGAACCTGTAGAGGTTTGCTTACATGTGAGGTTATAGGAAAGAACTATCGATAAATTTAAACTCGAAGTGAAGCGTAAGGATCAAACTTGGTAGTGGCTCGTAAGCCGACTATTACCTAAAGAATTATTATAGTAAACTATACTATTTAAAATATTCCTAGAACGATGAAAATTTTGTAGTTAAAATTTGGCACAGATGGGTTTAATAATTTTACCATTGCAAACTCTGTTGCAGAATGGTGCTAACAACTTATTGTTCGATTATTAAACATCCCTAGTATCCACACGTCACACTAAATATTTATAGCTTTTTTTTTATAACAATTTATTTGAATTAAACCAATTTTATTATCAATTTCTAGCTCTATATAACATTGTACCGCTATAACCTCTCTTAAATGGCACTCGCCACATATCGGCCAACTTTCAAAATTTACTGCGTACCACATTTTTATCTCTTTTTAGCAACAATTTAATTGATAATATGTAAATTTCCTTATTGCTAAACCTTCTTTCAACTAAGAAGATGATGTAGTTTAGATTTGGTAAAGATTGGTTCAGTATTTTTTGCGGTTAGTTTTTTTTTTATAAAAGTAAATTCTATAAGTAAAAATTTAATTATTCAATTTATTCATGGTTAAACTCTTAACAAATATTACTAATTAAATGTTATTTTAATAACATACCTACATATAAACCTGAAACATCAAAATAAATTTGAAATCGTTTTACGGAATTTTATTCTTCTTAAAACCTTCCTAAAAAACTAAGGAGATATAGATTAATTTAGAACATATGTTTTATTGGTAATTGTTTAATAACACCCGCACTAAAGTAATATTTATAAAAAATAAATATTATTTTGATATTTTTGGGATATTTCTTGAACCCCAACTCTGATTTAAATAAAAATTTACAAAAACCTTTCCGGGGATATACTTAATAACTTCCCAAATTTTCACGCCGATTGGATATATGGTTTTTGAATCTATCGAGAACAGACAGACACACACACATTCATTTTTATATATATAGATAATTTATTACGTTAGTCTTTTTTTTTTTTTTTTTTTTTTTTTTTTTTTTTGTAGTTACACGACACTAGTAAATAAATGTAAATATTCATTATGTAAAAAAGGATAATTATAATCACTTCTTTATGTTACAATATAAAATAAATATTAACACACACACACATATAACTTTTACTTATGACCTCTTTATCAGGTGATGATATCCATAATACTTTTATTGATACACCTAACATTCCCCAGACAAGGCTAATTTCTCACTAGATCAATTAATGTACCATTGTCTATTGTCATTTAAACGGCCTGACGGGCCGAAAAATGGATTAAACCAAACAGGTTTGGTTCTGAAATGGGAGACGGTCGTTGACTGACTGAGGATTAGGAGTCGGTCGTAGCCTGACTGGAGATTATCGAGCCCAATGTATAAAGCTGCCCACTTCCTATATAAAGCTCGTTTTTGTTTCCATTTCCTCTGCTGGACTGTGAATTAAGAGTTCTCGGAATAACTGGGACGATCGGGACAAGGATCCGATGTAGGTGTAGCCTAATTCTTGTTAAACGACAAGGGCAATAGATGAGGAAGCTGGAGTTCAAACGAACCTTAGGAGCGTTGAAAGCATATTTATTAAAAGATTCAAAAACACTTGTTAGAATAAAAAGAAAGATATTTTTTTAGCCTCCAAAATTAGCCAGGATGTCCTTTGTTGGAAGTGTAATGTTACGGACTAAGCAGCAGAGGAAAATTGTCTTTAGTGGTGACAAATAAAGTAATCTGTATGGGTTGATGAATTTTCATAACTTAAGAAAAGAGTAAAAAAAAAATGTATAAAAAAAAATATTATAAATACGGCTACTGGAAGGAGGAAAAGTTATGGTTTAGGCATCTATAGGTTACAAAGAGAAATGTAACTTAGTGTTCACTTAATCAAGAGTGGCATGTAAACACTTATTAGAAAAACAAATGTTGATTTTTAATGAAATGACTAAAGGCAAACTAGACTTTTAGCAAAATAATGCCTCGATACATTTAGCAAAGATTATTAAAGACTGGTTTATCCGGAACAGCATTGGCCTGCTGTCTCTCTCGACCTAAATGTTTTAGTTATTCTTTGAAGTTGAGTAAACACTGGGCAAAAAAAGTCTGGAAACCATCACTAAAGTTTTACATGCTCCTCTAGTTTTTTGTTTCCAATATTTGTTTCCGCTTTTCGCTACATTTGTTGACGGTCACCTAAGCCAAAAATGTTAATTGACTTTCGTCCGAGAAAATTATGCTATTATGGACCGAGGGTACGGTCTAACCTTTCAGCACTAGCATTTAATCGAGGGGTATATGGTGGAGTAAAATCCAATTAAATGCCTTTAGATTTAAAAATCTTTTGAAGTCCTCTGAAATATTTTCACCACCACTATCCAGGCGAATCTTCTTTACAGGTAGCGATATTTTCAACTTGTTTTAAGGTAACTTATTACGGTCGATTTTACATCACTCTTTTGGTGGAGGAGGAATGACTGTACAAAGTGAGAGAAATCATCCATTATTGTAACAAAGTATTTATGATTGTCCCAAGTGGGACAACTACGTCCGTGTGTAAGAGCTCAAGTGGCTGAGAACCCCTAGTACGTTTAATGACTGTACACAGTGAGAGAAATTAAGACCAAAAGGTTTACGTGTAGCTTTGGCTTTTACACATATTTCACAGGATGAGAGATTTGAAAGTTCATCAGGAGTCCAATTTCATATCAATGGATAGTTCTTCAAGTTTCTTTAAGTTGTCAACACCCAAATGTCCCTTCTTTCTGTGCCAATCAACACTTGTTTTAGACGCAGCCAATGCTTCCTCTTGATAAGAAGGGGTTGTCAATTTTACTTCGAAGATACCATTAGAATTTTTGGACCCTTTAAGAACTAGATCACCATTTTGGTAAATTTTTACGATATTTTCTTTAAAAAGAACTTTTCCTCCCTTCTGTGTGATGGCATTTACACTCATCAAATTTTTGGACAAATCTGGCACAAATAAAACTTCGGTGAGTTTACATTTATGAGACTCAAAATTGCCTGATGATATTGGTTGAATAACATTATTATTTTTAGCGATATTTATTTCAGTACTTGATGGATGAGTGTCTTTCATAAGTCTTGTCGATTTATCATGATTAAGCTGGCGCCACTGTCGATGATCCAAGAGATGACGTCACTAGATTTTGAATAACCGGAATTGCTGTTTTCAGCTATTCAAGCGGCTTGTTTTTCATTTGAATTCGAGTTGTTATTTGTACTCTTATTCTTATTGCGATCTCGGTAAAAACAATCCTTAGAGTCATGATTGTTATTCTTATTTTTACATATCATGCATCGAAACCAGGTTTTAGAACGACCTGAATCGTTTTTACGTGTGTAATCATTCATACGTTTTTGAAATTTATTTAATTTTTGCTTCTGAGAAGCAGTGACGTAAAAGTTGAGCAGTCATTTGCCTACTTGACGGTCTTATCTGCCTTTGGCTTGCAATCCCAGTTCGTAGCAAAGTTAGCATATGAGGTAGGAAGGCATGAGACAATTTTCGCGACTAGCATTTCATCGTCAGCTTTGTTAGGCTTCAAAGAATTTATTGTGAAGGCAAGATTTTCAGTGGTCAAATCTTCTTTTTTTTCTGTTTGTACCCTCATATAACATCGACCAAATTTTTAGATTCAAGTAATATTTGAATTTCGGATTTCCACATGGGAAATGGCCCCAGATCATTAAGCTTTTCAATATTAATGATTTCACGATCGTAGTAATCGGTGAGCGACATCGTGAATAGGTAATTTTAACAGAAGTTTTCACTTATTAACGTTTGTTTATTTCGTTTAACGTCACTTTATGCTCCTATGGTTAATCGGACGATGCTACGGTGGGAGTCCTAAATTTTGCCTATCCAGGTATAATTAGGATAAGGATCTTTAACGAGTACCTGACATCGCACAGGCTCGGGACCCCATTTTACGTCCTTTCCGAAGGACGGCATAGCTAAGGATTTTTTACTCCCTTTAAAAAATCCGAAGGTCATCTGCCGGGCTGCGAACCAGCGATCTTGGGTTTATTGGGCTGGTTGCTAACCACTGGTATACCACAGGTGACCCCTCACTTATTAACTTTTACTACTTACCTTATTTTACTAACAGTTTTACCTTCTTGACATCTCCTGAGCCCATAATCTGTTGGGTATTGCTCACAGTGAGGCAAAACACTTTATTAAATATAGTTTTTATTAGAAGAAAAACAACACTTCACAAGAACATTTTTATCACTTCACAAGAACAATTTTTATATCCAGGTTATAGAAAACATAAATACAATATTTCTGGAGAGGTAATATCTAGACAAAATATTGCACACTATTGGTCAGATCTTTTCTGTATCTGTCAATAGGAACTCATGTTACAAATTATATAATACAAAATTACTTTATCGAGCACATTTAAGTGTCCTAATGTAGTAAAAAAAAAAAAAAAAATTCAGAAGACTCTTGATCTTACTTTTTTAGCAAGAATAAAAAAAATCATTGAACGGTTAAATTATTTTTAAATGTATATTTATTGCAAAAATGATTTTTATTACCCTCTAATGTGCTTCTGGTCACTCGGTTATGTTCTGAGAAAATTAGGATTTGCCTTGAGCAAGGTAGAAGATTGATTAGGTGTACACGAAAATGAGATTATGGTTGCTGGATATTCTTGTGGATCCTCATACAGCAACCGACTTGTACTGAGTAATTGTTTCCATATTTACGATTTATTCCCCACTCTTTCGGCTCTTGTATTTAAGTGAGAACTTGCTTGAGTTTTAGTGCTTGCTGAAACCTCTCATTCCTACTTCATTAGACCTTGATGTTCCACCTACTGTTACCTCATCCACCATCTACTATCTTACGCAATAATCCTGACGATATTTTAACAACCATACCTAGAAGAAATGAAGGACCTTGCAGCCTTTCATATCTTTGACTTACCCTATATTAATCAATGATCTTTACGTCACATCAACCACGGCTACACTGGACATTAGATTTTTTTAAAATAAAGGTTGCTCTTGATCTATTTTCTATTATTTCAGCCTTGGATCTCATTCAGTATCGTAAGAACCTCTTGAGGCACACCCAGCTTCTTTTGAATGGGATCCTTACATTGTGAGCTGGCGGTTGAGCATGGAAACCGACCACACCACCTACAACGTGTATTTATGTATAACCAATGGCTACAACGTGTATATTCTAAAACACTAGAAGGAGATAGAAACGGGTTTGGACCAGAGACCTGCTCTAGTAATCTCTTAATTATAAACAAAAGCCTTTAAAAGTTACCGATTAGTTCTTCCTCATATCTGACATGTCTTTCATTATTACGCATGGACCATACCATCCACTGATTATTTATTGTCAGTGAGATGTGGATTAATCTTGAAAGTCACCTTATTATTAGGTAATCTTTTAACAATCCTCTTATTCAAACTACACTACCTTACTCCATTTTTAGGGATTGTGTGAAGAATGAATTTTAAAAACTAAAATATACTTTGTGTTAGAAAAGTGGAAATGTAAAATTATTGGAACAGACTCGATTTTATTTATTTATATTAAGAGGGTTTGAATGAAATATGGATTGGGAAACCTAGCGGGGGGCTGTTTGGAAGCCAAGATATTTAGGGTCGGTCACATGAAGAATTGCATAGTCACTATAAAAAATATGTTTTTACTTTACATAAATTGCATAAGTTTATTCAGAAATGATCTGGTGTTAATTTTTTAATCTAAGAATCAGATCCGTCATCCGATCTAAAAAATTTTTTTACAAACGTAATTAAATTTGATTAAACGAGATACTATTATCAATTGATATAAAGACAAGAGGAAAAAATGGAAGTGTACCACGTATATCGGCTACGATTTTTAAACTGTCAAAAATTGTTGGTGATATTCATATGCGTTCATAGATAAAGTTAGGAAGAGGATGATGCAGGGAGTTAAGTTTACATGTTTTGAATTAAGTCAACACTGTTGTAGTGCGAGGTTTTATAGTTTTGACGGTTATATTCTGGATTACAGTTGCAGAATTCAAGTTCTGTCATGTTACTGAATGTTTTATTTTCTGAATAAGTTTCTCAACAAACCTTTGCTAAAATGTTCAAAAACAAAGTTTCAATTTTGTGGTTATCCGGGTTGAGAAGTAGAAAATATTGTTATGGTTGTGTTCATAAACCTTTTTTCATTCAAGTTCATAGCAGTTAGTTAAATATAAAAAAGATAATGTTGTACAAATAGTTCGATGTGAATTTGTGTAAATATGGCAGAAGAACCCAACAGTGATTCAAACTATGAATTGAAACATGAATCTGGGAAGAGTATTGATATCGGAGACATGACATTCAATATGACAAATTATCACAAGGATGTTTTAAAGGTACAGATAGCATAAAGTGTCAAATAAAATAGCTCATTATTGTTATGATAAATTTTAATGACCATGGAAACTTTACACCTAATGCATTTCTAGTTTTATAGTTTTGAATGCTTCACAACCTACTGCTTAGCATTATTTTATAAATGTAACTAAAAACCTATATTAGATTAACAATTTAATAAGAAAATGAATGGTAGTTATAACAAAAACAAATAATTTACTTGTTAATTCTTTCATTTTTATTCATTCATTGTTGTATTTATCTAAACTATATTTTATCTTCCTCAGAATATATTCTTAATAGTTATTATATGATAGTATATGATTAAGTATTTGTAGTAGCATGTATTTAGTTATTCAAATAAAAGACATGTTATACAAATTTAATATAAATTTCATTGTTCATAAAAAAAAATTTTATTTATTTTTGTTTTTTTAGTTGCTATTAATTCAATAATGATTGTTTATATGTTAACACAAAAAGATGTATTTTGTGGAGTGGGGGGATGTGACAAGTCATGTTATATGAATCAGCATATTGAAATTTACTTTCTTATCACACACAATCTTACTCTTTGAATTTTATATGTATCAATGCTAAAGGTTCTCCTAAATATCCATGTCATTATTGGGTGTTAGGATTTTTCTAATATAACTTGTGAATGATAAAGATTTATCATTTAATAATTTATATTCCTTTTTTATAATATTTTGAGTAATTTGAATATTAAAATTTAAAGTTTTTAGCCATGTTAATATGAGTTAAATTTTTAATTGAACTGCATTAAAACAAAAAGTAAAATCTTTTGTGTAAAATCAAAGAGAATTATGACATTTTTTTCTTTTTTTTTTTTTTTGTCTTGTGTCTTGATACAAGCTTACCTAATTTTAGTATTTATACAGGTGTTAATTGAACCTTCTCTGCTTTGAATAGGGCTAATTAGGCTATTTGTCACCTAGTCCACTGTGTTCAAAACAATATATACATTTTGAAAAATGTGTTTTTATCGATTAATGTTTAAAATCTCATTGAATATTCTATGTAGTCTTATTAAACTATAAGATGATAGGTATCAGATTATAAATTTTAATTTAATCAATTCAATTTTAATATATCTTACTAGAGGTTTTGTTTCTTTTCATTGTGACTCTTTCATAGTATATTTTGCTTTCAAATCATCATGTTTACTAATTAATTATTTTATAATTATGGTAGGTTGTTTTAGTGGCATGACTTTATACTTTCCTTAGTCCTATAACTTGTTGAGATAAAGTATTAGATTTAAACATGAAAAAAAAAAAAAATCTTAATTCAATCTTCTCATCTACCAGTTTCTGAATTTTTTTCTTTAACTTAGTTCATTTTTTTTCTTAATTTTTTTCATCTGATGTATTTTATTTCAGATTTATCACAATTATTTTTATGATTAAGGTGGACCATGGCAAATGGTGCTCCTAACCAAATGAAGAAACCTGCCTAAAAGAAAAAATTTTGATTTAAAAAAAAAAAAAAAAAAAAAAAAAAAAAAAAAAAAAAAAAAAAACAGAATTTAGGAAATTAGACTTTTTACCTTTAATCTTTCAAAAACGGTTTTCAGTATTTTCAGACCGTAATTAACCTTCGAGTGGTCGTGCGGATGACTATACTCATCTTCTGCTCTTCAAATTTCTGCTGTTTATTTGTTTTGGCAAGGTCATTCACTATTCTCATCCACGCAACCTTTATTGTAACTGGGACCTACACGACCACTCAAGGGTTAATAGTAATGATCTGATTTATAATTACCTGCCAGAAGGTATTCATTCTTAAGTATGGGTATCCAAGGAAAGAGTACGTTTAGAATGTGAGGGAGGGTGGCATTGTGGCAAGATGAGCCACTAAAGGAAAAAATATAAATTGCATTAAAGTTTTACACTTTGTTGAGGAACAGTTTACCTCTGTAGGTGACCATTTGTTTATCTTATATGTGAGTTGATTATGAATTTATGGAAATGATACAAGTATAGTTGAGTTCAGATGTAATTTGTTTAAACTATAGCAATTGATTCTTTCATTCTCAAGCAGACTCCTCCCTCATCAATCTTTCTTTAAATTGTTTTCTCAAAGATTTGGTTTCCAGAAACATACTTTTAAATCTTTTCTAAGTCCAGTACTCTTAGGCCCAATTCACACAGAACGGACGTGGCGCTTTTGTCTCTTCGGACATAAAAACAACATTAATAAAATTTGATAGTGGAGTTACATACATATATACCAACAATTCAATAGGGATGAAACATCACTGATTTTATTTATTATTTTTTTCGGGGAGGGGGGGGGGGGGCGAGAGTGAATCGGACATAAAAACAACTTTAATAAAATTTGATAGTGGAGTTATGTACAGATATATCAACAATTTAACAGGGGTGAAACATCACTGATTTTATTTTTTTTTTTTTTTCGTGGGGCGAGGGTGAATCAGACATAAAAACTACTTTGATAAAATTTGATATTGGAGTTATGTACAGATATATCAACAATTTAATAGGGGTGAAACATCACTGATTTTATTTTTTTTTTTCGGGGGGCGAGGGTGAATCGGACATAAAAACTACTTTGATAAAATTTGATAGTGGATTTATATACATATCTATCAACAATTTAATAGGGGTGAAACATTACCAATTTATTTTTTTTGGGGGGGGGGGGGGGGGGGTGGCAGGTTTTTCGGGAAAATTTGTTGAGTTTTTTATGTCCGATTCACCCCCCCCCCCCCATCCCCCCACCCAAAAAATTATATCAGTGATGTTTCACCCCTATGAAATTGTTGATCCATGTTTATGTAACGCCAATATCAAAATTTATGAAAATCGGTTGAGTTGTTTTTATGTCTGATTCAGTTCTCCCCCTCCAAAAAAAAAAAAAAATAATTTAGTGATATTTCACCCCTATTAATTGTTGGTATATATGTATTTAACTCCACTATCAAATTTTATCGACGTTGTTTTTATGTCCGATTCGCCCTCGCCCCCCGAAAAAAAAAAAAAAATTAAATGTGATGATTCACCCCTATTAAATTGTTGATATATCTGTACATAACTCCACTATCAAATTTTATTAAAGTTGTTTTTATGTCCGATTCGCCCTCGCACCCCGAAAAAAAAAAAATAAATGTGATGATTCACCCCTATTAAATTGTTGATATATCTGTACATAACTCCACTATCAAATTTTATTAAAGTTGTTTTTATGTCCGATTCGCCCTTGCCCCCCGAAAAAAAAAAAAATTGAATGTGATGATTCACCCCTATTAAATTGTTGATATATCTGTACATAACTCCACTATCAAATTTTATTAAAGTTGTTTTTATGTCCAATTCGCCCTGGCCCCTCCGAAAAAAAAAAAAAAAAATTAAATGTGATGATTCACCCCTATTAAATTGTTGATATATCTGTACATAACTCCACTATCAAATTTTATTAAAGTTGTTTTTATGTCCAATTCGCCCTCGCCCCTCCGAAAAAAAAAAAAAAAAATTAAATGTGATGATTCACCCCTATTAAATTGTTGATATATCTGTATTCTCAAGCAGACTCCTCCCTCATCAATCTTTCTTTAAATTGTTTTCTCAAAGATTTGGTTTCCAGAAACATACTTTTAAATCTTTCCTAAGTCCAGTACTCTTAGGCACAATTCACACAGAACGGACGTGGCGCTTTTGTCTCTTCGGACATAAAAACAACATTAATAAAATTTGATAGTGGAGTTGCTTTCATATATACCAACAATTCCATAGGGGTGAAACATCACTGATTTTATTTATTATTTTTTTCGGGGGGCGAGAGTGAATCGGACATTAAAACAACTTTGATAAAATATGATATTGAAGTTACATACATATATATCAACAATTTAATAAGGGTGAATCATCACATTTAATTTTTTTTTTTCGGGGGGCGAGGGCGAATCGGACATTAAAACAACTTTGATAAAATATGATATTGAAGTTACATACATATATATCAACAATTTAATAAGGGTGAATCATCACATTTAGTTTGTTTTTTTTTGGGGGGCGAGGGCGAATCGGACATAAAAATACTTTAATGAAATTTGATAGTGGAGTTATGTACAGATATATCAACAATTTAATAAGGGTGAATCATCACATTTAGTTTGTTTTTTTTTGGGGGGCGAGGGCGAATCGGACATAAAAACTACTTTGATAAAATTTGATAGTGGAGTTATGTACAGATATATCAACAATTTAATAGGGGTGAATCATCACATTTAATTTTTTTTTTTTTTTCGGGGGGCGAGGGCGAATCGGACATAAAAACAACTTTAATAAAATTTGATAGTGGAGTTATGTACAGATATATCAACAATTTAACAGGGGTGAAACATCACTGATTTTATTTTTTTTTTTTTTTCGTGGGGCGAGGGTGAATCAGACATAAAAACAACTTTAATAAAATTTGATAGTGAAGTTATGTACAGATATATCAACAATTTAATAGGGGTGAAACATCACTGAATTTTTTTTTTTTTTTTTTTTTTTTTTTTCGGGGGGCGAGGGCTAATCGGACATAAAAACAACGTTGATAAAATTTGATAGTGGAGTTAAATACATATATACCAACAATTAATAGGGGTGAAATATCACTGAATTATTTTTTTTTTTGGAGGGGGAGAACTGAACTGAATCAGACATAAAAACAACTCAACCGATTTCCATAAATTTTGATATTGGTGTTACATAACCATGGACCAACAATTTCATAGGGGTGAAACATCACTGATATAATTTTTTTTTTTTTTGGGGGGGGGAAGGGGAGGGGGTGAATCGGACAAAAAAACAACTTTAATAAAATTTGATAGTGGAGTTATGTACAGATATATCAACAATTTAATAGGGGTGAATCATCACATTTAATTTTTTTTTTTCGGGGGGGCGAGGGCGAATCGGACATAAAAACAACTTTAATAAAATTTGATAGTGGAGTTATGTACAGATATATCAACAATTTAATAGTGGTGAATCGGACATAAAAACTACTTTGATAAAATTTGATAGTGGAGTTATATACATATATAACAACAATTTGAATAGGTGTGAATCATCACTCATTTAATTTTTTTTTTTTTTGGGGAGGTAGAGGCTGAATCGATTATAAAAACAACTTTAATAAAATTTGATAGTGGAGTTATGTACAGATATAACAACAATTTAATAGGGGTGAATCATCACATTTAATTTTTTTTTTTTCGGGGGCCTTAGGCAAGTGGAAATAGCTAGGGGGAACACACCTGGCAAGTGTACCTCTTGTTCCAATATTCTTCTAGTGCTATCTTGTTTCTATATTTCATATACTGTTTATTTATTTATTTACTCAATAACTATTAATATCTATTTTTTTCTTTTTGTTCCTATCTATCTCTTTTTTATTTAATTTTTCTAATTCCTATATTAGTTGAGACCTATCTATATATGATCAGATAATTAGTTATTTACATTAACAATTATATCTCTGTTTGTTGCTCAGATGATAATCTGCTCTTTCCATGCTCACTTGGTTCCCTAAATAAATGATCTTTACCACCCTCCGCCCATTAAAGAATTCGCACTTATCTTGTTACTATTCGCCATCGATCGTTAAGAATTTCTTCATTCCTGTCAACATTTATTTTCCGAAAAATAAATTTACTATGGCTTCAAATAATCTCATTCATTTAAAAAATAATAATAATAATAATAAACTATACTTCTGTGTAAATAATATACTTAAGGTACTTTAAGAATTTCAAAGAAGGTAGTTTTTCTACTGGTGTGGTTCTGTAGTTCTGTATTGTGATATTGGTCTTCTGAATGATTCTTTCTATAGAATATGACTATTTCTATGGGTATAGGATACCAAGGATAGATCATATCATAAAGGAATTGTATGGTGTTAGAGTTAATGGGAACATGTTGTTTTTTCAAGATTTCAGAAAATCAAAATTAAAAAAAGTTGGTGTAGATTATCACAAATCATGTGTTAGGATAAGTTATTATTATTATAAAAGTTATTATTCACAGTTTTAATCATTAATTATGGTTTATAGCTGTGTAATGTATATAAAATATTACTTAAAAAATCACTTATACCCCTTTACCAAACTACACAATCCCTAATGAGGGTAAGGTTCTCAATGAACTAGCACTCCAATAAAATTATTTATATTAATATTAAAAATATGCCTGTTTCTATTTTGATTATTAATTAAGTAATGGATTTTTTATTAATTCATTAATTTGATTATTAATCACATTTGAATTTGATTATTAATTAATTAATAAATTTGATTATTAATTCATTGAGGCATGCTCTTTTGAAGCCAGTCTGTAATTTAATTGAGAATCGAATTTTCGTTTTTGTATTAGACATAGAATTTAATGAATTAAAAAAAAAAAAAAAAAAAAAAAAAATGGTTAACTTCCCTACTATTCTTAAAATTTTAAACTACTATTAATAATATCTATAATGTTATCGTAATTAGAATTTTCAGTCCCTTATTGTTATTTAACATTCATTAGTTATATTGATAGAGATTCGATTAATATTTTTCATGTTTAGGTTCATAGAATTTCAATATTTTGTTAATATACATAAAAATTAATTTTATTATTTTAGATGATGTCTATGATGAAATGCCATCAAATGTTAACCGATGTAACCCTTGTTGTTGGGTCTGAGAAAATTAAAGCTCATCGAGTTATGTTAGCTGCTGCTAGTCCTTATTTTAAGGTGAATATTTAATCATCGCTTTTTTTTTTCATCAAGTGTTAAGTTTGAAATTAAGAATCAAATAAGCATAATAACCTCTTAATATTTTATTATCTTAATAACACTGTCTGTAAATACTGATCAATTGGGTTATCCATTCATGTACCAGGTGTGAAACTGGTTTTATGCTACCATTTCAGAATCTGTACTATAGAATTTCATAAAGATTGGTCTTAATATTTCTTTATGCTTTCAACTTAATCCTAGATGAGTTTTGTTGATAATTATTTTTCTTTCAACTATACGTAAGAATAAATGAAGGGTGTTACAGGCTAGAAGAAGGGATATACAAAAAAACCTAAACAGTTTCCATCACCACCTGTTAGCTTGTCAGGCAGAAAGAGGATTTTCACATTTTTTAAAGTTTAACCCATTTAGGGCCATGGCTTGAATTAGTCAAAAGTTTTGATTCTTCTCCAAACAAATATTTTTAGGGTTGTTCAATTTAAATAAAAATCATTTTTTGTTCAGCCATAATGACTGCACAAAATTATTGCTAGTGCAACATTGGCTTGTAGAATATATTATTTTTTTTTTTCAGAGATAGGTTTGGTGATTTATTTCTAAATGCTACAATAATGCTTTTTCATGAAGACATTTATTGCAATTGTTTGAATCAAAAAAATATATGCAACATTGGAAGAAAATGGGTGAAGAACCTATTCCTAATGAGAAAGAATATATATAGACTTTGTAATTTACTTTTGTGATTTACTCAGAACTAGGGTTACCGGACATTCCCTCTTCTGGATTAACACCCTTCAAATTTTCTTTCCTTAAAAATTAATATTCAATTTCTCCAATCAGTTAATTAAAGATTGATGTAATATTCAGTTACATATTAATCAACCATTATTTCAATATAGCATACCTAATAGATGTATGAATCACCTTATGCAAGATAGTATAATGATCAGTCTAATTAACAATTGGTATCTTATTTGATATTACTATGATATTCAGTTTATTAGGAAATTGGTTGTTATAAATTTCTCTTCATTCTAGTGTTATTATACATTCATCTTCAATTCTAAAAATAAATCATTCAGGGCATCAACAATTTGTGATAAAGATTGTATTTATTATATTAATGTAAAAATGTTTATTATAAATAAGAAACATATGTTGGTACTCACCAAGCCTCAAGGTGTTATAAGGACTACAAACACTTACTAGTTACAGCTCTGGAAAAATTTTGAAAAATGATTGTGATAGAAGGATGTTAGGTACTTATAGGTAAATGGAAGATTCTTTCACAATCATGTTTCCATCTTTTATCTTGTGCTTCAACAAGTAAGATTTCCTTGTCTTCCTATCCCCTTGCAAGCCTTGGTGAGACTTACTTTTGATTTCTTGTTTTACGTTAGTACATTAATATTATAAATACAATATTAATAATTGATATTTTGAATGTTATTTTGTTTTTAGAAATAAAGATGAATGTATAACATTTTAAACGAGTTTACTAATAAACTAAATGCCATAGAAGTGGCAAACCAGTCATCAATTCCAGATTTTAATGAATGAAAAATATTAGATTATAATGCTAAAAAATCATGTAAGAATCATTTTTCTTTTGGAACCACCTATGTTTACTTTTATATGTTAAGTTTAATTTATTCAAATCTTATCCTATTTTTTCATTTATACAAGAATAATATTTTGCCACTGTTGCTGTTAGTTTTAGCTTGATTTAGAAAGTTATTTATTCTAAACTTTCCCTTAGGCTATGTTTACGGGAGGTTTGAAAGAAAGTGAAGCTCGTGAAGTGACTATCCATGATGTTTGCCCTGCCACTATGTATCTCATTCTGGATTTTATTTATACGGGTCAGATAAGAGTCACTGAGTTAACTGTTTGTAGGCTCCTTCCAGCTGCTGCCATGTTTCAGGTAAGCCATCTCTGTGAAAACAGTAAACTATTATTTTATTTGAATTTGGATGTCTTTCTCAGTTTCTAATTGTCCGTTGTTTTTCAATTTGCTGCGTGTTATTAGTTTATTCTGTATATTACAATATTTGGTTTCATAATATATCTCTTACCTGGATGGTTAGAAATGTCATAGTTTGTTTTGAGCTACATGTCTGCTTATCTTAAACTCCTTGCCTCATTTAAAAAAAAAAATATATAATTTGAATAATGTCTTTAATGTCTGCCACCGTTTTGTTGCTCCTGCCAGTGAAATTTGGCTGTACAGGGAATTTAAAATATGTTTAAAAACTTTAATTTGTTTAGCTTTTAATTCCTCATTTATTTTAGATATTTTAACTCTTTGCATTTTAGAACCCTTCACAGTTTTTCTCATTATTCCATTTTGGAGTGATTATAGTTGGTTATTTTTCTTTTTTCCTGTTTCAAAGTAAGGGTGCCCCATACAGCAGAGTTGGACAGACTTTTTACACTTTTTTAAATAATTAATTTTTAATATAGAGATAAGTTTGAGGTATTTAATAAATGGTTCAGCTTTTATGATTTTAATGAGAAAAAAAAATGTATCTATAATTGTATTTAATTTTTTTTTATTTTCCCTCTTCATTATTTTGAATCTTTGGCTATCTGATCTGATCAAATATGAAATCTTAATTTATTTGATAATTTTTTTAAATACTTTAAAACCTTGCTAGAACTCTTAGGCATTTTTTCAGTTTGTCACACTGTCCCTGTGGCATATTAGATATTTTTCATACCTATAAACAATGGAGACAATAGTTATTAGCTGAACTCTGATTTTAGAATGATTCTCACTAAACTTCCTTTGAGTAACTGAGGAGCTATTTGAATGAAGTTGTTGGCTCATCTAATAAACAAAAATGATGATTGTGAAGAATTATAAATGGGAGGCTATTATCTGACATCAACAATCTGGCATTTTTCTCTTTCAGTTGTCCAGCTATAGATTTTTGTCATCAATAGTATAGAGTTAATAAACTTTTAAAGTTTTCTTAACTATTCATCATTATCATTACTGTGATCTCTTCTTCTACAGATGTGCAGTGTGATGATACCATTTATAGAGTCTGAACCAAGTTGTTCCTGGACCAACTCTCTTCACTTCTATAAAGGTCTCGTTAGTCTTTTTGGTAGATCTCTCTTGACCCTCTCTAAGTAGGTGTTTAAACAATCTTAGTTTCTAAACGGCCAGATTATATTGTAAACCAGACTGGACAATCTCCCAGCCACCCTAACTCTCTTAATTACTTCCCTGGCAATATTCAATATTGTACTTTTGTCTATATCCTTACTAAATAAGATGATCTTCCCAATTTTTATTTTGTCCATATAATTTCTCATTAGCTGTCTGTTAGATGTAACTTAACTTAACCAGACATTTTCAAAGTATTATTCTAACAAAAATAAAAAATTCAAAACAAATTTGTAGGTAACAGATGTAATACGAGCATGTTGTATCTTTCTTGAACGCCAACTATCTCCCGCTAATGCTATTGGAATCGCTAACTTTGCTGAACAGTATTCATGTGTTGAACTTCAATCTAAAGCTAATCAGTACATTCTACGAAACTTTTCTCAGGTAGCCTTTTTGCCTATTGCTGCTTGATGAAGTATGTTAAAATATTTTATTTTGTGATATTAATTTGAATTTATTTTTATCAAAGGTTTGTGAAGAGGAAGAGTTTACTCAGTTGACTCCTCATCAGTTAGTAGAATTGATTCGTCGTGATGAACTTAATGTGACTGAAGAAAGAGAAGTGTATAACGCTGTTCTTCGATGGGTTAAGTAAGTCAAAATCAATTGTTTATTTTATTTATTTATTTCCTTGCTATTATTGATTTCTTGCCAGGTATGCCTTTTTATTCCTTTGAGTTTTGTTATTTTCTCTTGGTAAATTTTCTTCAGCTCACTTTGTTTCTCTTCTCTCAGTTTGTTTAAAGGATTTTGCTTGTGATTATAATTTAGTCTCTCAAGGTGGTAAAAACTGTTTTGATTAAATGTCTGAGCAAAAATTAAGGTTATCACGGGCAATTGAGCAAGGTCATCCCATAGAAATTGATTTTGATACATTTTTCTTTTTTTACGTGTTGCTTCCTTTAGTCTCATTTGGAAAGCCAATTCATAGTTAAAGACTGTAAGTAATGAAGACCTCAGGCACTTGTTATGGAATCAGTTCAATATAACAGTTGATGAAATAGCACCTAAAATTTGATGATTAATTTTTAATTTCACTTAAATGGTATAGCCATGCGTTCTAAATTGTCTCTGTCTTGTTCAAAGAAAAAAAATCATTAATATGTGAAACAAATTCTCTGAGTGGTGATTCAGACAGAAGTACTCAAATATTTTCTGTGATATACATTTAGAAAGATTCTGTAATACAAAAGCATATTCTTCCCTGTCAAGTGAAAGCATGTTAAAGGTAGATTAATTAAATCACTAATATTCTTTATCTGTTGTTTTCTGAATTAGTTTTGATGAATATTTTGAGAGATTTAATGTGAAATCATTTCAGAACAAATGAGGAAGAAAGACGACCAATGATGCACTGTGTTTTATCTGCTGTGAGATGCCAGTTTTTAACACCTTCTTTTCTAAATGATCAGATGAAGAACTGTGAAGTGATAAAAAGAATCCCTGCCTGTAAAGAATACTTAGCTCAAATATTTAAGGTTTTTTTTTTTTTTTTTTTTTTTTTTTTATAATATGGAAATAATAATAATAATAATAATTGAATTATTAGTATTAGCCGATTTCCAGTCGTCCAGCCACTTTTATACAAAGTACTTTATCTAAAGTGTTGGGTTTCAATCTGCCATTAACATTTTTCCACTCACTAACGAGGCTTCATCTTCCCTGAAAATGACCCTTTTCATGTGGGAGCATGTTCACCTCTGGAGCAAATGCATTGAGTGGAAGCCAATAGCTGTGATGTGCTTAAAGAAGTAATAAACCCGTTTCATATATTACGTACAATTAACAGTAAACCACTGAAATGTAAACTAATCATGAGCAGGACCCCTACAGGAAGGGGGGCAAAGTCACTGGGGCCCAGTCTAATGTGACCCCTTTTAGAAATTCCGATTGCTGCGACACATCATGCAAAGAAAAAAAAATGTTAAGACATTTTTTTTCGTTAACTCTTCCACTCTTCTTGATCATTTTATCAATTGAAATTTATTATATTAATTTAATTATCAAACTACTAATAACCATTAGTTAACTAAATAAAAACAGTCACTAACCCGGTGAATGCAATTTTTTGAATTCATAATTCTAGAAAATAATAAAATTTCAGCATTGTTTTAATTTTAACAATTAGTTGCTAATTTTTGAATTAACTAACTTATTTTATTTTTAATTAATTAACTTAAGGCATAACAATTAAACACTTAATTGTAAGTGTTCAATTGTTATGCCTTAAGATGACATTATCCCAAGTGTTATTTTATATGAATAATCTATCTTATTAGGAAATTGAACAAAAATTGTAGTTTATTAGTAAAAAAAATAATAAATTGTATTTTTTGGAGTAGCTATAATATAAACTCAAAAACATGTTTTATGAGGCCTCCCTTGCTATTACCAAAACTTAGAATCTCCACAGATAATTTGAGCTGCATTTAGTATGACTATGAGTTATTTACAAAAGGAACACATCACTATATCTCAAAATTTGAGAATAGCATCAGTCACATGGTTCTCGATTTTAACTAAAACAGTGGTAATTGACTGTTACCGAACTATTAATTTGTATTTCAATTGGAAAATTATATAATACCATTGTTTGTTTAAGATACTAAGCATAGTATCTGTTTCTTGATACCATATTAGTCAATTAAACCATATTATATAGATGTAATTTTAATATTTAAGTTTATATGATAACTATATCTTATAAACATATTTGCAAATGTCATGAAAAAATTATTATTTTTTTTTTATTCTCTGACAATGCAACAGTTTTTGTAATACTTGAACTTATATTTAGTTTTCTAAAATTAAATGCAATTTTATAGGACCTGACCCTTCATAAAAAGACCAATGTTAAAGAGAGATCTCCTGGGGGCTCACGGATCATCTACTGTGTTGGCGGTTACTTAAGATTGTCACTAGAAACTGTTGAAATTCTCTGTTTAGATGATAATTCTTGGTCATCTTGTGCGAAACTCGCTGTGCCCAGATCTGGGTTAGGTGCAGCCTTTGTAAAGGTATCTGTCTGTTTAAATATATTTCAATTTAAAGGATGTGCATATAGATAGAGAAATAAGTAAACCTTGAATGGTGTAAAAGTCAAAAAACAATAAAAAATATATTTTTGTTTATTTTGGCCAACATATACAATTTTATATATTCACATCACTTGGTATTATCTATGAATTCATGTCTAAAGTAGAAGATACTTGCTAAAATATGACTAAGAGTGATTTTTGGGTATTTAGGTATGAGAGTTAGTCAGTTTTATTTTTTACACGACATCTAAACCCTTCTACTTGCTTTCTGTTTCAGCAAAAATCATTTTTCTTGAAGGCAAACTTTTAAATCTTTATAAAACACTATACTTATGGTGTGATGGTATTTTTTTTTTTTTTGGTGTTGATTAAAAAAATTAATCTGGATAAAATAATATTGTATTTTTATAATGTTTTAAAATATTTATCTATTTAAAAAACAAATAAATGATGTGGTATCGATAATATTGTCGTTGATATTTTTAAATATTTAATTATAATTTTTTAATAAAAGATTGATTTTTAAAAGTCAGATTAGAAGCATTCATCCTTAAAGTTAAAGGTTCAAGCGCTAAATGTCATAAAACTATATTTTTTCATTCAAAGAGAGTTTTATTATTCAACTGTATGATTCAACAAATAAACCGAAATTTAAATAATAAATGGTTCAATACAATGTACATAAAAAGAGATAGACTACATACATGATATTTTTGATTGGTTGGTAGCTGTCAAGCTCTGTTACAACTATTAGGTAGTATTACATTAGGTGAATTGCTGCTTTTGTTGTATATCTTTTATACAGGATGGTTCAGGGTTAAGTAGCCAAACTGGAAATTTGATCTAAGGACTTTAAAACAAGAAAAAAATTTTCTATGGAGGTATGTCTACAAACACTTTGTTTAGGAGATATTCACACCTAAAGAATATCATTGTTATGAATTATTTAGTAATAGAATTATTTAAAGAATAAAGTAGTTGGAACAAATAAAATAAGTTTTATTCATTTACTATGCCTAAATAGTTCATCACGATGAAAATCTTTAGTTGTAATTATTTCCCCAACAAATCGCTTGTGGACATAGCTCTATTGGAAATTGTTTTCTTGTTTTGAGATCCTTAGTTCAAATTTTCAGTTTGGCTACATAACTCTGAAACACTTTGTATATCCACACAATGCAGACTTAACTTTTTCTACATTTGATCACACTGAGGCTCTTTTAAATTAAGATATGTTGTTCTTAGAAATTAAACTAGTTATCTTTGAACTTAATAGGATAAAAAAATTTTGAAAATAAAAGTGTGCATTAATTTGACTTTGGAAAGAGATTATTTCAAAGCCATGTATCCTAATTCTTCCACCACTATCCTACTCTTATTAAATGTAAGTTTCAAATCTTTTAAATGATGATAAAGAATGCTTGGACAATATACACAAACTATTTTTATTTTTGAAATCTGAAAATATTATTTTTAAATATCTTTATGGTAATTTAATTTTTAGGGCTTGTTATATGCTATTGGAGGGCGGAACACCTCTCCTGGTTGCAGCTATGATTCAGATTGGGTAGACAGGTAAATATTGTTCATTGACGTTAGCCAAGACAATTTAGCTGTTTTTAGATAACTAACTATAATAATGTTATTAATTAATCAAAGAAAAATAAACATACTTTTTAATCGAATGAATTTATAACATAAATATAAAACAGCTCCAAATTATGTTTGAAAGAAATGATGAACCACTTCTATTTATGTATAATTCGAGTTAAAATTGAGTTCTATGGGTTAATTTGTTGACTGATTATATTTAAATTTAGGATACAGGATTTAAAGAAAAGTTGAGGTAGAAATGTAAAATATGAATGCATTTTTATTCAATGGTCTTTTTTGTAGGTATCCTATTGTTTTTAAATACATGATATTTATTTTTTATCTTTATATTTATGTCTTAACATGAGCACTATTTATAAAACTACTAGCTGAAAGTACCCCGCTCCGCTACGGTTTAATATCATTAGGATGAAGACAACTTAAATTAGTAAAAGTTAAGCTTAACGTTGATAATTATTATTACTTAAATAAACCTGAACAATTCCATTCTTAGAATAATTTCAATAAGTAAATTTGACAATTTGCAAAAGTTAATTTTATATCATTTTGATAGCCCTCCAGTGAAGCTGAGAAGAGCTTACCCAGCTCTGATACCAGACCATCAGCTTTTCTTATGGCATACTTTAAGTGAATATAGTCTTAACTTCTCAACTTTTTTGAAAAAAGTTTAGTCTTTCTGTTTCTATTTTTGCGTACATATCAAGCATAAATTGGTTGAGGAGATTACGAAATTAAAGTAAATAAGGTTCTTCACCTCCTCGCTCCACTAACATTTAGGCGTAAAAATCAGCTGCAGACACAGTTTTCTTAAGTGATGTATTGGAGTTTGGGTCACGCTGAGGGATGTTAATAGTGTACCTTTCTTCTCCATGGTAGAACATGATACGATACTAAAGACAATCATACACTTGGTAGAACTATTGATTATAATCTGTTTTTTGTCCCTACATCGAACTGGCCTTACATGTCATCACCAGAGAACATAAGTCTTTTAACCTCCTCTTTAACATAAGTCTTTTAATAGCTTCTCTTCACGAAACAACTCAAACTTGTAAGTTGTAAGTAACCTCTGCATTTACCATGAGTTCACAGAAAGTACCAATATTATAAGGTTTCGACATCGATCGTATTTTTGTTTGTTTACAACTATAAGGAACTTAATTTGTGGTCAAAGTGTTCGGCTTAAACATCTAACCTATTTTTTTAACTTAGCTTATCTCCAAATACCATATGACAATTAATATATTATTATTCACCCAATAAAAATTGAAATCGCATTTTTCGGAAATTAGCCGCGATCCAGGCCGATTTTTTAAAATTCCTTTCTTAGCGAGCACCTACGGCCCTAGAGGAATCTACATATCGAATTTCATTCCAATCCGTTCGGTGGTTTCTGAGATTTCGTGTTAAGTGAGTGAGTGGTATTTGACAAATATATAATAGATTAAAACCTAAAGTGTAAATAATTCCATTAACAAACCTTAGGTTAATGCTTCTTGGCTGAAAGGAGGGTGACTCAAAAACTTAGTGACCTGTTATTGTGCTATTGATTAAATGAGGCTAGACCTAAAAGAGTCTATAACAAAAGTAATCTGATAGCAATAATGTAATTTTTTAATGCTGGCTAGACATTTTTTATTAGATATAAAAGCATATACTTTATCTCCCACTTGAAATAAAATTATTTGCAATTAATTCAAATATACTTGAAAGAAATCTAATAACGATCATATGTTGACAACACAACTAAAAGATGTATAATAAAAGTTATAAAATTAAATTTAACTTTTGGGCACATGATTGAATAAATGATTTTTCAATGTAATCAGTGATTAAAATAATTATATATTAGATACATTTTGTGTTAATTAAAGGTTTCAATTTCAACTGTATATATTTATGCACAAAACCTTTTGGAACAATCTTTATGCTATGAGTTGAGTTTTATTCCTCACCTATGATTTAGTTTACAATTTATAGATACGACCCTGTCAGAGATCATTGGAGGACTTGCCATCCAATGTCCGTAGCAAGGCATAGGTTAGGAGTTGGACTTCTAGATGGACAAATATATGCTGTTGGAGGTTCGGCAGGAAATGAATATTATAAAACAGTTGAAAGGTAAGACTTTTTCAATTCTAGTACTTAATAGGCTTGGCAAGTGCAAAACAACTGTTACTTTTTAATTTGTGAAATGTAGGTTCAAATGCTTAATGTTAACGGGTATCTTATTGATTTCTTGTATAGTTGTTAATCGATAGTTCAGGAGAAAATCAATAAAGCTGAGTGATATTGCTACTTTATATCTTATTTTATGTTTTAAGTTTTGAAAAATGATATCCTCGTGGTTATTTCATATATTCTTATTTTGGAGTAGATGTTATGATATGAGCATTAAGGTTGTTACTTTTTGTTGAAATAAATTTTAAAAAACTTTAAAATCATTGAGTAATCTAGCCTTATAAATTTTTTCATATAAAAATTCTAGCAGATTTTAATTTAACAGATCAAAAAACCCTTATGTTAAAATAATTTTTTTAACAAAAAGACAAATAAGATTTACATCAGATTTATTTATTTAGTCTGAAAGACCCCAGCCTTTTGTCTATTCATATGGTTGGGAAAATACAAATGCCTGCATAAACTTAGTCTCTAACAAAACAATATAAAATCTAAATCATTAAAGAGTTCTATTTAGGTAAAGGCAATAAAAGATTTTATTTATTTAATTCTTCATATTTTTTTCTTAGGTATGATCCTGACGAGGATAGATGGTTCATGGTAGCTCCTATGAATAATAAAAGACTTGGTGAGTCAAGTAAATGCGATAATTTTTAACCTCCTCCCCATTTTTTAAAATAGCTTGTAAGTTAATATTATTATTTAAAAAATATATTTTGACAAAATCTCTCAGGAAATAATTGGGCCTGCATTATTTTATCGCTTCTCAATCACTTGAAACAATTTTTCCAAGAAATACTAGTGTCCAGAAATTATTTTTACTGACTGTTAGCCATATTGTAAAAAAGATATATTATTATATTCAATTGTTTTCAATTCTATTTGATTTAGTAATTATGAAATTGTTAATATATTTCTAATAAAAAAAAAAAAAAAAAAAAAATTAAGGCATATTTTAATATTAACAAACCAAATTTTAATATATTGCTAACGTTTTGGTCATATCATTGGTGGCAATTATCAGGGAAGATAAAAAATTGAAAAAAATTAAAACATTTTATTATAGAGTTATTGTTGTAATTTTAATTTTAAAAACCCTGATGATAGTCAACAGCAGTAGCTGGTAACAGCCAATTTCCCTCCAAGTGGTCTGAGAAAGGCCAGGAAAACAGTTACATAGGTTTTAATATAATAATAAGTTAAAAATAAATAAAATGCTTTTAATACTTACGTCAATTTGAACTTTAAACTGCTCAAAAATAAACTATCCACATCTTTTTATGCAATATATTTATGGTATGCTGTATAACTACAATTGTCTATTTTTAACAATATTGTTTTAAAAGTTATTTTTACTAATTAGGAGTTGGAGTTGCAGTAGTCAACCGATTGCTATATGCCATCGGAGGTTACGATGGTAAACAAAGGTTGAGCACTGTAGAGAGGTATAATCCTGATGAAAATTCTTGGACTTTTGTTGCAGAAATGTCGACTCCACGATCAGGTGCAGGTAATTTTTACTAATCATTACTTATTAGTCATAGTATGGGCTAGTTTCAAGACATTAAAATTATGTTTTTTCTTTCAATTTCGTTCTCTATTTTAGATATTTATGTTTTTATTTAATAATAATTTTGTTATATAGTTAATGAAACTGTACTGGTCAACAACATATTATAAGGAAACTTTTATTAATATGTTGAAAAATTATATATTTGAAATTAACTTATTGAGGAAAAGACAAAAGCACCTAATGACCAAAAACAAACTTCATTAAATTTTTCTTATTGCTGAACAGTAGCAATCGCTAATAACATTTATATTTTTAAAAAATAATTTTTTTCATAAGTTGTAAAGTAGACAGAAGTAAATAAAGAAAGGTATAAGGTGTTTATTGTATTTTAGTAATGTGTCACTACCTAAGATTTTCTGTTTCCAACACCTATACCAGGAAATCAATTGCCAATACCAATACCTTACTATAAATATTTTTAAAAATTAGTCGCAAGAAAAAAATAGCTAATGAGACGATATATAATTATTATTTAAGAAATAAATTAGTAAACAACAAGTAGCATTTATTATCTATTATGTAGCATGTGTAATTAATTAATTATAATTTAGGCAATTTACTAAACAAAAAATTTTCACTAAGTCTTCTTTATGGAGACTAGCATTCCCAAGTGCTGATGAACTCTGAATACAAAATTCCAAATTAACATGTTGGAGCTCTAGGATTTTTCTTGTTATTATTGGTAGATGGAGAGGGAGGGGTAACAAACTTTTAATGAATCCATATGAATATCTGGGACAACCTGACCAAAAAAGTATAAGTATTAGCAGTTCTTGTACCAAAACCCACTTTTCAATAAATTTGAGTGTCAAATTAACAAAAAGTGTTAATAAATCAACTTGTATTGTAATCCTTAGAGACTCAACCCCCTTATGAGCCTATTGAAAGCAGCATTAAGACAGTGTTTCCCAACAGGCGTTCCGCGGTCCAACAGGCGAAGTGATGTGACCAGCTCAGATTAGTTTGCTTTGGGACAGCATAAGAAAAACTTGCATACAGTACTAAACCTGAATGAGACACAACACTAAAAAATAGTTTTAGCAAATTTTAAGTATATTTAATCATTTAAATGCATCTCAAAGTCATTTACACTTGTTTAATTATATATAACTCTTAGAGGTAGGCAATAATACACTTTCACACGCACACACACGAGGTCCTTGAAATTATAGCAATTATTTCAGTGGTCCTTTTTTTTTTTGTTGAGAAAAATTTTTTGTTGAGAAAGAAACCCTGCATGAAGAAGTAAACATATCAAAATATTGGGTCTATTTAAGTGTGCTATTAAATTTTCTGCATTTCATTTGTTTGTATTACTGTTGTTATCTTGTGGATTATTTATGATTTATTCATTAAGTTCCATTCTTCACTGAATGGAGAAAGGAACTATTTCTATTTCCTTCGGTTGTCTATGATTGGTATTACACTCTATTACCCAAAGATGTTGTTTTCTGATTTTAAATATGGTTTATTTTTTATAAATATACTTTCAAAGAAGTAATAATATACTATTTATTAAATAGCATATTGTAACAGGTTTCTGAAAATTTTTGATTGGTTTATAAACCGAAACGAATGAAGAGATTTGCCAAGACAACTAAGCTCAGTTCACCTTTGTCAGGTGAGAAAAATAATGACGGATTAATAGTATGCTGCAGTTTTACCTACCTTAATCATTAACCATTATATTCTTGTTAAATTACTGAGTTTGAAATTAAATTGACTAACGAGTTTTTAATTAACAGCAGTTAGATTTTTGTTTTTTATTAATACCTATAGTTTCAACAAATATGATGCTTGATTTTTTTTAAATTAAAACAGAATATTTTTTACTCAAGAACTAAACTTTTATTTGTCATGAATTAAAGTTTCATGTTAATTAAAAATAGTACATCTTCTTGCTAACATTGTTTTTTTTTTTTAAGTTCATTTATCAATGTCTTTTGGCGGGGGGTCTATACTTTTTTGGTTCACTGTTTTTTCCTCATTCAAAAAGATAACATTTTGAGACGCTCTAGCTCTGTTGGTGTTGCTCGCATCTAAAATTTGCCGACACTTTCCAAGTCAAAAATTTAATGGAGGTTATTTTTTGTTATATAACATTTGCTCCTAGGACACACCGTTTAGGAGCTAAATTGGTTTGAATGAAAAAAGTCACTTTTGAAACCCCTACTTTCTCTCAACTTAGTTTATTTCGAATAATGATTGATTTCTTATTTAATTATTAATTGAAGTAATTCGATCCTTTTAATTCTTAACTGTAAATTGGGAAAATCAGTAGACTATAGATAGAAATGTTCATGATCTATTGGTTTTTTTCTGTCTGGGAGAAATTGAGTTTTTATTTTATTTTTTAAATTATATTTGTTAACTTCCTGTCTTACTTTCACTTAGAAACATATTTACATGGAGATTGATTGGATTTTTTAGTTGTGATGTTTCTGATCTATGTAGGTTCAGTTTTTTAATACCTCTTTTGTTGTTGTTGTTGATTTGCTCTTTAATATTGATAGTTTTGACTCCAATTAACTGTTTATGGTGTCTGTAGTTGTCTAAAATCTCTTTAAGTTTGCTAGAGAGGTAATTCCAAAGTCGATACTAATAGAATAGGATAACATTAATGAAGAGAAAATATCAAGTCTTTTAAAATTATTTCAGCTTGATTGCAAATGGTGATATGGACAAGAGGATTTAACACCAAGTTATTATATGGTTGACAAATTTCACTTGAGATTCCTGTCTAATAAATTATTTTAAAGCATTGGTTTTTCAAATTTGGTGTATAAGAATTTATGTATTTTATAAAATAAAGACGTCAAAATGATTTGATTGATAATTGTTATTATAGCCTTAAAACATACAAGCATACTTCTTAGCTTTTTTAACCACAGACCATTATTATCAATAATTCATTCCTATGTTTTTGTATATAATAAATTTAAAAAGTGTTTTTATAAGGTAGTCATTAGGAAAAATGTTTTTATTGTTGAGCAGACTTTACTGAAAAATATATAACTGAGGGACTCTGATATGAGCATATTTCCTGAATAAAGCCTCTAAATTTCTTAGGCCAAGGCTATTACAATTCACCTTTTCAGATCAGTCTAACAAAAAACATTTGATTGATTCATTAAACATTTTCTATATTACTCTTTCAATGGTTATTAAATAGTCAATTTTAATGAGATTTTTTTTTTCAAGAATGCCTGTGTTGATTGTTTATTTTAAAGTTCATTCTCTAAAAAAAAATTGAAGCTTTGTTTGACCATTATTTTTTCTCATTAAATACTAATAACTTCTCTCGTACAAAAATAAATAAATAAGCATTTGATATATTCAAGAATCTCAAATCTATGTAGAAATGTAATTTTTTTTTTTTTCTTTTCATTTTTACATTATTTACAAAGTAGACTTAATTCTGAAACCAGGAGCTTTTTTAATTTCATCATAATACTATTTAGTCTTGAACAGAACTGGATTGCTGTAAATTATGAGGCTATTTATTATGGATACTGATTTTATAATAAATAAAATTTTATATTCCAAGCTATTATTTAAAGAATAAGTGTATTAAGTTACTTTAATCACGATGTGTTAAATTGAATGACTATTTAATTAGATATTGTACTGTTTAGGAGTGGCCAGCCTGAAACAATTTATTTATGTTGTTGGGGGCTATGATAACTGCCAATTAAAAACAGCTGAACGGTATGACACAGAGAATAATACGTGGACTCCTATTGCGTCCCTCTCTGTTCCAAGGAGTGCATTTTCATTAGCAGCTATTAACGACAAGCTTTATGCAATCGGTAAGATTTCCTAATTTATATTGAATTTGCATTGGTAAATATTATCTCTATGTTAATATATGACCATTTTATTTCAAATTTATTAGTTATTATTTACAAATATTATTTCATAGTTACTGATTGTATTAAATTTTTTTTACTGGTTTATAGACTATAAAATACTAATTATATATTTTTCTTTTACATTATTACATGTTTTGTCTTTCTTTTTTAATAAATTGATAAAATATTAACATCGGATACTACTCAGGTTTCTGTATCAATGATTAAATAATTGTGTTGCTTCTCTGTATTTTAGTAAGGATTTTTAGTTCAGTCAAAAATATGAAAATAATTTGTTGAAATTTGTTTTTCACTTTTGAAATTTGTTTGTTTCAGTTACTTTAAATGTCCTAGGTAGAGGCCTTTGAAAGAAATTTATTGCTAAAAAAATTATAATTTTTCCACCTCATTGTTGCACAAAATGTGTTTAGTTTTCTTGATTAATCTTGTGAATGATAATGAGAGATTATTTTTACATGAATGTGTCTTTTTGCTGGGGGTCTATACTTTTTTAGTGTGTCTTTTTTTTTTCACAGTCAAAAATGTAACAATTTGACAAGTTCTAGATCTGTTGGTGTTGCTCAGATCGAAAATTTGTCAAGAGTGTTTTTTGCATTAATTTAATGGAAGTTTTTGTTATAAAACATTTGTCGCTAGGACATAATGTTTAGGAGCTATATTGGTTTGAATGAAAAAAAGTCACATATGCCTAATTTGTTAAATTTTTGGGGCTTTTTTGACATTCTCTAGCTCTGTTGTGCTCTGATCGAAAATTTGATGCCAGTTCCCTTGTCAGAAATTTAACTATTTAGGAGCTGTATTTATTTAAATGAGAAAAGTCATGTTTGAAACTCCCATTTTCTCTCAGCATTGTTTATTTCGAATAATCCTTAATTTTTAATTTAATTCAGTTATTAATTTAAGTAATTTGACCTTATAATTCCGAAATGTAAATTGGGAAAAGCAGTAGATAATAGATTAACTTATCCATCACTGTTTTCCCAATCAGGGAGGGAGATATTGAGTTTTTAATATAATCTTTAAAGATAATTTTAAAATTTGATCGCATTCAATATATTCAAAAATTACAGCTGATAACGAAGGGTCAGCAAACAAGAAAATTTCACTAATTTCTGTATATAAAGCTTCCAATACCCCATCCAATTGACATTCTAATTCATTAAGTAAGGTCAAACACAATCCTTTCTCCTACATCTCATAGTATTCTATAATCTTGATGTTTGATTCAGCACTAATTACGGTTTTAGTTTTCATTCATTATCAAAACTTCTGAGAATTTATTTGATATCAAACGTCCAAAAAATCAGAATTTTGTGAAAAAAATATGAGTAGATTCTTACTTCGTGTTTTTAAACTTTAAGAAGGCATCTGTGAATTACATTGACCTAAGTACCTCATCGATACTATTTGTCCCTCCTCACTGTATTCATTTCTTACTTTGTCTTTTTATAAATTGTTTGCCAGGACAACCATCTAAAATATTTATGGTATAAAATCATGTTTAATTATTTTATAATTTTATTTTGAAGGTGGTTATGATGGCCAGGAGTTCATCAATATCGTTGAAGTATACGACCCTTCTACAGACCAGTGGACTAATGGCATGACAATGAGTAGTCCGAGATCAGGTCTTGCCTGTGCAGTCAGCTATCAGCTCACTAATACTTAGTAAAATAAACTTTTCATCGTTGTGCTATAATAGTCTTTCATTGAAATTTCTTCAATGTTACCTGTTCTAATGGTAACCTGTTGTGATTAGTCTGTTAAGATACAAATGTGAGGAACATTAAATATGCCCATAATAGCATTTAGGAATCTTCTGTACAGGTGTTTAAATGTTTTTTGTCATTATATGTATATTATTAGTGATTCTAAATATGATTTAATATTTATTGTATTATATACAAAAAACATCATTTATGAAAGTTTATTGTATCATCGATGTAACCATTGTATAGCTACTCTAATTTTATGGTGAAATTTATAAATTATGTTTTAGTCAAATTAAAGAAAAGAACAAATTTACATATTGTTTGCTATACTGCTTAATTGCTATTTTACTAAATACATTCACTTATTACTGTTATTGTAATAAAACAAAAATTGGAATTGAACCAACTCATACATTGTTGGTATTGCATTAAATAAGCTAAAATAAATTTAAAAAATGCTTTACCTTTATCCTCTTAATATGTTTGATGATTTTTTGATCAGTTAATAATTAATATCTCCATAGCATTTTATAAATAAATAAAAGGCTTAGCGAACCCAAAGATCCGATGCCGATACGATCAACTGTTTGACCACCCCACTCCCTCAAAACCCAAATCCCCAAGGTCAGCCCTGACACAATCCTCCCATCCATAGCAATTTACAACAAATAAAAAACCAGTAAATAAAATGTCAGAAATTAGAAATACGGTTATAACAATAAAATAATGAAGAATTTATATTTTTAGTTTAAAGGGTATGCTTTTAAGCATCTTTAACATGATTCTAAATTATTAATTAATCTGTGATGTCAATTCAAGCTAATAAAATATTATAATAAACAAATTAGGAGATAGGTTGTGATTTTAGGTAAATATTTGTCTAATTGATTGCCAAGTTTATTGACAATTAAAGTAATAGTGCAATTTTATTGTTTATTTGTAAGATTAGTTTAGGAATAATTTTTAGACAATTTATTTAAATACCTTTCTATCTGAACAAATGAAAACTTATTAAATCATTGATTTCTTTTTGAATTTTATATTAGGGATCAATTCTGCATTATATGTTATAAATTTAATATACATTATGTAAAACTATTAGACTTTTCTCTGTAATTCTCAATACTTATTCGTTAATTTACATTCCACATCATTTGATGAGTAAATACAATTTTATATTTTTGCAGTTATGATAGCCAATTTCTTAAAACTGATGTGTTAGCCTTAGTTGCGTGTTCTCAAGTATATTTGTAACTACATTGAATTGTTTTAGTTGTACAAATTTTCACAATTATAAAAATTAATTTATCATCTTTATTATTAAAAATCATAATCCATCTATTATGTTATGCCACCTGAATTTTTCGCATCTTAAATAATAATGAAATAGTCAAACATACTAAAAAAAATTTTCAGCATTTATTTCATTCTAAACACATTCAACTGTAGTCAATTATGATAGTAGTCAGTTGGATGAATGTCTAGTTTAATTAGAGAAGTTATATTTATAACTAAATCAGTGGTTCTTAAGATTTTATTGAGTGGCACCCCCTTCAATTAAATAATGTTTATAAAAATAATTGTTAAATGAGCATACTACAGGATTTAGAAAGCAACTGGGATAAGTGAAGGGATAGTTATGTAGATAATGATCATTGTCAGCATCTCCATGATTTTGACCCCTTATAATTTTACCTTACTAACGTTTGCTGTAATATGTTGACATGTTCATGATAAAACCATACTACTAATAACTGCAATTCCCTGAAGAAAGAGGATTTAGATGTGGGGAAACATTAATTTCAATCAGAGTTTTTGTATTTCTTTTGCACCGCACAGAAGTGGTTGCTCACTTTAAGAATTACTGAACTCAAGGTTAAGTTAAATAAAAAAGATAATTCCTGTTATAGAATACATTTTTTCCCCATTTATTTTTTGAAATTTACAACTGTATAAAATATATTTCTATATACTCATACAACTAGTAAATTTGCAGAGTTAAGAATATATGACAAGAAAAAAAAAATGGTAGCATTCCTAAAATAATTTAGAGTTGTAATGATTCAAAGGGGTTACAGTTTTTTGCTACCCAGTAGAAAATATTTTTTTTTAAGAATATGACCACTAACTATAAAATAACATTATTGGTTTAATTATAATTTTGTTCCTCTTTCAAGTTATCATAATGCCAAATATTGTACATACATATATATAAACAGTTTATATATATTTATTTTTATAAATACGATGGCAATATTTATTTGTAAATATTTATAAAATGATGTTCTAATGCATCTTGATAAATTGTACAGATCCTGTATAAAGAATATTATTTTTTATTACATGTCAAAAGGTTTATTACTTGGTAGATTTACATGGAACTTGTGAGTGATTTTAGATGATAAACGTGCAATTGATTAACACTTAGATGATATTGTTTGTAAGTAGTATATATATATATATATATATATATATATATATATATATATATATATATATATATATATATATATATATATATTAATACCGTCTGGTTGGACATAAATGTTATTAAGTGAAATTTTTTCCAAATTCGACAAAACTTCTTTGTATGTTGATATTATCATTTCCCATAATTATAATAAGTCACCAAGTGAATATAACTGCTATATATGCACATTAGAGAATGAGAAAATTCACTATATAACTATCTAAGACATTTTTTATGAGCATACTCCTGTTTGAATATTGAAATGGAAAAATCTGATTGTGCTATTTATTGACTTTATCTCCAAACAGACGATATATATATATATATATATATATATATATATATATATTTTTTTTTAAATCCTTTCTTGACATACTAGTATAGTCTTAATCTCTTGAAAATTGTTATGGATAAGTAGTTTTTGATTGAACCCTTTAATGATAACTTTCTTCTCTTTCTGAAATGAAAGTTTTGTGAGCCAAAACCACATAGAATAAGTGCAATCATGTGATAACACTCGTATTATTAGTTGGGTTAAGAATAATTACTGTAAAAAATAAAAAAATAAATTTTATTACATTGGTGCCATTAGATACTTCAGAATTTTTAATACTGTTTTTACATCAATGTGGTAGTGAGTGATCTTTTATTAGGAAAAATTAAAGATATTTATAATTAACATTTTAGTGCAATTATCTGATATTTGTATAAGTGAAAAAATATTATTTCAGTTAAAAAGAACTGTTGACAAATAAAAATTATAATTATAATTAAAATTGTATATTTTTTAATCAATATTGATTCACAACTGTCATAACAAAATTACCAAGAGGTATCCTTCTCTGTTGATGACTGAAGGGTTACAGAAAGAGCAATCAGTTCATTTTTGCCAACCTGAGATTTCAGAGCAAACAAATAGCGTTTACCGAATATCTATAAGATACCATTCAGGCAAGAGCACGGTTGCTAAGTCATTAAAGGGTAAATATAAAAGGTATTAGGAGAAGCTGATTAGAAATGGAGTTTTAAAACAAAAAAGGTTTGAGATTCTATAAGAATATGACTATGATCTTTTTCATATTCTTTGAACATTGACATGATGTAGCCGTGTATACAATGAATTTATTAGGGTGCCCATGAAGTGTGTACTGAAACCTTTTGAGCTACAGGATTGGTACTTTAAAAGTAATAGTAAAACAAGGCTATATTTGTCTAAAGCAAAAGCAAAACTTCTGATAGAAAGCAGAGTTTGGATTGCAGTTTTCTGCAAATGATTATTTTAATTTAATCAAATCCGGTATGAATATCTTCTTTATTTGGTCCTTAGTCCAGACATTAGATATATAAACAGCCTGTAAGATAGAGAAAATTCTTAAAAACTATTATGACACAGTTATAACATCAAACAAACACCGATTCCAAATAAGCATAAGAGTGCCCGAATATTTGAAGTATTTCTTTAAGCCTGCCTTTGTGTATTAAATTCGAACAATGCTCACATTTTTCCATAATCTAATTTAATAAACAATTCTATGATTGTGGTATGCATATTTCTCTTATAACTTTTGACATAAAGTAAATTTTGATAGCGTTTTTTGTAAATATATAAAATTTGTTTCCGATTGTAGAAAAATATTCATCAAAATGACTAATTAGCCAACTTGGTTGGAACAATATCCTTAGCTCTAACTAGCCTTCCACACAAACGTACCAGACTATTTGTATTCCCAAGACTTAAATTGCAGGACATGAAGAACAGATCTTCCTCCTCCAGAGTTTTCAGTTAATGTTATAAAATGTAAAAGACCAATGTGGTTTTTTTACTGGATATATCTACTCTTATTTTAATTTATTGATAGCATATGAAAGATAATTAAAAAATAAAACTTTTTATAAAAGTAAAATAACACTTTTGAGTTTAGTGATTTTTACCAAATCTAATCGACAAATTTGGGAACAAATGGTTCATTGATACGGGTGCCACAAAAAATTACATACACCCCTATGTATATAAAGTATATAAATATTATATATATGTATATATAAAGTTGGTACTAAATTAGATAGGAATTTAAATTTTTTTTCAACTTTTACTGATAATACATTCCATGTATACATTTACATTTCAAATTTTAGCACCTAAAAAAAAAAAAAATATGCTGTTTAGCTCACCGTAGAACTAGGCTTCAACTTTTTTTCTTTTTGTTTAAATTGCAATGGAATCTTAATATGCTTTTATTTCTATCCAGATCATTAAATTTTCCCTTTTCCAAAAGACTACGAAAATTCTCTCAAATGAAAATATAATTAATACATACACAACACTTTAATACAGAATGCATTTACAAAAACTTCCAATAAGAATCATAGATTGTTATGTTTCTTCAGTAGGTTTTGGGCGCCTGAACATAAGAATATGTGGTTCTGAAACAATAATTTAACATCTCATAGACAAAAAATAAATACTAAAATGAGAATAACATTCAAGAATCAAACCTTAACGTTTATTATTAATAAAAACATTATTTATTACTGTCTTCCAATCCAGACAATTGATTAGAACTTGGTAAGTTTTCTTATTTTGATAGAATAATGATTTAAAAAGAAATAAGATTCTGCTAGATAATAAGTCAACATAACAAATTTCAATAGTTATATTAATATCTTAACAAATAAAAAATAACAGTCAGTACTCCTTAGTTCTAAACAAATTTTTTACCTGGGTTATGGCTCATATACTGAACCCAACCAGTACTCTGTTGGATTCCAAGATTTCGCCATTCTGTTTCAGTCATACGGTGGTTTTTAGGAACAAGTTTACTGATATCTGGAGGAAGAGAAACATGCCTATGTAACAGAATTAAATTCAATATGAGGATATTAAATTTATTGATTTTATGAATTACTAATTATTTATATAGGTTATTTTAAATACACAATCAGAAACAGGGAACATAAGCTCATGACAGAGCAACATTCCAATAGATATACTTGATACATTCTATATACTCCTCAAACATATAACTATACATACATCCTGCAAATCACTTATATGTGATTATATTTCGGTGACCTATTATATATTAAAAAAATATGAGACAAATAAATATAACTATTAAATTCTTGATTGAATAAGGATATTTAATGAATTTAATTATAAACATTATTATACTATCAAACAAAATAAATCATACCTGTATTCATATTTGTCATCTTGATACCTATCTGAATATTGAATCTGATCTGCTGGCATAGTTAAAGCTTTTTCAAAGAATTAATAATTATTGTTGATAAGTAATTCAAACAATTACAGACAGACGATTTTAACAAAAAAATATATAATAACTTCTAAACGGCCTAAAAACAAAATTTAAAACACCTTATCAATATATGCACAATCTCTTCTATAAACACAGGTACTAAATTAAAAATCTGCGAACTCAACACTTCAATCAAATATGACATTCTTTGGAGGGAAAATATTTTGAACCTAAAAGCTAAAAGAACAAGGTTCCAAAGAGATACTATTTGTTGTCAATGAAAAATAAATTCTGAACGTATTTCTCTGTATAAGGGTATAGGGAAAATCGTAGTAAGTAGGTATCTGAAATCATACTTCTAAGACACTATAATTCATTAAAATGCTTACTAATAGTGGATTCAGCGAACATGACTGCATAGTTGCTGCATGATGAGAGAGGCGTGGGCGTTCACCTGATATTAATCTTTTTTTTTTTGGCAGCATCCTCTAGGTACCAGTCTAAAATACATTTTTTATAATACAGAAATAGATACTTGTATGTATTTCTAAATTGACAAAGAAGTAGTTGGTTCCTGCCAACTGACACACTTTCTACAATTTTCTCCCCAATTCCAATTTTCCGACCTTTTCCCATTTCAAAGAAAACTATTGGGCCTATAGACACGGTTTGGGTCTCAAATTAAAGCTTATTAAATTACCTTTAAATTCTTTTTTTGAAGATTATTTTGGGAAACTAGTACTTTCGTCAGTACCGAGAACTTCACTGTAAATGAAAAATTGTAATGTTTGTGAAAAATCACCATTTTTTGAAGAGCTTTATCTCCGTATCTGATTGCCAGTTAGAAGCAGTAATTGGTCTTAAATTGCCAAATATATAAATAGTTCTCTTTAGTAGTGTAAATGCTCTATCAGCCAAATTTATGAAATATAAGTGAAAAACTGAAAAAAATAGTATATTCATGCGCTGTAGTGAACTTCAATGTATAAATCGACTGGGCTAAAAAGCAATATGGTTTCATGAAAAATTAAAAACTGATGAGCCATTCTCTGCTTCCCAAGGATGGCTCCACAAATTCAAAAAAAGACACGGTATCAGGCAGTTATCCATTCAAGGAGAGAGTCTCAACGGTGATATTGTTGCAGTCATTTTAACCTTCTTATCTATCACATTAAATTAATAAAATTTAATTCGATTATCCTTGAACCCCATACCCATCAGTGCCCCGGATATCTTCGTAATATACTTGGGATTCTGAGGCAGCTTCAAAACCTATTCCTTTTCTCTATTTTTCAATTTTGTTTTAACATTTATCGAACTACATTAAACTATTTTCGAACATTATTGTATTTTTCTAAACGTACTTCAAAGCCAACAGCTACGTAAAAGTCATTAGTATTTAATTCCCACCATTTTATACACATCCCATAAAAAGTTTAGGTGCAAGAGATAACCAAGTTGAAAAATAAATTTGGAATTAATTTCAAGGATGGCTCCTCCTTGAAGACCTCTTTGAAAATGCGAATTCCCGCAAACGTGTGGATTATGAAAAGTGTGCCCCGAGGCCAAATTTGATGTCCATCGATATACAAGCAATAAGAAGAGCGATTAAATCTACATCTTTGGATACATCGCCGGGGCCTGATGGAGTATTAGTCCGCACGTTGAAATATTTCGATGTTTCTCACATCATCAAGACCATTGCGGAAATAATGCTGAGGGTGGCCTATGTACCAGAACCGCTTCGTCAGGGGCGTACAATTCTGATTTACAAAGGTAAGGGTGAAGTTAAGGCTATTTCATCCTGGAGGCCTATCACCATCTACTCAATTGTACGCCGCATAATAGAAAAGGCTTTGGACTGCGAGCTTAGGAAACAGGTCACCTTTAGCAAAAATCAGAGAGGTTTCATTAAAGGCCTCCCGGGAACTCACGTCAACGCCAGGATTGTCGATGCAATCATAAAGGACGCCACTGCCAAAAAAAGGGATTGCGCGGTGGCCTTTCTTGACGTGATTGGGGCCTTTGACAATGTTGGGCATGACCATATAGTTAGCTCAATGGAGGCTAGGGGTGTGTCACCGGATCTTAGGGATGTAATTGCTGCTCTCCTAGGCACCAACAAGATTAGCATAAATGTTGGTGCTCATAGGACAAGCCAGATCAGGGTGCTAAGGGGAGTACCCCAAGGCGGCCCCTTGTCATCATCTCTCTTTAACTTGGCCATCGACCATATGTACCGTGAACTTTGTGAACATGAATTTTCTATGGAATACGGGTACAACCTGAAGAGTGACCAAGAGAGTGTGGTCCTCACGGGCTTTGCTGATGACCAGGTTGTGTCGGCGCGAGACAAGGGAGCCGCGGAGAGAGTGATCAACAGCATCCAAAAAATACTTGATAAAATAGGTCTGGCAATTAACCCAAAGAAAAGCGTGGGAATAATATTAAACAAAGGAGAGCTGCAATCAGCGATGCTCTCCCTTGAGAATGGAAGTGCAATCCGGACAATAAAGCAAGAAGAAACAGTGAAGTATCTTGGATGCACATTCTCGGGGGAGCTAAGAGTTAACGAGGATTCGGTGACAAAGATTAATAGTAATTTGGACAAATTAATAACGTCCAGTTTGCTCAAGCCCGAACAAAAGCTTAATATTGTTAATCAATATTTGTTCCCGGGTCTCACATACCCTCTTCAAACAGCACCCCTGACGAAGCTGCATCCTTCTCTACTTGATGGAATCGATACAATGATTCGGAGAAGTGTCAAGTTCATTGTTGGTCTTCCAGCGAATATATCGACGGCGATGTTGTATGCACCAAGGAGGTTTAGAGGATTGGGACTGATGCGTTGTCAATGGGAGGCCCCTCTTCAGCATTGGTCTATCGCCCAGCGACTGTCCAACGTGCCGGATGCTCTGTTCCAATCTATCTTTGATTATACAGCGGAAATCTCCGAGTGCGCTGATAGATTGGGTGTTGATCAGGGGTACCGGAGTGTGAGAGCTCTACGACAGTCGCTAAGAGAAAATGCCTTTGAAGAGTGGGCCAGTTGCAGGTGGCAGGGCGTTGGTGTTCGACACTTTAAAGAAACCCCAAAAGCTAATAGTTACATATACGACAAGAAGGTGCTATCCGGGTCTGAATGGGCCAACGCCCTTAAGCTGAACATTAACTACGCACCCCTGCGTGGAGTCCCAGGCGTCAGCGAACAGAAGAGAGAAGTTGGGTCCCTTTGTCGCAAATGCGGCAGAGAGTCTGAAACACCAGCACATGTGCTGGGAATTTGCCCCAACAACTCCCTCCTTATAACACGCCGTCATCACAGAGTTAAAAAGGAAATAGTGAGGATCCTTGAAGAGAAAGATTTTGCCTGCTTCGATGAGGTGTATTGCATCGATACCGATGGATGTACACGATACGCTGATATCGTTGCTTTTTCACGAAAAGGAAATTCAGCGTTGATTCTAGATCCCACGGTTAGATTCGAAAGCAACGATCCGGATCAAGCAGGTAAAGTGGAAAAAAAAAAAAAAAAAAAAGGGAATATATGACAAATGCATCCCTTTCCTTAAAGAAAAGTTTCGCGAGACTTTCGGCGAGAGAGAATTCCACGTGAGAGGCCTATGGTTCGGAGCTCGCGGAACTATACCTAATAGAACAAGGAGCTTCATGGAAGACCTGGGAATTGAAATGAGGGATGTGGCTGTGTTAGCGGAAAATATTATATTGGACTCCCTGGGAATAATCCACCACCACATATATGGTAACTGATGGTTTGGGAAGAGATGGAAGGTATATACAATGAATGAAGAATGGGTAAAATGAGATATATGTTGCATATTTATCCTAGTTTTTATATAGTTATTATTATTATTGTTATTAGTTATTGATATTAGTTATATAGTTATTGTTATTGTTATCAGTTATACAGTTATTGTTATTTATGTGAATAGTTTTATATTTATTTTATATATTATATTTTATATTGTTATCAATAAGGTTTATATTATCTTTTTAATATTTTAAATTTTGTTTTAATTTTATTTTATATTCCGCATGGATTGATCATTTTAATATGTAGATTCTTATATTTTTAAAAATAATGACTATTACGGTTTTGTTTTTTTGGTATGTCATATTTGATTGATTAAGTATGCTGTGTTTTTTTGCAACCCATTTAAAATGGGCAGCACCACTTAATAAAGTGTTTCTCTCTCTCTGGAGTTTGAGAAGAAGTTCGATGTAAAATATTTGGAAGTAGTGAACCTGGAAATTCTGTTCGAGAAAAACAGATGTTTATATAACTCTTAAGTGCAGCCTCTTACTCGTTCTATACAGGGCCGCCGAGAGCCAAATCGGGCCCTGGGGCAAATGCATAGCCCAGGCACCCTAAACCCCCCCTCCCAACGGTGGTCATCTTATCCCGGGCTCCGGAAATTTTGTCCTCCTCCCATCCTCACGTCAGCGGCCCTGCTTATATAGATTTATTTTATTTCATAGTATGTTTCCACCAACCGCTGACCACACATCTCCCTCCATCCAACTCCATCAAAACCCAAATCCCTGACACAATCCTTCCGTCTACATCTCGATCTACCCGTCAGACGTTTACCTGACGGCTCAACATTGATTTGCTTTTTTGAAATTCGTTTATTATTAAATCTGCTATGCTGCTATTACTTGAACTATACCCAATGGATAAATGTTCCACATTCCCGCTTTATGGAGTCTTATCCACTCATCCCTTTTCAGGTCAGATATTCTATGCTTGACTTTCAAAACTTTTGAGGCCTTGTTCATCCCTTAACGTTTCGCATCTGGATGTAATGACAGTCTTGTAAATCCTAATTTTTAAATTTCTTGACAATAGAGTTGTAGATTAGTGAAGTGAAAATATTTAATACCTTTTTCTTTTGAATAGGCCACTGGATGAAATGATACATTTAATTTAATACTTTATTAAATGAAATGAACAATAATATTTATTCTGAGACATATTGACCCCTACGAATAATACAGAAGCATAATAAGATGTTGCTATTGTCTAGTTGCATTAATTTCAGACATAGACAAAAATAGATATATATACATATGTACCTATGTTTATGTTTAATTATCAGAAATAATAGTGTAAAAATGCTACAACACTAAGAATTCTGTTGCTTCCTTTCATTTGGTTTACTTTAATTGTAAAATATAATCAAACTTTATAAATTATACAGCCGAACGCAGTGAGAGGGGTAGGCTTGCCCTGCGCTTTGAGTGCATTGTACAGCATCACTGTAGGTGGCAGTGAGGAAGTAACTAGCAGACGAGCAATTACAGAAAGACTTTCAACTTCTGGTAAGCTTAACAATCTTATTATTTATGAATGGATATTATTGGTTGATATTGTTCATGAGTTCAAATTTAGGGTGCATGTAGCAGACCCAGACATTTTAAAAACGAATTACACATTTTAAAACATAGGTATATATCTTACGTCCAGAATGAAAGAGGAACAACTCTAAAGTATGTTAGTAAGACCTTGTATTAAATACAGAATATTTAATTTATTCTTGTTAGGAAGTATTTAGGATTTTTCCAAAATTTTATATTTTGTTAACGGTAATATAATCAAATTATATTCTATCAAATATATTTATTCAGTCACCAGAAACACCGATAAATGGTGCACCATAAGGATCTTGCCCACGTGTAATCGGTTTTTCTGTTCTTTATGGAACCGCATTTAAAATAAGAATATTGGATACATATTTTTAGTTATTCAACAAAACTTCGGATTAGATTTAAATGATTTCATTACTTATAACGCTTCGTTAATTTTTTTTTCTGAATAACACGATTGCAAAAAGGATTATTGTCAGTTTTAGTAAAAGTATTCCTGTAAATATATCAAGTCTTCTATTAAAAAAAAAAAAAAAAAAAAAAAAAAAAATATGCTATGCTTATAAATTAATACATTTCTCATTATTAATAAAAATAATTTGTAATTATTGACTATTCAGTATAAACCATTGAATTATTATTTTTTTTAATCCTCGTTAAATTTTGCTTTTAAAATATTCAAAACTATTATTGTCTATCGCACGAGAAAGCAGACAGTCTATTGGCGATTTTCTTCTTTAAGTCGTGCGAACTTCAAGATTACGCCTAAATACTTAATATCATTCCTTATTATATTTTCATATTCTTCAAATTTTCTGACAAATGCTTTCTCTGCATGTTACTTTAGTCATCTAGTTTTCGATAAAGTTAATAGGAAAAGAGTTCAATAATTCACAGAACTTCTCTTTTAAATATAAAAACATATAATTTTTCATATTTTTGTGTTTTAATTTTTATGTGGCAGTAAACTTGATAATTATTCCAGAAATGTTAATAAAATTAATTTCAAAACATAAACATGTTTTAATGAAATTTTTTTTTATTAAAATTAATTTTTCTTCAACTTATAAATATTGCTGTTCAGAGAAAACATACCTCTGATGCGGTGAAATTATAGCGGAAAACTAAGACTAATATTTTGTTTTGCCTCGTAATTAAATTCAATTGTTACAGTACAATGATCAACCAAGTACAAATATTTAGAATTAAAAAAAAAAAAAAATTGCATTTTGGATAAGCTACAAAGTAAGAACAGGACTATTTTATTTTATGATATTTGACAGCCATTATACTTAAATATTAATAACATTGATTATTTGGTTAGCTATTATTAATTCTATTTTACGGAATCAATTCAATATTTGCCACTTTGGTGATATTTAGTTTAATAAAAAATTAGTTTTGAATAGTTCTTAGAAAAAAAATACTATTAAAACTGTAAAAACAATGTAGGTAATAGTCATATTTACCGAAACAAATTAGATACTAAAAAATAAAATGGCTTTTGTGCCAATTTGCTTTATTATCTTGAAAATAATCTTAAACAACTAAATTTTAACTTCCAATACTTATTGAAATAACAGGAATAATGAAAATAATATCGTACACCATTTACCAAGAATTTCCACTTTTGCTGGTCAGCCCCAAGATATTTTTTTATTATTATTAGAAATTAAACAAAAAAAACATTATATAACACATTTCAACTTCATCCAAAGCATTGAACGGTTTAGTAACTAGAACTTTGTAAACAAATGAAAATAATAAATACCATTGATTTATCATCATTGTAAATATGCAGTTTGTAATATATGGCTTTATTTACATTTGTATATAAAATCTATTAAAAATAATTACATTATTTAAAAAATGAGCTTTTGTTGCAGATTTGATCTCGAATTGGATATTATCAACATTGAAGGATATAACCATTTGAGCCTCAACTTAAATAATTTTAAAGGATCTTAGAAATTTAAATAATTCCATCACCGTATATTCGTCGGTCATAATGGAGTCAAAATATGCGCGTATTCAGCAATGGTTAAAAGATATAAGACTGCCTTCACTGATATCAAGGTCTAATATCGATATGAGCTCTACGTCTATAGAAGACGTCTCAGACACGCAAGAACTAAGTCCCAAAAGGCTTGAAAGCATTGAAAAACCGTGGTATCGGCCTGATTTTAATAAGGAATGGAAGTCTTCTCAGAACCTTTCTAGGACCACATGTGATCAGCAATCTCGCGATGAGTGGCATGATTGTGACAGTGTTTCTTCATCTCATTGGAGTCTGGCAGATTCCACGCAATCATTGCATGAAATATACCATCTACAGCATTACTTTACAAGAACAATGAAACTCAAGCAGTATCAGGCAAAGTCACTTCGGCGCCGAAAAAGAATTTCTTCTAGTGATTCGGACTTTCTATATTCCAAAGTAAATAATGGTGAGCAATTTATACGCTGGACCTCTCAACGCACTTTAGGCATTGATATCCGTGGCATTTCGAAAAATAACACTAAATTTCATCAAACATTAGAACACTCTACTATGATGATGAATATTCAGGAAAAAAACCTGAAACCAAAGATTAAAAAGTCATTACGATTTCGTCAGTACCCTATATCTAGACCGAAAGTCACTGAAATTTGGCATCCACCAACTAGGCGAAGGCTTCCATTTCCTCCACAGAGTGGAAGTGACTATTCACAAAGCGCTGTTCCCGTAGCAATGCAATTGAAAAATCAACGAAAAGAGCATTACTCAAATCAGAAATCAATTCGACCATTTAATCTCGGCTTCGACTACCTTACTACTCAGGATACTTACCAAACTATTCAGAGTTCAGTCGGAGAAAATTCCTTACAATATTCTCAGAAATTTCAAAATTTTCATCGGCGTACGGCAAAAGATAGTATGATGTCTACTGAAGATATTTATTTCCATAATTCAATCCGAATGTCAACGTTGAAATATATCAAGGTCTTTCAACGAACTGGAAGAAGACTCCCGCTGACACCGCAAGATATGAAATGTTATCGTCAGCTTTATTTTGGAAATTATCAAAGAATTACGACAAAACATACTTGGGAAGTCTAAATCGAAAGTTCTCATTGAAAGATACGAGAACCAGAGAAAGCTCCCAAAGGTATTATTTTAATGTTTAAATGTTTACAAAAGTAAGGGAGTTTTCTTTACTTTATAATATAGTATGTAGTAGGCTTATGAAGGAACAGTTCCACGATGGTATTCTATTACTAAGATCAATTTTAATATTATGCAACATAATATATTTAAATTGATAAGTTTATTTATTTTATTTTTTAAAGTAATAATAAGTTACTTTTTATTAATTCAGATAAAAATAATAAATTTTATTAATTTCTAGATATAGTTAGTTATTATCAAGTAAAGAATTTAAAAAACTGGAATTTATATTTATATTTATAAATGTAATATCTTGTGTGTAATAACTTTTTCCAGTGAGCAAAAACTAAATAACAAATCTGTAAAGCGCGTTTTTACATTTATTTAATAAGAATAATTAAATAACATATACGAAATATATTATAAAATATAAAAAATAGTTAAAAAGTTTAGAATGTTATTTAGCAATCAAAATATAATAATTAGGAATCTCATTAATCTTAAATTTTATATTGTTGGAACAGCATATATAACAAATATCATCATAGCCGCATCTAAAACCGCTGTGCGGTGTGTGGCTTATAATAAATATGTACAAGTAATAATGAAAATCAGATACTAAACAAATATGTTCATCTAGAATTTATACTGTGGCGAAAAAAATTACTTAAAATCTTTAAACCACTAATAGTTTAAATCCAGAATCCTGTTTCATACAAGAAACTTATTCAAAGTAATAAATACTACAATCAATAAAATGCAAGTTGTTTGTTATACCAGCTTTTTATCAGTATTCTTTTTGAAGCAAATAAACTTCACAGATGGTATAGACTTCTCACGTTGTTTTGATTTCTGAACCCTACACTTTTCTTAAACTTAATTTCTTGATTATTATGCATGTATATAATAAGCAGACGAAGCACAACGTAAGCTAAAACAATTATACGTGTATTTTCACATGATTTTAAAACATTTTAAAAAATTTTAATCTGTGCCTCTAGAACATCCTTTATAGTGTCAATGGTTTAGTATACGATAAGGAGTTTCAGTTTCTGTACGTTAGCACTTTAGCTAAAGTGTTTTAGTCTCACGATATACATTTTGACATTCTCAACCTTATCAAGAAAAGGTTATCAACCTCTATAAGTAAAAAAGAGATAAGTGGCTTCAGCGATAATCTTTGAAAACAAATAGAGAGATATATGCTTTATTGAAACAATTAACAATAAACATAGTGCTGCCCATCTTTATTGGGTTGCTATAAACACAGCATACTCATCTATCCAATTAAAGACAACACTGTAACTTATAATTTAGTTATAATTATATAATATACTACTTAATATTACCTAATACTAGACAAAAATAACATTTTTTTTTTTTTCTCTTCCTTTTTCCCCCTTTTTTTTTTTTTTTTTTTTTTTTTCCTTTTTCGCTTCTTTTCCTCTTTCACTTTATTGTTTCATTTTATGTTATCCCCCCCTAATATTCACATATCTACCACACATTCATATACATAAATGCACATTAATTAACTGCACATTGCAATGGGCCATCCTATGCACCATGTATGTGGTGGTGAATAATTCCCAGGGATGATGATACTACAATCCACTGATGTGGTTAAATAAATAAAGCTTTAAAAAAAAAATGCCTAGTGACGTTACTTCTTAAATTATTCGAACTTCAAAATAGATTAGCAAACATTAATAAATAAATTATATATATATGTATACACACGCGCGCACACACACACACACACACACACACACACACACACAATTTTTATTTGAGGCACGTCAAGCAGTTAAACATAACTTACATTTTTATTTTTAATGAAATATTCATCTAAAAATTATAAATTTAAAAGTCAATTTTATACTTTACATTTAATAATAACAAGTTTGTTTTAAGAAATTGGATAATTGAAATATCATAGCAATGATTTACACTTCCGTTTATCGTATGAAATTCGATGACACTTTTCTTCGTATTTTAACATTTCAAATTATTGAAGTTAGTCCAATAAAAATACATTTTTAAATCAAGTTTAATGGTAAATTTGGTTCTTTGTTTGATGTCGAGAATCGGGGCTATTATCTCCTCTATTACGTTGTGGGTGGCTGACAAAGGTTTACTAGATGGGTGACATGACCTCCAGGCTCCATATTAGTGATGATACATGCAGCAGTAGTGGCTTTCCAAGCCTCATAGAGCAGCTAACATCCCTAATTAAGTTTATCTGATGGTAAAATAACATGAGACTAAACAGTCTGGAAAGTGTATGTGGTTAATTTTATTTATTTTTTTACCATACACCTATAAACGATTATTCTGATTCTACAAACAAATTTTATTTCTTAAAACATGAATTGGACGACTCAATTTCCTAAACTTACAAAACTATGCCTGTAGACAATATGCCAGAAAATACTTTTCATTCACTATAACTTTTAATTCAAGTATTTTAATAATTTTTTTCAGATAATGATAGAAATTTTATATAAAGTTAAAGAAAGCAACCATAAAACTAATTATTTAATTTAATAAATTATAAAGAAATTCATTTTTTTAATGTTCTTAAAACCATATCCACATAGTTTTAAAACTTAAAGCATCTCCATAATAAAATATAATAAGTCCGTTTTTAATTTAAATATCTTGTGTAGTATGTAAGAAAAAAATGGTATTGATGGTTTTATTTGTAAAAATTAGGTTCAGATAAACAAGTATATTTGTTGTAACTTTTAGAGTTTTTCGAGTACATTATTGCATATTAAAAAAATCTCCAAATTACTTGAAAATCGGACCTCACAGGTTTCTATCTCAGGTATTTAATGAGAGAAATACATACGTTCCATAGGTTTTATTGGTTACATCAAACTTCGTCAAATGTGCCCCGCAAATTATGTTGGAACAATTGGGATTTAAGGTTTCTGAACACAATCATTATTTGCGTGCCGCGTTAGACGAAGTTGAATATCAATGGAACGTATTACTCTCATTAAATACATACGATAAAAAACCTGTGAAGTCCATTTTTTGGAGGAGTTTAGAGTTTTTTTTCAATGAGCAATAGTGTACTCGAAATACCCAAAAAGTTACTCCAAATATCCTTGTTTACATGAACCGATTTTTTTTTCTTATAATAAACCATCACTTCCAAGTTTTTCTTAGTTCGAAAACACTTGTACGAATTAGAAATTAATTCATTAGTTAAGATTATATCACATTACAATTAAATATCAGTAAAATTGAAAACTTTGTAGGAACAATAAAATCATAAAATAGGATTTCGTGCATTTTTAAGTCAAGTTTCATTACTTTTTTTTCGCTACGTATTTCCACAACATTCCCACATTTTCTTATCCCTAAGAGGTTAGAAGATGGTGCATATTGGTCAGGGATAGAAAAAAATAAAATTAACTTAATGATTTTGGGCTGTTGTAACCACTGTGCGTCTCTAACGTCGAAATTTCCATATAGGAAGCGCGCAAACCGTTTGTACTTCTATGTAAATCCTACGAAACAACTAAGGTTTCAAAAACTTTAAGCTCTTAGTGGAAATGACATTACATGTTATGATAATGCTCAGCTATAAACTCCATTTTTTATCGCAAAAGAAATGACAAAAGCAGCACGGAATAAAGTTTAAAATGTACTTTGTCATTTCTAAAGGACCCAGTTTATTGTTCAAGTAGGCAAAATGATTAAGCGAGCAATGTGGGTAATCCCACGGTCAAAACAAATAGGTAAATGCCCCCCCCCCCCGAATTTTTGACTCACCCAATAGCAGGTGAGGCACAAGAAAACATCTAAGAAAGAATACTATTCCATGACAGGTATATTTAGTCTGATGAAATTCCTCATAGAAAATCAAATTATGAGGATTGTTGTTTCTCTAGATAATTTGAGAATTTGCCAGAAACATGTGAATTTCATTTTTTTAGTTTGTTCCTATAGCAAGTAAATAACTTTTTTTTTTTTTTTTGATTTATGGATATTTACAGCTACATACAAAACATCTGTTAAGTAAATGTGAGGAAATATAATTATAATAACATATCAAGATACTGTAAAGCAGAAAATCTTAGGTTTTAGACAAAGGGTAAAGGCTATTTGATGAGATTTGTTTGAATTTATTACAATTATTCAATTTTTACACCATTCTTGAAGGTTTGTAATATGAGATGTGATGAAAGGATCATTATTTACTGAAAACACATATCTGTCTTCAGCACACCTAGTGAGGATAAGTTAGCAGTATACAGGTATAAAGGAAGGGAGAATAGTAGACATCATGACGCTGTGTCCAGTTTGTAATACCTCCGTTAATAGAGACGTAAAAATCTCAATTATGTGCAGCACATGCCACGTAATTTTTCATAAAAAATGCAAAGGGATTAAAGAACAAGATGATAAAGAATTAAAAATCTGGAAATGTGACCCCTTATGCCACAAAAAAAAAAAAAAATACTAGTCCGTCTGGTAAAGACGAAAACTTAACAACCAAATCTGGGGATCAGTCCGAGTCCAATTTAAAAGAAATTTTGGTTCAGATTGGTAATTTGGCCAGCGAGTTCAAAGAAATGAAGGACACGCTAAACAAACAAACAGACCTTTCCTTTGATAATTCCGCAAAATTAAAAAATTTAGAAGACCATGCAAAGAGGCAAGAAACATTGATAGAAGAATTATTAGCAGAGAATAAATCTTTGAAAACCAAAATTACAAAGTTGGAAACAAAAATTAACAGGATAGAACAGAAGCAGCTCTGTAACTCATTGGAAATTAGAGGTGTGCCACAAAAGTCCGGGGAAACAAGAGAGGGAATTGTTTGTTCTATTGGATCGGCCTTGGGTATAAAACTCAAGGCAGATGACTTAGATTTCTTGGAGAGAAAAAGATCGAAAGGGGAAGACACTAGACCAGGTCCTATCATAGTACGTTTTGTCCGACAGACAGTAAGAAACGAAGTTATCCGGCTCCGAAAAATTAAAAGAGATTTCTCCACTAGACACTTAGGGTGGGAGAACGACGAAAAAATTTATCTAGGAGAGGAAATGACTCCAGTCAATCGCCACTTGTACTGGATGGCGAGGCAGAGGAGGGCCGCCGGCAAGTTGAAGTTCGTTTGGTTCGCTGGAGGCAGAGCACGATGTCGCCGAGACAACGAACATCCTGTTGTCCTGGTAGACCAAGAAGAGGACCTAGATGTTTTCTCCTGAGAGAGGAAACTCTGTTACCTTAGCATTCCCCCACTAAACACTTCATACAAGTTTTATTTAGCAATATTTATTTTATTTATGTATCTTTCATGGTTTAGTTTCATCATTTTTTACTATTATCTTCGTTACAAGAATATTCATATTCATTATAGAACTCTTACTGTTTCTGTTCCAGATATCATTTCTTCACATGAATAATAATGAATATTTCTATTATATTTGTTATATTTCACATATTCCTCATTTTCGTCACCATTGTCTTTATATTAATTTACTGTATTATAGCCATTATAGTAATTCTCTATATTACTATCAAGTCTCGTATTTAATTATTATAGCTTTTTGTGAAGCTAATCTTATAATCACCTAGCTTCCTTTTTCCCTAGTGAACTGCAGGAAGCTACCGCAAAGATGCAAGCTGATCTTGACACAATGTCCTCTTGGGCCTTTGCTAATAAATTGAAACTGAATGCTAGCAAATCCAAGGCTATTGTGTTGGGCTCTAGGATCCTTCTCAACTCCCTACCTGGAACCCCTAATTTCTCCATAGACTCCAATCCCATAAACTTCCACTATTCCGTTACGAACCTCAGCATTATCTTTGACCAAACCCTTTCCTGGAAAGATCATATTTCCTTTCCCTTATTATCCGCCGAACAATTTCCACTCTTCGACTCCTAAACCGCTCCCGTAAATTCCTCCCTCAATCAACTCGTCAACTATTAATTTCTTCCCTCATATTCCCCCATTTCGATTTTGGTAGTGTGGTGTACGAGGCCTCTCTGCATCTCAGGACGCAAGATTGAAGAAGCTCATGAACTGTTGCCTGAGATTCGTTCTAGGGATATCAGTTATGACCATGTATCTCACCACAACACAAGATTAAAATGGTTATTTCCCTCCTTCCGAAGACAATACTTCCTTGGTTCTTTCCTTTACAAATCACTTTCCTCTCAGTCACCTCCCTATATCCTGAAAGCATTAACATTAAAATCATCTGTGAGTTCACGCAAAACCAGATCCCATTCCTCAGACCTCTACCTAACTTCCTTTAACACAACATCCTTCAAACGTTCCTTTATTTCTAGAGCTTTGAACTTCTGGAACTCCCTCCCTTCCATCATTCGCCATTCCTCCACTCATAATAGCTTCAAATCCCGTCTTTTCGTTTACTTATTAGAAACTCAATCTAATAGTCATGTCAATGAAGAAAATATTTTTTAAAATGAAATATGAATATTCAAAGTATAATATTGATTTTGGTACAGAATTATTTTAATACTATTACGCTAAATTTGTATAATTGGTTTCAGCATAATTATATATTTTTTTATCAGACAAGATACATTATTTTTCCGTATAATTTATATTTCTTAGCTTTGTCTACTGTATTTTTTCATTGAATATTTTTTTGCTTTTTCCTAATTTGTTTTTGTAGCTAATTTTAAATTTCTAACCTTAAGATGTAATTTGTTTTTCATGTAATATTTTAAAACATGTATTATTAATTTTATTACTTTATGTTGTAATTTAAATTTCTTTTCAATTCCTTAATTTAATTTTAATTGTATTTCCTTGCCTTTATCATATTTCTAAAATATAGATACGGCAGCTAGGCTGCCAATAATTGTACATTATAATTATTCTTAAGGGGTAATGGCCCCAGAATAAAATGTATTTTTCATTTCATTTCAATAGTAAAATTTATGATTTACTTTGGTGGTATTCCAAATATTTATCGGTGGTACTAAGGTTTTCTGTACGGTAATGAAAATTTTGAATTTTTACAGTTACAGTAACGATTTCCATCTGATGGATACTAGCTACGAGCTTACCTCTTGTTTTATGTTTTCCTATGAGTAAGAAGCGAATAAGCTTTGGCAAGTTAATCTGAAGAGGAATTATAATTTTAATTCCTAAACTTCAATTTTAATAGGACTAATTCCTAATCATTTTAGGAAGTAAATATACGAATATATGATTTACTATAGGACAGGGATTCTAAATTCAAATTAACTTGGAGTATAGGCCACTACAGAAATAAACACATATTTTTTAGGTAATTTTACTATTTTATAATATTAAATGTATATATAAAAAACATAATTTGTTTACATAAAATATTAACATAATTTGTACATATAAGAAAGTTGAAATACATAAAAATGGCAGCTAATGTACAAAAGTCATTAGTAATCCAATTTTATACATTGAGCAACTGAAGAAAAACAGTAGATTATTTTATAACTTTTACTCAGATCTAAGTCAAATTACTATATCAATATTTGTCATGTTGAATTTCATCAAAGAAATAGAAACAATCGATCCTAAGAATGTTTCAATACATCATTTTAAAGTAAAGTAAATTACTGAGTTCTGACTATTACAAATTTATCTGAAAATAAATAAATCAAATTAGATGTTTTAAAACTAATGTTAATAGAAACCTTATATTATTTATTAAAAACGTAACTAATTTAACATTAAAATCACATAAAAACAAACATTTAATGTATGAAGAAAATCACTGATAAACAGTTTGCGATTCGTCAAAAAAAAATTTTAACAATATTAATTGAAAAACCTTGTTACAATAAATTTATTTACCTATTACAAAATGCAAGCTATAGATCAACTGATTAATTCACAAATAAAATCTTGTCGGAAATTCATAAAAATATTTAAAAACTTTTAAAAATAAACAAAACACTTAAATCCTTAGTATAAAAAATGTTTATAAAAACAAGAGACTATTTTAGTTTCAACTTAACTAGAAAAATATCTACATATTAATGTTATAAAAATATATATTCAGTGCAATTTAAATATGCAAGCTATAGTGAGGACGGATAAATATTACATTTTAAAGCTTTAATGAACAACCCTATTTACAAAATTCTGATATGTATCCAACATCATTTAATTTATACTAAAAATTATAAACATATTTATAACAATGTTTTCACTAGAAAAAATTCCAACAACAGAATTTATCATATTTTCGTACACAATAAATTTTTTTTAAACTGGAAGGTTCTCTGAAGCCATGCAGAAGTTTTTAACATTTGCAAAGAACACAACTATCCATTTAAATAAAAGAACAAAGATGCATATCGTAACAACTAAATATTACAGGAATAATGTGAAACTGTTCATTAGCTATGAGCTATTAAGCAAAATCTTGTCTATTAAGTTATGATTTAAAAAAATTATGTTTATCCACCGCATAAAATTTGAAAAAATAATTTATACATTTTATTATTCATATAAATTTAAGAGAAACTATACCTGTGGGATTAGTATGAAAGTCAATTTTTTAATAATTTGTCTGAATAATCATATTAATTGAATGAAAAGGGTTTATAATGCACTCAGCTCTTGAGGTTTTAACAGTATCAAATTATTTCTGGACTGATTTGCATATGTTTTGTTTTATGAATAGTAGATATAAAAAATTACATCACAACTGCATTTTAACAGCGAAAATTTTTTTACTTCTCTAATGTATCAACAAACTTATATTGTATTATATATTTTTCTGTTTTATGATTTGACAATGGATTCTTATTGAGAAAAATCCTTAAAAAAAAAAAAGGAGAATCTTAGTGATCGTAATGACAGTTATATACATAATGTTATGTAACCTTAATCATGGATGAATTTTATCATGGGACATAATTGTAATAATCATTACCAATAATTAAAACTTTCAATGATTACAGAAAACCATCTTGAAAATTGTTAAACAATTTTTATGGAAAAGGAACAAATATGCATAAGTCCCATTTTCCAATCATGACTTCAATTGTGCTCTAAGATTCTAAATTAATTTGTTTCTAAATATATATTTTCTTTTTTATAAGAATGTAAGCATGTACATATAAATCACTAATTATAGAAAGGAATGTCCATGACTGAAATTTAGCTAAAAAATAATTGGTTTTTGATTGTTTTTTAAATATTTGTTGTCTACTTATTATCTGTAGGCTACAGTATGACAAAAATAATGTCTTATTAATCAATATTAATAGAATAGATTAGGTAAAAATAAAATAGTTATCAGATCCATTAGTACAATATTACAAAAAAAAATTCATCACAACCTTAATTTTGGTATTTAAGACCCAGTACTTTCAAGATTAATTTCAAATAAATTATAACTTAAATCAGAATGAGTTGTACAAGGAAATTTGCATTGGTATTTAAAATTTTGTACCTAATCCTCTAGTTCATGAAACATTTTATTTTTGTTCAATTATATTACATTAAAATCTAATTTCATCAAACAACAGGGTTACTTAAAAGATTCTATTATGTTCTTAATATTACTCAGAAAAATATATTGCTTATTTCTGACACAAGATAATATCAGATTACACTGATTCTAACAAATCTGGAGTATATTATTTATTTAATCTAATCAATATATAAACTTATATGATATGACATCATACATATATCATTTTCAATTTCAATATACTTCTAGCAATAAAACCTAACATAATGACTAAATCATAAGTAGATTTACCAAAACAAAGCTTAAAACAGTCTATGCCTCCATAAAACTATAAAACATAAAACCATAATTTTATATATTTTCTTGATCAGAAAAAAAAATCTATAAGTTCAAAAAACTTCCATTAATTTAAAAGTGTATTAAGATACATCATCTGATGAAAGGCATTATGACAGAAACTTAATTTTAAGAATTAATTTGGAATTAAGTCAAATATTAATAAGTAAAACATTCCATGAACTATAGTATAACTTGATAATATAATGAAGATTAAATAGTTACAATCATAAATTAAATAAAAACTCAACTATTAAAATCGGTAAAACAAAAACTAACTCTTGATCTAACCTTTTTCCGGATGAAGTACCAAAGTGAAATATTTTTATATAATTTTCTGAGTGAAGCCAGGGGTTTGAACCATCATCAAAATACATCGGGCATTGATCCCCTAAAAAAAAAAATAAATAAATGAAGATCCTAATATATCCACAAAAATCACATTCAATGCGAAGATCTTAAGATTTACAATGTTAATCATTATCAGAGTGTTTGTCATGAATTTTTACCTCATTGCATATTTGAATCATTACTCTGTATCTAATCTTTTCAAAGTAAAGTAAGATATTATTAAATTGAATATTTTACATATGTGTGAATGAATATATGTAATTGAACAGTTTGAGGTAATCTGAATAATCTGATATCGCTTCAAAATAATATATTTTTATAAATTAAAATGAAATTTAATTTTAGAGTACATTTGTCGAGAGAGAAAAAAGTTTTAAAAGAATACAGGTCATGAAGATGTAAATGAAAGTAGATAAATTATCATATTTACATAAATTATACATTAACCTAAAAGCATTATCAACTCCCTGAGATAAAGTAGTATGCATTAAATATGATTAAATTATCTCAAATGCTCTACCTATCTTAATTTTTCATTTATAAGATTTCTAAAGAAAATCTATCTTTATTTTCCTTTATTTTTTAAGCTGAAATTCTAGGACTCACCATCATGTGAGTGGTCTTAATTTTCTTATTTTTCCTTTTTTGTATTTTTTATTATTAACAATGAATATTATATTAAACAGAATAAATACAGTAAACTTAATAGCTACTTACTTTCTCTTTCATATTCAGTCATATCAACAGCCACCGCAGCACCTTCAGTATAGTTCCATGAAGTGACATCTTGCTTTAAATCACAGATAGGACCAACAGCTTGTGACATCAACACTCTGTTCAAGTCCGCCCGTTGATAAACCTAAAAAGTTATAATGGTCACAAATGTTATTTACTACAGAGGAAAAAATACAATCACATAATTGAAAACACAAAGTTTTATAATAGTTGCAAACCCTTAAACCTTGGTTTTATTTTTTTAATCAAAATAATGAAAATATTTTGGTCATTCTCTACATAAATTTGAAAACCTCAACCAAAGCAATACCACTTTCATAGTTTTTCACCAACATAACTTACCCAACAGCGGTATTTGGAAAAAGGATCAAGTTCATCATATGTAATGAGGTAAGATTTCAGATTTTCCTTCCAAAAACCGATACACTTCATTTTGTAATCAGGATCACCTGTGTATTACAGAAAAAAATTTGTAAAACGCATTATATGTCAGATAAAATTAAAAGAATTAATTTATCTGACTCATAATTTTAATGATTCAAAGTAAAAGAGTACATACTGTAAATATCTAAAGGTCGACCAAGATGATCAACTGAAAGGCAGTAATTTTCATCTATAAATATTTCCTTCTGTTCTGTGTCGCAGACAGAAAAATCAGATATATTCTGTTTACAGTAGATAAAAGGACGAGGGGAAAGAGTCACACCTCCTAATATCCTTGTTTCAAAAGGAATGTCACCTCTCTGAGTAAAATTGAACTTTCCAGCAACAGGGCATCGTACAGGAACAGGCACAGCAGCTGATATAAAATATAATTTAAATAATTTTAAAAAATTACTTAATTTATAACATTATCAATAACCGATAACTGGTAACCATGCAAGGATTAATATTACCATAAACACAGTGTTTCTGTAAACATAAGCAAAATTCAATTTCTGATTATTATTTTTTTTTAATTACATAATATTACACAGGTAAATGAAGCGCAATCTCAATAATTTAAAGTGGGTTTTTTCAAATAAGATTTCTGACTTCAAGGAAATATACATTTATTGGAAGAAAAAAAAAACAACTTACCATGATCAACCAGATTAATACAGTGGAGTGAGTCTCACTTATACAAATGTGAGGGGGAACAGAAAATCTTTCGTATAAGTGAATTCTTCTTATAACTGAATAGTTATAAGTTATTCGTTCGCCGGGGAACGAAAAGTACTTCGTATAACTAAATGTTTCGTATAAGTGAGACTCCACTGTAGTTATTTTTAAAAAAATAATAACCCTTTAAATATCAAGTAATCCATTACTTCAGATAAATAATCTGGTTTATTCATACCGAGTTCTCTACTTTTATCAGAATGTATAACAAAATAATAATAGTGTTGAATATTCGCGGTCTTTTGACCTTTTAAATTTCCCGGTTTTTGCTGTTCCTTCGATGGGGGCGCTCCTGGTGGCAGGATTCACGAATCCTCACTCTTTTCTCTACCGCCGATCTGAGCAGATGCAGGAACTTCGGCTCTGCAATTTCTTTCATTTCCTTTTCCTATCCTGTTCACAATTATCTCTCACTTTACCTTGCAGTCAGCCGGTAAGTTCTCCTCTACATGCGCACAGTTCTCGCCGCCAAGGTAAGCCAAACTTTAATCATTTTCGTCCCATCACGGTTCTCCCTCATGAACCAGTCCCCAATTTCAAAATACAGTCCACTATTCTAAACTCATTACATGGTCCTCCGGCCGAATCTAAATTAAATTATCGTTTTTGGTCGAAAAGATTGCTAAAAGTATCGTTTTCTCTTATCGCTCGCTGCTTCATACTTGGTTTTTCTTGCATTTCTCATTTCGTGGGTGGAGGAAGGGGTCATTTGTTGGTGGTTAAAGCTTTTATTTGCTCTTATTTTCGTTGTTTGCCAATTATTTTTGGTTTGCTTAACAATAAATTGCGTTTCTCGGGTTAGCGGGTCGGAACTTGCACACACTTGCCGGTTCTTTCCTGCTCCAGCACACTTTGCACTTTGCCTATTGCGCATTTCTTGTGTTCTTTTGCTTAAATTTTTCGCTTTTATTAATTTCTTCGCCTATATTAACTCGTTTAATATTATTTGCTCATATTGCATTTTCTCTTTTTTTTCGTATCTCCTTGGAGGTATAACCTGTACTTGCTCGCTGGAAATTTTTCGCTTTCTCGTCGTTTTCTCCTGGAACTGTTATCTTTTGGCATTTTGTGATTTCATAAGTTATGGATATTCACGTTCAAAGTCATATTTGCTCTCTTAAGGATTTCCTTAACTTGCTAGGGGATAAAGCCAAACCTGGTATATCGGCTACCGCCTTATCAGTCATTAAAGAACGACTTAATTTGCTTGAGGCTGAAGCAAAATCCTTTTTTCAATCTGCCTTGGATAGTGCTGAGGACAAAAGTGTTATTGGGGAACTCCAGTCTGAACTCATGGACTTCACTTCTCAGTGCTTGGAATTAAGCTTGATTATCTCTCATTTGACTCCTTTAAATGACAACTGTGGTAATATCAGTCAGGATTCCCAGCTCAATAGTGCAGCAGGTAATTCTTTATTGCATTCTCTTCCAAAAATTCAAATTGACAATTTTAACGGCAAGGGTGATTTTGATTTATTCAATTCCAAATTTCAAACTTTAATTCATCAGAATATAAGCTTATCTGTGGTTTCTAAGTTTCATTTTTTGATATCTCTGCTTGAAGGAGAACCTCTAAGGTTGATTAGAGCATATCCTATTACTTCCGAAGGGTATGATGCTGCCTTAAATCTTTTAATTTCTAAATATCAAAATAAAAGGGCTTCAATTAATCAGTGCTTGGACAAGATATTGGATATTTCTTCCATTGCTGCCAATGTAGCTTCCCTCCAGGGTTTTCTTGATACTTATCTTGTAAGTGTTCAAACTTTAAAGTGCTATCAAGTAGATATAGAGTCGGGGAATGCTGAGTTGCTGGTTAGATTACTTCTTCGGAAATTAGATAAAACTCTTCGCTTGAGATTTGAGCAGAATTTGGGTGGAACCTTTCCCAAACTGGATAAATTAATCAGTTTCATAAAAGACCAATTAAATGTTTATAAAAATTCAGAGCTCTCTAAACCTGCTACTGTTAGTTTGGTCCCAAAAAGGAATATGTCTTCCTTTCATACTGCTTTGGCGGACACTAAGCTTGTGTGTATATTTTGCAAAGGTGATCACAAAAAATATGCTTGCCCTCTTTTCTCAAGCCTAAATGTTAAGCAGCGCCATGAGAAGGTAAAATCACTTAAGCTTTGTTTTAATTGCTTGTCCAAACATTTTAACCATCAGTGTAATTCTGTAAACACTTGTGCCAAGTGCCATAAACGTCACCATTCTCTTTTACATTTTGATGAACCCAATTCTAATTCTTCATTTAATGCCCATAAAGCATCTCAAAGTTTTAAGCCTGATGGGCATTCCACTCTTCATGCTTCTGATTCTGTTGGAGTACCTTCTCTTAATACCTCGCCTGCCATGCCTATAAGTCCTGTTTCTCTTTCTCATAAGTCTCAAAGTTTGTCTTCTAAACCAAATGTTTCGCTTGCTTGTGAACAGTTCACTTCAACTGTTCTACTCGCAACAGTTAAAGTTAGGATTTTTTCTTCACCTCATAATTACATTATTGTGCGTGGCCTGCTGGACCCAGCGAGTCAAGCTAGTTTTATTACTGAGAGATGTGCTAAGCTTCTTAATGTTTTCTCCCCTCAACCTTGTGACCAATTAAATGGTGTTTCTGTTGTTCCTGTGAAACCTCTTGGATATGCCAAGCTAGGCGTTGGTGATACTGATGGAAATACTATTAAGGATGAGCATTTATTTATGGTTCTCCATAAAATTACAAATGATTTACCTAGTTCTCCTATTGCACCTTCAGTTAAGGAGTCCGTAGCCCAGTATCCCTTAGCCGATATGGAATTTGATGTCCCGTCCAGGGTAGATGTGTTGCTTGGCGCCGACGTATCTGCTTCTATTTTGGAAACCAGAGTTGCGTCTCTTGGGGAGGGTATGCCATTTCTTTACAAGACTTGTTTAGGGTATGTTCTTATGGGTTCAGCTCCTGCACTTGCTTCCACTCCTGGGGAGGTGACAGGTCTTATCACTTGCCATGTTTCTGATAACAAACAGGTCTCCAATCTCATCAAAAAATTTTCTGATATTGATCAACCGCCTCTTCTCCCTCCTAGAAAAGATGATCTTCTCTGTGAGCAAATTTATTCTGAAACCACGACGAGAGATTCCGAAGGTCGTTATATGGTGCACTTACCTTTTCGCCCTACTGCATTGCCCCTAGGGGATTCAGCCAGTACTGCTCGCAAATGTTTTGTTTCGCTGGAGAAACGTTTTTCCAAGAATCCTGATTATTTCATGAAGTACCGGGAATGCATCGATGAGTATTTACGTGCGGGCCATTTGGTGCCTGTTGATAATCCAGATGTCTTAAAAGGTCCACATTATGTATTGCCACATCATGGAGTCTTCAAGCGCCACGGAGATACTGAGAGTATTCGGGTGGTTTTTAATGCCAGTCAGCCCACCTCAAATGGTTTGTCACTGAATGATGTCCTGCTTCCTGGACCTAAGTTGCAGAATTCTATTCCTGATTTGCTTGTGAGTTTTCGGATTTTTCCTTATGTTTTCTCTTGCGATATTCGCCAAATGTATCGTCAGATAAGTTTGTATCCACCTCATCGCAATTTTCATTTGGTTTATTGGCGTGAAAACCCTTTAGAGTCTCTTCGTTTATACCAGCTCACCACAGTTACTTTTGGTGTCGGCCCTTCAGCCTTTCAGGCCATTCGAACCCTCCAGCAGTTAGCTTTGGGTGAAGGTTGGAGGTGCTCTCGTGTTGCTCCCATGAAAGTTTTAACTTTGCCTAAACTAGAGCTTTGCGCAGCATATTTGCTTGCTCAAAATTTTGATTATGTCTTTAATTTACTCTCCAGAGAAATCATCATTTCAGAAAGACTTTGCTTTTCAGACGCTACAGTCGTATTGGCCTGGCTTCGTAGCTCTCCTCATATATTTAAAACTTTTGTGGCAAATCGTGTGGCTCATATTCAGGATCTTACCCTTATGAATTCCTGGTTTTATGTTCGCTCCTCGTCTAATCCTGCCGATGTGGCTTCCCGCAGTGCTCTACCTTTAGAGCTATTGAGTCATAAACTTTGGTTTAATGGGCCCGAGTGGCTTTCTGGTCCCCGTATAGTTTGGCCTGTTAAGTGTTCTGACCCTAAGTGTTCAGAGTCAGATTTTAGCCAAGAGTTAAAGGCCGTGGAACTTGAAAGCTTGGCCGTTACCTCTGTTCCTACACCTTTTTACACCAAATTTTCATCCTGGGTCCTTCTGTCCAGAGTGGTGGCATGGATATTGCGTTTTACTCATAACTTAAGAAAGCCTGTATCGGAAAGAGATTTGTCTCGAACCTTGAATATTTCTGAAATTACATTTGCTCGTAACCAAATTTGCAAAATTGTTCAAAAGGAATCCTTTCCCAATATTTTTGATTTGCTTTATTCTGGAAAAAATATTCCCAAGCAGTATGCTGTGCTCAGCCCTTTTATTGATAATGAAGGATTGATTCGGGTGGGTGGTCGTTTGGCTAACTCAACTTTGTCCCTTAGTGCCAGGAATTCCATTTTATTACCCAAGAGGCATCACATCGTAACATTGATTATTAGTTATTATCACCTGAAATATTTTCACGCTCGTGCCCATCTGTTGCAATCACTTATTGCTTCCTCCTTTTGGATAATTTCCTTTCGTCAATCCTTGCGTTCTGCACTCTCCAAATGTGTTACATGCTTTAGAGTCGAGCCTCGAAATAAGCCTCCCTTTATGGGTGACCTCCCTGAAGACCGAGTTATCCCCTCTCCACCTTTTTCACGCTCTGGATGCGATTTTGCTGGACCCTTTATAATTCGCTCTTCTACTTTACGCCAAGCTAAAAGAACAAAGTGTTACTTTGTGGTGTTTGTGTGCTTTGCTACAAAGGCTATGCACGTAGAAGCTGTCACTGAAATGACCACGGCTGCCTTTTTAGCCGCCTTGTCAAGATTTATTGCTCGCCGCGGTATCGTATCTCATCTTCATTGCGATTGTGGAACTAATCTGGTCGGGGCTGCCAATTCTTTGAACCGCACTTTTCGAGAGCTTTTGAAGGCCGATTCTATGCAACTTCCGCATTTTGGTGAGGAGCACAAAGTTACCTTTCATTTCAATAGCCCTTTGCATCCTTCAAGTGGTGGCCTTTGGGAGGCAGCTGTTAAAAGTATTAAACGGCATTTAACCATTTCTTTACAGAATCATGTTCCTACCTTTGAAGAATTCAATACATTGTTGATCCGAGTGGAATCTATGCTGAATTCACGTCCTCTTACTCCGCTTTCCAATGATCCTTCCGATGTCAATGTAATCACACCTGCTCATTTCTTGATTGGGCGCTCCTTGTGTGTTCCCCCTGATGATGCACAATTATATGAGCAACCATCTCTCAAGTGTCGATGGTTATGTATTCAACACATGTTTAATGGTATTTGGAAGAGGTGGAGTAGGGAGTACTTGCACACCTTGCAACTGAGGCAAAAGTGGTTTGCTCATTCGCCCAATTTGGGGGTTGGCGACATAGTGTTTATAAAGGATTTAAATTTGCCTCCGCTTCAGTGGCCTATCGGGCGCGTTGTCAAAGTTTTTCCGGGGTCTGATAATGTTGTGCGAATTGCCAGGGTCAGGACTTCTCGTGGAGAATACACTCGTCCGGTTTTGCGACTTTTTTTCCTCTTCCTTTGGATGTCAGGGATGCCTGCGGTGTGTGCGAGGTCTGACCCCTTGATTTCGTTAGTTCGTTTATTTTTGCCAATTAACCCTTGTTTGAGTTTTACTAATCTTTGTTATCCAGCGTTTTCTTCTAATTGCATGAATACTAACAAATTACACCAAAAAAAAAAAAAAAAAAAAAAAAAAAAAAAAAAAAAAAAAAAAAAAAAAAAAAAAAAAAAAAAAGGTTTTGCTTATTGAAGCTTATACGCTTCAAGGGGGGGATTATGTTGAATATTCGCGGTCTTTTGACCTTTTAAATTTCCCGGTTTTTGCTGTTCCTTCGATGGGGGCGCTCCTGGTGGCAGGATTCACGAATCCTCACTCTTTTCTCTACCGCCGATCTGAGCAGATGCAGGAACTTCGGCTCTGCAATTTCTTTCATTTCCTTTTCCTATCCTGTTCACAATTATCTCTCACTTTACCTTGCAGTCAGCCGGTAAGTTCTCCTCTACATGCGCACAGTTCTCGCCGCCAAGGTAAGCCAAACTTTAATCATTTTCGTCCCATCACGGTTCTCCCTCATGAACCAGTCCCCAATTTCAAAATACAGTCCACTATTCTAAACTCAATACAAATAGACTATCCCTAAATTGTTTAGTCTCATTTGAAAATCTGTATAATTTCAATAAACCAAAGCACCCTGGGAATTACAATTTACTGAGATTAGATGATACCATAAAAAATTATAGTTACTAATAAAACGGGAGTGAATGGTTTGAGGAATAGACAAAATTATTATGGTACTTGACAAATTACCAGTTTACAAAATAAATTTAAACACAAGATATAATAGAAATGCAAATGAACTTCATTACTTACATAGAAACAAATCATACTTCCAAGCTTCTTTATTTTTAAATTGTACCCACGAACATACTGTAGAAAAGTCATCTTTAATAACTGCTATTCCTTTTCTATATCGTATAATGTTATGATGACGTGGAACAAAATCAAAACATATGTAATCTTTCTGGCTGTAAAGAAAACAAAATAAATCTTTAATAATATGAACTATATAATGGATCAGAAATAATATAAGATAATTATATAATTAGTCCAATTATAACTGTAGTCTGTAAGTTATAACTGTGAACATTATAATTATATAATAGCCCAAGCTTCTGAACCTTGTGTTACTACTGGGCATATCCATATTCTTATCTGACAGAGGTGGATTACCATTTAATTGTCCAGATTATTTGCATTTTAATGATTATTAAAATTAACAATAAAATAAAAAAGAATTTAAGAGTGTCTAATACAATGAAGACCAGCTGACATTTTACCAGAAAATACTCTAACAAGAGTGGAAGTAAAAATACTGTTATAGGTAAACGAGTATCAGGTAACAGGTAGAGATGACAAGTAAAAAATACTAGTCTATGGTAGTACTCAGTACAAAGGTAATAGGTATGAATGTTGTTACTTAGTACTGAAGTAAGTATGGAAGTATCTTGTACCTGTTACTTCTGAATATTGGTAACACGGACCTGATTCAGTCAGCCCATACCTGTTACAAATTAACAGGTCCAGTATTTCTGAACCACCACTGGTCTTTTGTAATATCTATAATATTTTCACAGAAAGGTTTAATCTCTGCAGAGAAGATTGGGTTTCTATCTCTATTACTCGTTCTAGGATGGCAAGAAGGCTTTTCCAAAATAATACTGCCCCTTCTTAACCATGTTTAAGATGCATGGATGTCTAATCTTGCATTATTACTATAAAAACTTATTTTTTATAATTAAGTCTAAAATTTTAAATAATATGAAATTAATATAACAATTAATAGCATACCACCCGTCAACTGTAAGCCGAGCCATCATGAACCTAGTATCCCTCTGTTGGTGACAAATGTATATTGTTCTTCTGTATCTTCCTTCATCAGGATACCAGGTTTCAATAATATGTGTTTCATTAATAGAAACATCTGCATCTATGTTGGCAGTATTAATCCATTCTCCAGAAAAATTTTGAGGTAACCTACACCCCGGTTCCACCACTTCAGCCTTAACTAGAATCAGAAAAAATATTTCACTAAGCCAAAAAATGAGGACTAAAAAAAAAAAAAATACACTTACATAAAAGATAAAAATTAAATAACAACTAAACATCACAAAAAGTTGCATTTACTTCATAATTGAATTAAATAATTATTTCCCAATCATCCTGGAGATTGGATTGGACCTATACCTATATGGATGATGAAAATAATTTTAAATCTATAGAAATCTTTCATAATATGATAAGAATTGACTGTTTCTAAAAGCTGTGAAAGATGATTAAGCCAAAATCATGTTTAACAGCCAGGTTTTTTTAAAAACAACCAATTTACAGAGGCTCAAAAATTAAAACTAATATACAACAAAAATGCAAAATAAATGCCAATAAGAAAATTGAGTAAATATTTCCAACTATCACTTTCTACCAACCTGGAGTTACTTTAAGTCTTTCAGGGCTACGTTCGACAGTCTTCAACGTATTACATTCTGCAGTAATTGAAACTCCTAAGTACAGATCATCATCTCTATTTTTTAGAAAACAACGATACTTCTCATCTTTACGAGATTCTTTAGTATTGGCAACAGCAAAGAAATGATTTTTGCCAACAAACCAGTCTCCAAGGCATGAATATTCGACAACTGAAAAAAAGAACAAATTTGATGTGCAAGTCCTTAGTAAGTTACTTATAATTTTTCTATTACTATTATATGGTTTCATAGTAAGAAGGGCCAGAACACATTTAAAAGTGTAATTTCACAGATGAGTAAATAAACCAAAACTGATACTTTTAAAATTACCTCCATCAAACGTTCCAGCCATTCCAGTACATTTTTTATATGTTATGTTAAATTTTTGATTAGTTATTAGAAACTGGTTTCCAGGTTGCTGACATGATTTAATATAAGCATCAGGATGTTCACAAACACCAGTAAAGCGGAAACGATTCTGTAAACACAAAATTAGTTATAACAATAATTATTCATAAAACAAACTAACATACATAATACATCCAATATAAGAAAAACTGACATTTTGTAATAATTGGTTACAAAATATTATCATGGCATCATGGGTACTAAAATATTAAAATTTAATTAATATGTGTACATTATTCTCTGAATGAAAATTTTTGCAACTAGCATTACAGTGAAACTTATCTTAATGGACACCCTTCCCTACAAATTTTATTGGTTTTGGGCAGGTGTAAAAGGATTTCTACCCTTTGACAATGGACACCCCTCTAGCGGATCAAAATTTCTGCCCCTTTCTACGGACAAACATATAAAATTGAAAATTAAGAAAACCATAATTCATTGTTTTGTTAGGATATACACTTAAAATTAAAAAATATATATATATATTTTTAATAGCTATTTATTGAAATTTTTTAACTGTAAACAATATATATACATATATTTATATATATATATATATATATATATATATATATATATATAGGGTGTCCTGAATTTAAATGGCAAAACTTCAGGAACTTATAGGGGACCAAAAAACTAAGACAAAAAGTCCTTTAGAGATTTGCTTGTTTTTGCTTAGTTTTAGAGAAAATCACAATAAAAGAAACAAAACAAGTTTTACTTGAGGTACGCTGAACGTTTATGAAAACAAGTTTTCATTTTTATACTTATTTATTTACATTTATATTTATGTTATGTTCTTTTTAATGTAAATATTGCTCAAAATGTTGTCCTCTTGCACCAATGCAAGCATTACGTCTAGCACTCACTTGATAAATTGCAGCTAAACATTGTTTTTTATTATTTTATTTTATTGCTTTCCGCATTTACTCACATGAGTCATTAGCGGCTTAATACACACATTAAATTTTGTCAAACAATTTACAAAATTTCAGAAATTCAAAAATGTTTTTGATTTTGTTTTCTGTTTCTTCCAGTGCTTTATCTATAGTTGAGGGTATATTATATTTTGTTCTGGTATCAGTGTTGTCATGTAAGTTGTACAAATCGGTTCTAGGCTTTTCATCAGGTAACTGTGGGTGAAAGCTGGATGTCCTATTGTTAGCCTCGTCAAGATTATTTCTTGTATTCTTTATTTTCTAAAAGATGTTGTCCAGGGCCGGGTATCTTGTTTAATTTCTTGAAGTTTGCTGGGTATTTGGTTCCATTCTGTATTGCAATGTTAAAGCAACATTTTTCTACAGTATGTTTTTAAGTCAGGAGTTTTGGAATGTAATGTATTTAGGGTAATTATCTCAACCTACAAGTTAAAATGCAAGGGTAGACTGAAACATACATGGGATCCAGTGGAAAAGCTGTCTGCAGTATCAACAACCAACTGACAGAAGTTGACAAGCTAAATAAAAAAAAGAAATGAATGAAGACAAGGAAGCCTAGAACAAGACATACAGAACATTTCACAATTGATAAGACATAACAGTTATATACAAAAAGAATAAAATGACCAGAAACATCCCAAGTGATGCAAATCTATAATTTATCAGAGGAAATAATATGAAAAAACAAGAGCTTGCTTTTGACATCATATCAACTAGATAATGTAATCTACTATGTATATGCATGATGTAATTTCAAAGTGCACCCAAAAAGCAGTCCTGTTTAATTTTAGCTGGAATGTAAGAAATTTTTAAAAAATAATCCCTTTATTACTTTATTTAAGTTATCTGAGAAAATATAAATGATAATAATATGAAACTACCTGATAACTGAACTTCCAAACACCTTCAAGACTCGATCTACAATTCACCGGAACATAATTTTCAGAAAACAGAGTGATAAGTTGTTGATCAGGATCTAAATTTCTAGAACAAATACGAGGTACTGAAGGAGTATCATGAGAAGGAATTGTAACACAACCACCTGCAGAGAAAAAATTTAAATCACATATCTAATACATATTATTAAAATAAAATAATTAAATAAACAATATCATAATATTTTGCAAATAATATATAATGAAGATCAATCCATATAATTTATTAAATAATGTGAAAAAATTAATAATTTTTTTCTTAAATATATATTTTGTAGCCATAATGGCCTACAATGTTTTGGTGAAAAGAGAATAAATAACAAAGCTGTTACTTTGTTACTACCGTGTTTACTACTACCATGTTTCTTTACCCTGTAAGTTGACTGATAACTCCAAGTACTAGTCCTCCATTAATTTTATAGTAAAATACCATCACTTCAAATAAAATATTTAATGTTAAAGATACTATATTTGAAGTATCAATCTAATTTGATAAAAGATAACTCCAACAAAGAAATAAGTACTCTGGTATTCATACTATACAAGTATTTATACTGATACTTGACAAAGCTCTTAAAAATAAATTTAATAGTACTTATAAACTAAAGATGATGATGAACAGGTAATTCACTATAGTTTAATAAATAATAACATACAGTTATCAATGAAAATAATCTCACTTTCAATTTTCTCCAAAACATTCACTGTCCTGACAGTGAATTTAACACAATAATAGCAATTATCATTACTTTGAAATGAAATGGTATAATTAGTAGAAAACTCTTTTAATATATCTACACATGTCCCTTTTCTTGACATAGTAGTTTCATCAATTTCAGTCAAGGTGTTTTTTCCATTTTCCCAGGAAAACCAAGCACCACGTAAAACAGGAGGAATTTTACATTCAGAACCACTGACAGTTTCTAGAAAATCAAACAACAAACAGGTGGTTATAACCTGAACTGTAATCAAAATTAACACCAAAACATTTAGATACACAGCAAAATTAAAAACAAATACCTATGTTGATATATAAAAAGTATGAAATTAATACAGAAAATCTAAAAGGTAAAAACATTTTTGTTGTAATAAAAAAGTAAAAAAATTTAAACTATAAGGCGTAACCAAACATCCCTAAAGCCCAGCCCAACTGTCAAGGCAGAGTAACCAACCTATCAATGAAACAATTTGAAACAAACGAGAGGTATAAGCGTTAACAACGATAGACATATTTTGAATTCATTTTAAAATAAACTGCATATTTTTCCTTCTAAGATATTAATGCTACCATTATAGATGTAGCAAAGCCTAAACCATAAAATGTACACAGGAAAGTTTCCTTTCGCGTTCAAGAATAGTAATTAATTAGCGGCTGAAATGGTAGCACAAGGAATGACTATGAAATTTATACATACATAGATCTAAATATTAACAACCCAAAAGTAAAATTTTTCATAGGATTATGAATACAAAACCTATATATACACAACGGAGTTGCATGCATAAACAAAACAGAGTTATAATGATTGTGAATCTGGACCATCTCGGGTGTCATTACGTTGATTGTTGTTTTCTGAATCTTCATTTTTAGGATACAAATAAACGATTTATGGTGAGGACACACAATCGCAAGGAGCACAATCCGTAGTACAAACTATGTTGTCCTATACTCTGTAAAGGAATCATTCCGAGCAATACGTTACTGTTAGAGTGATTCCTACGCTTTATAGAGAAAACCCGATATAAAAAATATAAGTACAGAAAAAAATCTGAGTATAGACAAACACGCCTATGCTAAGGGGATTGCATCTTGCAGTTAATTTTGTCTTCGCCTTTTTTCGGATATGTAAAATTTTGAGATTATACTGTTTTAATCTAAGCAGAGAAGATCCTTAATCAAATAACATGAATACTCTATCCTTACAAATTGAAAAACATAAAATAATAAATTTCAGTCTTTAAGACTTCTTTCATTCTTCGTCTTTCTTTTAGGGGAACTGAAGATTTGCCAATCTTTAGTGTCTTACCAAAGGGAATCAGAATTAGGAAATATTTAACATATCCTGCTGATCTATTTGAAGGAATTGGATCGGAAGGCAGTGAGGTGGTTGTTATAGAGATTTCAGTGGAATAAGACCAAATATATAGACTAAAAATGTGTAGAAGTGGAGGAAGGAGCCTACAAGCAAATTTATTCCACAGAAAGAAGGGTAGATTCACTCCACATACGTAATGGCTATATGAGAACAACTAGGAGACACGAGTTCCTATGTGATTACACCAGAGTGAAGGTCGGGATGAATGGAATATGAAGTAAGATTCTTATTATATTATTGTCATAATTTATTAATAATGCCTTCTTCTTGGGACACTGAGTATAAAAAGATCAAACCAAATATTTAACATAGGCTTAAATATTTAACACTGAGAACATGCTAGTTTGTTTCTGCTTCCCAGATTTAAAAACCAGGTTTTGCCATCGAAATTTGGTAACGATCAAATAACAGGTCCTACCTCCAACTATGCATTGGCCTTTTTGTTTGAATTATTATATTTATTTGCTTTTATAATGAATATAGTAGTTGAACTATGGAGTTTTTATTTCAAATTTCAGTTCACCTTTGCAAGATACGTGATTCAACCTCCTCCATAAACTAATTCTAGTAGTGATTCATAATGCGATTTGGTAATCTAATAATTTCCAAACAACTATTACAGTTCCTGATCTAACGATTCTCTTGTTAGATACTGCACTTATCCCTTACTGCAATCAATTTGGCTTTGAGGTTTGTCTGACATTATTAAGAAAGGCGGAATCTGAATTTTCTTGGTTAGTGGGACAAGCACTTTAAATTTAGCCTTGAATATAGATTTTTTTTGCGTAATTTTTTTTATTTATTTGACGAATTTGATGGAGTGACTGCACTTTACCATGAGGGGTAACCCCTAAAAAAAAAGAAAAAAAGAGTTCAAATGGTATAATGAAGAGACCGATAGTGGTAAATCTCTGTACTAAAATGGAGATCGTTAAACTCATTCCAGTCAGCATCAGAGTTGTTTTTTTAATAATTGTATTTTTTTCGTGTAAAACAAACAGTTTGTTATTAGTGTTGATTACGATACGAATCACCTGTATGGCAGCAGTGATTGTTCTGCCCTAACTCATAACGTTTATCAGTTGTTCATTGTTCAAGTGTTTTTTCATCGTTGTGTACTCGTTATCATGTTTAAAAGTGAGTTATATTTTACAGAGGCGTACCAGGAGGGAGGCAAAGAGGGCGGCCGCCCCGTGCGCCGCATATTGGGAAGCGCCAAAATTAAAAACAAGTTAAAAAAAAAAATAATTTTTTTAAGGAAAAGTACACGGTATTATTGGCAAAATTGCATTAACATATTAGTAAAATTCTACAGTGATAATTACTATTTAGGAGGGGAATGAACTTTTCGTTTTAAACTATTTATATATAATACGAAATAGGTCGTGGGCACTAAGCACATAAGAAAAGTTTACGATGTATGTGGATGAACAGAGCCCCCAAGCCGTAGACTGTAGTGTCTGTTGCATCTTGTCTTTTAGTAAGCTGAAGCTCATTAAAAATTACTTAAGATCCACAATGAAACAAGAAAGGCTAGAAAGGCTTTGTGTTAGGGGGGGGGGGGACTGCCATCCAGTTAGTCCCGAGCGCCAAGTAGCGTTGGTACGCTACTTATATTTTATATGATTGCACCAAGGAGCTTTGATACGTTTCCTCGATTCAGAAGGTGTGAAAATAGTAGATATTATGCGTTGAATGCTTCAGCAATATGGAGAGAGGTCTTTGAGTTGAAACCTTTTGCCGTCAGCATATTTAACAATACATTTACATCGCCCCTAAATGTTTTGTTTCTCCTTACTATTTTTTCACAGGTTTTACAAACCCTTATTCATCCTAATAAGGGTTTCATCAATCCTCCACGATCTTTTATGGACAACAAACTGTTGGAAGGATAATGTGACATTTCAGATATCGCCTGCAAACAGTTCTCGCAGTTCAATCTGTGATGAAGTCTTTTCAAAACATATCACAAAAATTTAAATAACATTTTATAGAATAATAAATATGAAATTTGTCCACAATTATTGGAAGATCGCCAAAACAAAATTGAACAAACCTATTACCAGCAATGTATTCCACATTGTCTAAAATTATATTTGAAAAAATAAAACTACTGGAATTGGATCGTCTTCGTAGTAACTAATGATGTAAATACATACATGGTTTAATCATGCAGGATTTCGATATTGAAAAATTAATTTTATTCACACTATCAATTTTAGACTCCATTTCTAATACAAGATTTTTTTTTTCTGCTGGCATAGCATTACCACTACTGGCATGGGATTCGAGTAATTCTTTATGCACAATTATTTTTCTAAACAAATTGCAAAACTCCATTGCACTTGGGTTATCATTTATACCACCTATTCCTCTTACATAGCCAAACTATCCAAGTGATCCTAGCTTGCTTTGTACATTGGTACGTAGAATAGTAGTTTTTTTATCCTTAAATAATCGTTGGCACATGTTTTTCATACTTTTTATACATATTAGAAATCCAGTTTTCCTATTGCTATATAAGATTGATTTTCCGTTTCAAAATCAGATTCAGCAAAATAAGCAGACCTATAAGTCTGAAATCTTCGGAAAACTATAAAAATATTTATTGCTGCGGTTGAATTTATTGCAGCTAAAGGCTACGCACACATTTATCTTATCAATATGTAAAGATCAAACTAACAAGATAATTAAACAAACTACGTTATAAATTGACAACTGACTTGAAAAAGCGTGCTAAAGCCTATTACGCACTAGGACACATTTGAATCGACTCATGTCGATCATGCTTGATTCTGTTCGTACTCAGCCCCGATTCAAAAGAGCCATGTCCCACACCAGGACTCATGTTTAATTCAGTTCTTCTTGAAACGATGACGGGGTTACTAGCCTTGACAGGGATTTCCGTAGCCATTTTTGGAATAATTATTCAAAATAGTAGAATTTTGAAGAAAAAACGGACTAAACGATGGTGGGTTCGAAAAGTATTTAATGGGGAGATCATTACGCCCATGGACTTTTGAACACATTAAAAATGGAAGACGGAATGGGCTTCACTAATTTTTTGCGAATGTCACCAACCAAAGTCGAAAACATTTTAACCAAAGTTGGAGGCCAAATATTAAGAAAAGATTTAAAAATTTCTTTCTTTGAGAGAATATATCAAGACGACCAACTTTAAAATAGTTAAATATCAAATACAATTATACATCGAATACATTGAACATAGCAATAAATTAGTAATAAATGGTAAAATAATAAAGCATATTAATCTGAACACATTGAACGTAAGAAAAAAAAAAAAAAAAAAACAATAAAATATATCTATAAAACTAAACACATTCAGTTAAATATCAAATACAATTATACATCGAATACATTGAACATAGCAATAAATTAGTAATAAATGGTAAAATAATAAAGCATATTAATCTGAACACATTGAACGTAAGAATAAAAAAAAAAAAAACAATAAAATATATCTATAAAACTAAACACATTCAGCATATCAGTAAAGTAATCTATCAACAAACCAACTACATTTTTGTAGCGAAGATCCACTTTTTAGGGATGCAACCTGCCTGTGCTCCCGACGAAATTGGCCTTTTAGTATATGGATTTTTAATTTCTATTTCGGTCGATGAAACCTGATACTTCGTTGCCAATGACCAAAGACATTTAGTTTTATTCCCCTGTTTCTATAATGAGTGAAAGGAGGGTCCCATAGACATAGGGTTGCCATTTGTCCGGCTTTTTACGGCCGTGTCCGGTCAAACTAAAAGTTGACAACAAAAAGTTGCTCTTCTCAAATTTTGAGCAACCAATGGAAAACTTATTGCCAAAGAATTGGTGCGAAAGGTTTAGATTAAGTAAGGAGTACATGTTTCGTTCTTTTATGTATATCATTTAAGTGATGTTTTATTATAATTACCAATTTCTCTGATAAGGGAATTTTCTGAAATTTTTGTTTTCCTAAATGTGTTTTTGTTTGATCGTAGACGTGAAGCATTGTTGATATTTTTATATATCGAGGGTAATAATTGATTATCCTCATACACAAATTTGTATCCTTTCGTGTTTACGGTAGTTGGTTGTACAAGTTGAGCTCCACACTGCTGAGGCATATGTAATCTGGGATCGAATAACTGTTTTATATAATATAGGTTTATTTATAGGACTTAATTTAGATTTTTGTGTAAGTAAGGAAACATATTTTATAAGATTTTTCATTTGTTACTTTATCTAGTTTATCATTTATGTGGTCTGTGTATGTTAGAGATCTGTATTGAGTCAAACCAAGGTGTTTTACTGATTTGGACCAGGGCTTCTCCGTCAGCCGAACGTCAGGTCCGGGGCGCGTGGAGGGGAACAGTTCTCCACTAGTTTTCTACAAGTTGCTTGCGCAAAGTGAGCAGAAACAAATCTTCCTTTGTTAGTTGTTAACTTTCTTTGATATTTACCGACACCCCGCGGGAAACCAGAATTTAGTGGAAGACTTGTCACTCCACAACTGGAAGACAGAAAAAGTTGCTATATTTAGTAGAAAAAGCAACAAATGGCCGCAACTTGTGGAAAACTTAGTTGTCAACTTTGGTGTAAATGCGGCTTAAGGGAAACGACGTTTTCGATAAAGTAGGTGAAAAAGCAAAATGCAAATAAGAATTTATGGATTTTTATTATTTTTAGAAACATTTGAGATTTCTGTATAATTTGCTTTTTAATTTTAATCTTTTTGTTTTCTCCTTAGAATAGTGCATATAGTTTTATATTTGTATAATCAAAACTATTAGTTTACTGCCAAAGTGGAGCTGTAATTTATTTTTTTTTTTTTTGTTTTATATAAGTGAAGTCTATAGAAGACTGAAAATGCTTCAGGTAGTTATTAATTTTAATGTCATACATAAAGATCAAAAGATTAAGGATAGGACTATAAATAAGTGGTTAATGTTATAACTAAAAACTTAAACCTGTAATATAAATTATGTAACGCCAAGTCCGGCTTTTGTATTTTAGGAGATGGCAACTACATCTACATAGACACCGATTCAAAAGCAAGTCCTCAATATTATTTGAACAATACTCCATGGCTTAGTAATTATGTTATTTAATAATTTAATTATTAATAGTATGGAATAAATAAATGGTAATAAGAATTATAAGAAAAAAAATAAATTGTTAGCCGGAACAATTAGTGCACGCAATCGGAAGCTAGAGCGAGGGGGTCTTTTCCGGTCGAGATTCACGTCCGCACTGTGTTATGTTGCGCTATATGAGTCAAACAAGAGTCGAAGAATCCCACTTCAGATGGGATGCAAAAAAAGTCAGAAATACTTTTGATTCATTGTCACAACAGTCGTCGACTCTGCTCGATTCAGCCTAGACACGGGCGGGACTCAGCTCAGACGCAGTACTCGGCTTAACCCAGCGCAAAGCGGTAGGTAACAACCGAAAGCGTTGGGGGTAAGGGACACATCCCGCCCCAGCCGAAGGCAGCTCTATTCTATTCTTTACTCACTGAACACAACCCTCCCATCTACGTCCCTCGGAGGTTTATCCGACAGTTTTCTGGTATTTGATATATGTTCCAATTTTTCGACTTTACATGGCAATTTTAACCGCTATGCTTTTATACCGGATAAATGTCCGCAATATGGCGCCCTCTAAAGTCTCGTGTGCTTAAAATGTTGTTCTCTCCCCTAGCGTTCTAAATCCTAAATCTGAATATTAGGCACGGTCTGAAAATATCTTTAAACGAATTTAACACAAATTACTTTCTTTTCTATAATAAGAGAGTCTTTCGATACATTTCCAGAAGAAAAATATCCATTGAACCGAAATTACTCATAATGGATTACTACGTTTCTTTTCTTTCCAAAAGATCCTTCATTAGGAAAGGAATGGATTAGAACACACCAAAAATTTATTTCAGAAATTTAGTTGAATACTAGAATATTAGGCACCAAATCAGATATGTAAAAAGAATATTGTTAGATACACTTAAAAAATAATAATCAAATAGTAGGACACTGAGTTCAAAGGAGTTACTAACCCTCCCATAATTGGTATTGAGAATGAAACTGGTACTGAATAATATTTGTATTCTCACAATCTCTTTAAGTATCTCTCAATTTATATTACACTATGTATAAGTTTTCATTATATTACATTAAGTTTTTTCTTACTTCTCATTTTGTTCATATTTATTGTCCATATTATGGCGAACTCTAGCGGCTGAACTGTGAATTAAAGTCCTGTATTAACAGTTACACAATGTTTTTGTTAATAAATTTTATTAGTTGGAATGGGAAATAATGAAAGCTGTGCCTATCTGAGTAGTCAACTTTAAGTACAGTCTTTTGAGATACATTTCATCACCTTTAATTTCACACTTTGTCAACATAAAATATATAGTTTCCGCATACATTTTTTATATTTTTTTACATTTGGTTGCACAACAAACTTTTGCCTATGAAAAAAGTAGATCCATTTGTCACCTTTATTTGTGTTTTCTTAAAAAAGAAAAAAAAAACACTTCTTTCTGAGAGAAGGATAAAGTAAAAAATGCTTCTGGCCAAATAGCATTTTGGCTAGTCATAAGCTTCATCTGCAGCAATCCAAACACTATTTTTTAAATAATAATTAAGTTCTGAGAGATAGAGATATGAGGAAAAACTTGAATATTTTCTATCCAATGTTCAACGAAGGTCAAATCGTCGCTTAAGCAATCACATGCCACTAGTCACTTTTCTCAACATTACAGAAGACACATAAAACTGATTTATTCATATAATTATTATAATCCAAATAAAGAAATAAACTTGTGTATTGCTTTAATTTATACGTGAAAAACAAAAAACTTAAAAGTGGCTCCATTCGGCTATGTATCTCATGGAAAACAGTTAAATTGTAGCAGGTGTACAAAGGATTCCATTTGTGGCATGTGGAATAAACTGGCTGTAGCAGCGTTTCCATTAATTTTTGTTTTCAAAACATTCTTTTTTTTTCTAAATATGAATAAAAATATGAAGGAAAGGACGTCTAACTAACTTTGGCCAAAAAGTGACTAATAGTCGTCAAAGAAATGATGAAGTGACATGCGATCATCGATGTTTATCAAAGCCATTCATTTGTTTTGTTAATACATTAAAGTAAAATATATAAACTGTGCATACTCTCCGTTATACGTCAAACATGGACCTATAACAAATTATCTACTATACAATAGAATAACTCAAAGACTGCCTTCTTGACTAATAAGTAGTCAAAGCTCAAGCTAACCTGCTAAAACTTTTTGAGAATAATAAAAGTATAGTTGGCTGGTATGATAAATGGAGAAGAAGATGATCAGTCATCGTCCTTCTCACAAGTATGGTTCGGTGGCCCTGAAGAAGACCTGCCAGGCAGGTCGAACCGTTGGCACGTATTAAAGAATTTCTTCTTAGACGTGGTGTTCCTCTTTGTCTGCATCCCTCATCATCTTCTTCTCCTTTTTTATAATATCACAAGTTCGTTTTCATTTTCCCTACAACAATTCTGTTTTTGTTTTTTTAAAACTTGATTAATTAAAAATCAAATTTTTTGTTTGTCAATATTTGGGTGATTGAAGCTAACGTTTTCAGAAATGCAGTAATCCTCAAAAATTTCTTTGTCAATAGAGTCGGACTAATTAAAACTGTTTATTTTATTTTTTAAAAAAACGTATTTATAAAACAGCAACTGTTTTAAGACTCATAATAACTACTTTTTCCTGTACTCAAGCCTCATATAATTCCCTAAATTCATATGTAATGAGAATCTTTTCCCATCGATAAGAAATGTGGTAACTTTTATTAATAATGTTTGTGGTAGTTTATTGTAACTGGCACAAGAAGTTTTTCAATTTTATAGCTTTCTTATGACAATTTAACTAAATTTCGAACTATTAAGATGTTTTTAACATTGGAAACGCTATTTTATCAAAATGAAAATGGCTATTTATAAGACAACAGTTTGATGGCAAAATATGTAAGGCAAGAAATAGTAAATTTTTAGTTTAAAACAAAAAAAAAAAAACACTCATCAATACTACATAACTAGTTGAATTATATCATTTATTATTCAATTATTTCTAAGAAAAAAAATAAGGATAACAAAATAATTATTCACTAGATTTTTGTGATTAGTCCCACTTAATAAGTCATTCCTTTGTACTGATGAATAAAATTATTAAAATAATTAGGTAGATGATTATTTCCACAGTATTTTATTAATTTTTTATTATTAATTTTTAAAATTTTCTATAGCCATGGACAAGTTGAGCTTTGGGGCACCAATAGGACTTTCAATTCTTCTCGTATCTAATACTTATCATTCAAAATCCTTCGTAAAATCCACAATGCTACATATTATGTCACAAGAAAACTTTTCCATAAAGAACTAAATGTTTCGTATATTGCTGATTTGGGCAAAATCGGATACTTATCCTTTCATGACAAGCTACATATTCACTCGAATCCACTAGTTTCCAAACTTGCTTCTTACTCGGATCCCGATAATCCTCCGAAACGTCTGAAAAGAAGATTCTAGGCCATCTTCTATTTGATGTAGAAAATATTTTACTTATCTAATACAGAAAATATTTTTTAATATTTTACAAATCTGTAAAAGATTACCTTTTTTTTTTTTTTTAAATCTTTAGTCTTCTAATTATCTTTAAGTATGTATGTTGTTGTGGAACATCTTAACTAGGACGATAACCCTTAAATATAAAAATTTGTTTAGGTTTGTTACATCAAGAAAAAAAAAAAAATGGTGAACGATATTCCAACCATTAAAAAACATAAACATAGTTTTAGTCAAATCTGCACTGTATAATTTCTGAAAACATGATTAATGCAAAATTGTATCAATAAAATCCAATCAATTAATTAGACAAACTCGTAATTAAAAATAAATCATATTTTAAACTCAATTATTAAATAAACAATAACTCAATTATTATATATTTATTCCTTACAATTGGAGAAAGAAGGAAAGACAGAAAGAGTGTCAATTAAAAAACAATATATTTGATAACAACAGGAGACATATTAATAATAAATGAAATTTAATGGGTGGGATACGTCTATCGGAGTGCTTTTGCGACTTAGTTCATCGCAGCGTCATCCCGAGAACTATTGCATAACATTCACTTCTTGCCCTTGTTACAGCTACAGCTGCAATCTTTGCCGCAGTTGCAGTTAGTGCAATTACAGCTTGCTCCCTGGCATCCTGCAAAGAAAAAAAAATCGAATAAGTCATATATAGTAAATCAACAGGAACCATATCCACCCAGATATGAATTAAATAAAACAACGAAAAATTATCAAAGAAAACGGAGATAAAATTTCAACCACCAAGCTGGTCTGTCTTAAAATACTTAGTTAATACTTTATAAGATATTATTATTAGATATTATTGTCATCCACTCCCTAATAAAACAAACACACCTGTTGAACGTACCATTCAAACATCCCTCATATTTAGACTTGAAAAATAAGATATGAACAACCTTTTTTATCTCCCTTATGTATATTTCAGTAATGTTTATTACTATTTAAAAATTAGAAAACATCTAACAACTAGACTTATTTCTATTCCAAGCCTAGAAAGTATTCCATCGGGGAGTAAACTCCAACTTTCTCCAAAACCCTAGGTCATTTCCATACAAGGCTGCTTTCAAGTAGTTCATTGAACTCGTGGTAATAATTACGTCTCTCTCCAAACAGGTAATCCGATTCCTTTGAGAGATTTAAACTGAAGTGTAATTTTTTTAGTTATCTTCAAATATTACATATAAGTTAGTTGAATGTTGTGTATTAATTCTTCTATGAGCGTTTAATTCCAACAATTTTATACCGGTAGCTATAAATGAACAATGGACAAAAAAAATGTGAAAATTATTCTAAATTGCAATCTTTTTATTAACAGGTTTATGATTTTGAGTAAGAATTGGACGAACTAAATAATTATATATTATATATACACACACAAATATAGGGATGAATATTGCTACTATTTATTTATTATTTTTTAGAGAATATTAATTTTAAAAAATGTTTGGTTTTCTACAGATAAAAATTGTTTCTATCGCCTAATTTATCTGTAGGCTTAATTATTCATAATTCCGAAAGGTGATTTAAAAAAAATTAATTTTTTAAAAAATATTATTGGTTATTTCAATAATATTTTTTGCTTGAGGAGGGAAATCAGGCCATTTTGCAGATTTTATGGTTTTTTATTTAGGTTAGAAATTCAGACGCAATACCGTTTCAGGCCTATATTTAACAAATAACCTCAAGATTTTTCGTAACCCCATGAGTAACCATTTTTATTCAAAATTAAGAAATTACACGTATTATTAATTTGCGGAAGATACATCTGAATATTAAAATAAAATCTTTAAAAATGTAAAATTAAGCATCAATTTTTAAAGATCTTCATTCGTATATTTTCTATTTAATTTAAAGTTAGAAATTGCCACTTCCGCTCTACTTTTACCTTGGATCATTACTAAAACAATTTTCATTGCTGATGCCAGGATATTTTGTTGCAATAATGGTGTTTCAAAATTAAAATAACGTAACGATGGAGGTTTGCTCTATAATAAAATAACTTATGTTTCAATTCTTTATGATAGTTAAGTATTTGAATTTTATGTTATATATAGTATTTTGTTGTCTCAATATATCGGTATCATTCGCGAACACCTAGTGATAAATGTATTTAACATTATGAAAATTCAGAAGAAATATTAATGTCTGTTAAGAAAATAAGAAATAAGAAATATTTAAAAAAAAAAAAAAATCAAATAAATATTTACGCCATGCATAGTGTTTAAAAAAAATAGCGTATGAGGCCGTGGTGGCCAAGGGTATTAAAGTGTCAAGCACTTTGCATTCTTGAAGCCTTAGCAGGGGCGGTTTGAATCAGTGCTAAGCGGTTTGGCATTTACTTCGTGGGGGATTCCAGGAATGGAATCGTGACCTTCAAACTCATTCTAGAAGAGGTTGGTAACCTGTGGACAATCCGTCCTTTCTGTACTAACATATAGTTCATATGACCGTACAACCTCAACAAACACCAATAATTGATTATAATGCTTCTAAAAATTATCCTATCTTTTGTCTTTACTATTTATTAACAAGAGAGCAATATTTAATAGAAACGATTAAAAAATTATAATTAAACACTTTAAATAATGGTTAAATGAAATAATATTTTATTTTCATATTTGTTAACACGAAGAATTCTGAATAAGCCTAATTGTAAACGAATAACAATCAGAAGTAATGTTTAGCAGGAAATGACCTTCATTCCGTAATTGCACAAGTGGCGGTAATTTATTCGCTTAGAATGAAAATAAATATTGATGATACTGCAGAATGGTATTGAGAATTTAAATCTTTGTTTGAACTTCCCATTATAAAGATTATTATCATTTAGCCATTGTGGTTCTTCGTTTTTTAGTACCAACTGTTTTATTTTTATTTTTTTATACCTACTTCAATGAACCATATGTATACCCACTAATATATGCATATATGTTAACTTTATCTCTTGCCATTATAATATTGTGAAGCGTGGAACTCGGTAGTTCCAAAAATTTAAGTATGTAGTCGTCATTTCCAATAAAACATGAATATTATAATCATAAAATGTTTTTTTAAGGAAAAATTATTCCTGAGTTGAAATATTTATTTATTTAATGTAATTTACATTTGTTCTTCATCGCATACAGTGAATTTGATTTATTATTTTTATTTTTTATTTTTGGTTTCTTCAATAGATTTACAAAATATGAAAACCAAATAAAAAAAATATACACCAAAATAGTTACATAAATCATTGAAATGATATTCAGCTTCATTACATGATTTTATTTTTTGAAAATTTAATATTTTTGTTGAAATTACGATAAGTCTAATATTATAGATTTTAATTTATGAAGATAGTTTGGGATGCAGTTAGTAGTAATAAAATAAAAGTCCAAGTCTAGAAAAGTTTATATGGAGTGCTGAATTTATATGCAAACTTTTATTTAAACTTTGCATGCAAGTTTTTTATTTGATTACTTTTGACTTAATCCCAGACCATCTTTTTCATATATTACATTGTACAGTCGACCATATTATTTTATTCTAGTTGATTGTGTCTATGATGTTCGAAGGAAGAAAATATAAATTGTTGATGGTATAATCGAGCCTTTGGGTTCACCAATTATTAATATTATTTTAGTTTAATGATTAGAAAACAATTGTGACAATAATAATCATTACAATTATATTAAAATAATTTTAATAAGCAAAGTATAAATCAAAATGTAACAACTTTGTAGTATGCAACGACTTATGCATTTCAACTAACCAATACTTAACCAAATTAGCAACTTAAAATACATAATATAATACTGATTTGAGATGTTTTCGCAAAATGTTAACATGTTATTACTTCGGTTTTCTCTGTTTTTTTTGAAAATGCAAGAAAAGGATAACATGCTGGGGTTTTCTTCATGAATAAGTCTGTTAAATCGAATCTCTTAAATTCAAATATTAATATGTTAATTTCTAATTTATTGAGATAATATTATGAATTTCATACCTTGCCCTGTTCCACAGCACGGGTCTGGCATGGCTGGTGTAATAGTCACCGCCTCCTGAAGCAGCTCTCTTATATAGGACGCTCCGATCGATCCGCCCCCCCCCCCCCCCCCTCTGCATTCTTCTCTTGATTGGATCCCACCAGTCAGCATAGGACGAAGCTTCGTATAATATTTCTCTTAGGATTTATTTACTATAGTTGAATAGGGGAAATAATGTATCAATAGTTATTGATTTAGCTATCTAGGCAAAGCAATGATTCATAGATCTTCAAGTCTTTTAATACAAACGATGGGAAAATATCGCTTTATATTTAAGTGGTCAGCCTTACTGCGTTTTACTTCCTAGCTATAATCATGTTGGGAAATTATTATTGAAGAAGTGTGTTTGATGATTGAATATTTTTCGTGAGGGATCAGTCAATAGGGTGAAAAAAATAAGCAATGCTGATATTAACAAAACATATTTTTACATTGCCAGCGTTTTGGCCATTCCTTTGATGTCCATCATCAGGGCTAAAACAAGAAATATTCAAATACAGAATCAGAAGATTAAAATAAAAATAAATATAATAAAAATTAACTTAAATTAAAATTATATCTAAAAGAATAATAATAAGGTTTATGGGAGATACAGAAGCTCAATGTGAAGTCAAGGCACTTGGGCCCGAATTCGAGTCGACCGAAGGCAGGCAATTTATTTTTGGCCGTGGATCGAATTTGGATTCGGGGGACCCTACAGGGGTACACCCAGCCTCTAAAAGTACCTTAATCGGGGAAAAACCTGGTTGTTGAGAGTGAATTTCGGCCAAATCTACTCCTTTCACAACCGTTGGCCTAGTAACAGTACATGATTTTTGTTTTTTTATATATATTAATTTTAAACAATTATAAAATGTATTATAATGGAAATATGAAGATGATCTAAAAAAAAGTTAATATTTGTTAACACTAGAAAATACAAATTGTATTGATATAAAAATATGTTGGTAAATTATAATTATAAGGATGTAAATATAAATTATAAAAATACAATTTTTATTTTCTCATGTTAACAAATATTACCCCTTGTTAGATTATTTTTAATACATCATATTTTCAAATAGTTTATAAACATTATTATTATTTTTTAAATTTTATTTATTTAATTATTTTTTCCTTTTCTTTTCTGATTCTATATTTGACTATTCATTGTTTTAGCCCTGATGATGATCATTAACGATATGGCCGAAACAGTGGCAAATTAAAAATATGTTTTGTTAATTTCAAGAAATTTTTTTTTATCCCATTGGCTAATAATTTATAGAAAGGATGGAGCGAGGTGAGTTTCAACTATTTACATTAATTTTTCCCCAGCATGAATTACTAATGGTTCAATAATCTGCAGGTATGACGAAATTCCTCATTGAGTGACGTTGACCAATACCATTGTTGGTCATCATGTGAACTGTAGTGGTTGGTCAAAGCTCCGATTGTCTTAATTCCCATTTATAGTATAAGAATGTTTTAATTGTTAAATAATACCTCGGTTATTGAGTCTAACGAGCTTTTAGAATACCTTTAATTGTAATAGTTTACAGGGATTAAATCAATTTATTAAGTCAATCAACTGACCTAATTGATCAAGAATTTTTCGCGTATTCCTTGCTAAAGGGTCAGCATAGAAATCTCATTACCCAGTTGCTCTACTGATAAACATCCATTAGAATGTTTACAATCAAAGTTACGACCCCAAGCGAATAACCAAAGGCGCCATGATGTCCGACCCGCTTGACAGCAGGCATCAAGGGATTCGGCAACAGTTCTACCACGTTAGAGGCATTCCTAAAACTAGTTTAGGAAAAATATTGTCTACTTAATTGGAAATACAATAGTATTTATTTGAAAATATTTTTTTCATTTCTAATTAGGTATATATTTTGTTTTAATCTCCATTGGTTATGGATTGTCTGTCCTTTTTTCATTTGACTATGGCATTTCTTTATTTATTTGTCAATATCATGAGCCACCATCTCAGAAAACTGCCATTGGACTTCAAATTGTTTGATAAATGGAAGAATAATCGAATTTATATTTTTTCTAAAAATTGTGAACTATTTGATTGGTGAAGTTTTGTTCATGTTTGGAAACTAATGATTTGTGGTAAGTATATGTTCTCTTTATCTCCCATTTGTTGTTGCTTTAATAGTAAACAAAGTTCATTGCAATATTTCTAAATAAATATAATTTGAACGCATTTTTGTTTCAAACAAAATGTGTGGGGCACTGTGTAATGTAACGTACTGTGCCTCCTTTGACTAGGTGTGCTATATCGAAAATAGTTCTGAATAGGAAAAAGAAGACGGACTTTGGTCTACACAATTCTAATGATATTAGATAAGAAAATATATTATTCTCATATTATAAATTTGTTTATGCTTAATTTTGATTGAAGAAAATTTTTTATGGAACATAATCGGGGTTAAACGTTTCCTATTGTTCATATTTTATTTCTTTTATTGTTATAGTGTACACCGTGTTGTCACACTGTAACCATGTGGCTGATACACTGGACCCCGCCTATGAGACACACTGTAACTTTGTATTTCATATAAGTAGAAAAATGAGTAGCTTCTAACTATAATTTTGATATTATTTCATGCCTCATATGAAGGTTCAAGACTGTTGATTGTATAGTTAATAATTTGATATGATAAACGATTTTTTTGCCCAAAATTAAAATGCCTTTTTTGTTACTCTGTTCCTCACTTTACCCTATATTATTTTTGTTAGTCTAAAGTCCTGAGAGATTAGAGTCAGAAATCATACTATCGAACACTAATCCATTGCTTTTTTTTTATTTTTTTTTTATTAGTGTTTTCCTTCCAGCAGCAACCCTGTTGGAAGGGATTTTATTTATTTTTTCTGTACACACCATACTTGTACAAAGTATACAATGTACATGTAATTATTATTTTTGATTTGATTATAATTTTACATGTGTTGAAAGGTATAAAAAATATAAAAATAAACAAGAAAAATAAAATAAAATAAAACAAAGAACAAGAAGTTATATAACATAAATAATTCAAAATTCAATAAAAACAGCAACAAAGTTATGTAGAGAAAAGCTTATGAATATTTAGTGGTTTAGAGATATTTCATATTTATATCCTCTATTTTAATGATTGAATTTTTAAGAAAGATTTGGAAATTTTCAAATAAATTGTTCATAATCCATTGCTTATTGAATTTCATATTAATCAAAGTCGTACTAAGCGATTTTTACTGTTTAATTTTGTTGTTACTGTAATACATGTGATCAATATGGACTCCCTGATATGCAGCTGACGGTTAGTAAATATATCAGTAGATCGATAGCAGTATGATTATTTTATCAAGTTGCCAGTGACCTTGCCAAGGCTTAGCCAAAGCTTTTCTTTTTTTTGGAGATATTTATAACATTATCCCATAAAACCAGTGGTTCTCTATTCATATTGTAAATGAAATTGCAATATAACTAAATATTTAACTCTTCCGATGATACGTTTCGATTCATAGTTTTTCAACCTCATTAATTTCGTTTCTTATAAATAAAAAATCGAATGTCTCAAAACTTTGCTATTGATATACTTCTTCCAGTTACATATCCCATTTTAAAAAAACATAATTAGAATTGCTTTGATTAACAAAACTTATAGTTTTTAAAATGGCTAGATGATTAAAAGAAACGTATAACCTTGAATGTATAATATAATACAGTAAAATGAGGTTCATGATTTATTACAAGTAAAAAAAATTTCAACGATGTGAAAATAAGGAAATTCCGAAATAATTTAAATATTTTTAATCGGCTGCAAACTGTATTATAAGCTAAATATATGGTATTCTGCGCTAAAATAATTAGAGGAACCAAAAAAAACTACAAGATCGAACTCCTTTATCTTACTCAAGTAGAAGTGAAGGGGAGTGAGTAGAAGTAACAGGTTGTTTCAAGTTTTAAAACCCCCACTTACCCTCTATGTACACGCTGACGTCAATATCGTTAAATATCATACAAATAAATAATGTTAATAATAATGTGGAACATCTTAACAGCTTCAAAATGAATATTAGACTATTTTAATAGAATAAAGAAAGGTACAAGGGTTTATCAAAATAATGAGGATGTAGGCAGTAGGTAGTAGGGGTATGCAGTCATAGATACTCAATGAAAAAATATTTTTTAATTTATAGTGCCAACGTTTCGGCCTATAATGTAATCCTTCATCAGGGCTAGAAGAAAAAACGGGGAAAAAATATGATAAAAAGAGGGAATAATTGTTAAAAATATAAGAAAAGAAAAACAGTATGAACAAAAATGAGTTTAAAAAAGAAGAAAAATGCTAGCTAGCTACATTATATAATTCTAGTTTTATGACCTTAACTCATGTTATAACTATTTTATAACTGATTGGTAATCTTGTTTCTGTTAGAAAATAAACAAAAACTGACTTCTGAGTCAGCTTAGTTGACTTCATCAAAGCATTGCAATACATTTTTATTGTAGTATAATAACCTAAAACGAACCAATATTAAGTTTCCATGTGAAGGTTTAGTATTTATACGTAAGAGTCAAGTATTGGTTTCAAGTTAACTAATATTGACTTTGACGAGTATTGTCTTCTCTGTTCTTTGTAATCTGAGATTATGTCAGGTTTACTCTACAACTTATCTTATTTGAATCCTTGAGTAAAATTTTATCAGTTTTGATAACAAATGATTTTATGTAATTTTAATCACTGGTCTTTAACGATAACATTTAGAATTAATTGTGAAATTGATCCTTAAACCGAAATTCTGTTCTCAAAGTTTACACTTTACTGGTACAAAAAACGTTGAAAAGCTCCTAGATTTTCACGTAAGCCTCCACCCAAAATGGCTGATCAAAGATGAGCACCAGGCACCTAATAGCCTATGCAGTTTTCATCATATTTGTCTGTTTTGTTTTTTTCAACTCTAGATAACACTGGTAAAATAAAAGGAAATGTATTTCGATTCATATCAAACTTTACCCTACAACATCAAGCATACACGCTAGGTTGATTTATTAGTTGTACAAATCCGAATTTATTCAAAATCTAATTCTGTTTCACTTCGTATCTTTGAAACTATTTGAAAATAAAAAAAGAAAACGTTTCTTATATTTGTTCCAGTTATTTCTTATATCTGAGCAGGAGTAATAGTAAAAAATAAATTTTGTAAAACCACTGAAAAATTGCTGAACATTTGATTTTTTTTTTGTAAAATGGCGGTGATCTCAATATCAACTTTAAATCATGAACACACTGGGCACTAATCAGTATTTTATGTTCCTATAATTATTTCTACGTTTATAATAACATTAGATAAAAAAGTGAGCTTTCCGTACTGCATAATTTAATCATGTTCTAAAATGTGCTTAGCGGCCATCTTTGATCCGCCATTTTGGTAAAAGGGTAATGCGTGAAATTTAAAGACTTTTAAAAATTGTTCTACATATATAGAAGAACTAATCCTAAAAATATTCGCTTGTTATTGATTATCTCTATATCGATCCGGTCTGCGCCCTACATTTACTCGACTAATCATTTATGTTCACCTATTTATCATGCGCCTATTTCCTGAAGCACGTCTGTACAGAATTGCTTCTGCGTATTTCGATTCCTACGTGCAATGATTTATTTTGTTGTGATATGTTTAGAAGTGGTATATTAAATGCTTCTAGTTGCAGATGAATTGTTAGTAGCAGCAGTACTAAACAAATAATTCTTAGATGTTTATTATGTTTATTGGGGTTAATGCATGGCAGGACTGTGGCAGGAGACAGGGTTTATTCTACAGGTTATGAAACTCCTTTAATCCTAACCATCAAATAGACAAAAATAAAAATAAAAATATTTTCTAATGGGTTATTAACCATAGATTGTTTACAAATAAACCTTAGACTATCTGTTTATGAATTATCTTAAAGGTGAAGGGCTATTTATGAACAAGCTTTCACGTGAAGGGTGTAGAAAGTTAACCCTGCAACCAAAATTAAATTATTTTTAGATTCAGCTATGGAAATACATGTAAGAGTTTCCTAACTTAGAATCCTGGTATGTTCTATGAAGATATCATGTAGCATTTTGATTTGAATGCTGTTGTTTTATATTTTACTAGCAAACCCCTTCGCGCCTTTGCCCGTTCTCATAAATACAGTTGGATTATTTTAATTAATACTTGAATTTCATTTGTATATCGATAAAAATCTTTTATTGAAGTGTGGAATTAATATTAGTATGGAATTCGTCAATATTGTATTATTGACAACCTGGTTAAAATTTCGTTGATTAGGTGTTTGAAGAGTACGTGAATCATAATTATACATCAAATTTGGCAGAAATAATTTTATTGATCCATCTGATTGAATTTTAATTTCTAACCGTAAAAGTAGATGAAAGCTTGGCCAACCTCGTTTCTGGCACACAAGGCTATAAATTTTAATCATTAATATGGTAAAATTTATCATTATAAACCTTCTGAGAACTAAGAAGATGTAGTTAAAATTTGGTACAGTTGGGTTAAATAGTTTTACCATTGCAAACTCTGTTGCAGAATGGCCACCTATCGGTCGATTTTTAAACTGCGCTGGGATCCACATGTCGTTTATTATATTTATAGCTTTTTTAATGACAATTGAATTGAAAATAAGTATATTTTAACATACATTTCTAGCTCTATATAACTCCGTACCTTTGTGACCACTCTCGAATGGTGTGACCGGAATCAACAAAAATATCGCTTTTATATGGCAATATAATAAAAAATCTCATAAAAAAAATTATTATTGCTAAAACTTCCTTGAACCATGAAGATGATGTGGTCAAAATTTGGTACAGATTGGTTTAGTAGTTTTCGCGGTTAGTGATCACAAACGAAGAATGGCTTATCCTTTTATCTAATAGTATAGATTAAAAACATTTTTTAAAAAATTCATGTAACATTTCTTATTTTATGGCTCATATAGAAAAAAAAATTAAATTGATAACTATTAGAAATAAAATCCTCCTCATTTGAAATACATTAAATCCACCCCAAAGGTAGATTAAGAGTTGTCTTATAATAATTGATAAATATTAACTATTAATCGCTGATGAATAATTATTGCTGCTTTCTAACATTTTTTGTATTACTTTTTTTGAAGCTTACAATTTTATAAAAAAACTTATTAAGCAAATGAGAATAAAAGGCTAATTATATTAATGAACTGTAAAGCAGCTATACATTGGTAGCATTAAACAAATAACTGCATTACTACAACATATAACTACAACTACACAACAATAGCATAAGAAGTTGCAGAAAAGAACGACCATATTCCATTTTTGTCTACTTGATTTTTCTTTAAGAAGAGACCTTACAACTAAAAAAATTAAAAATCGCTTTATGATCCTATTAGAACAATAAATAAATTGTTTAATAGCTTTTACTATTTTTGAAATTATAGGAATTCATTGATAATTTATAAATATTAGTATATCTATTACCATAATTTAGCTGAATGAAAATTTACAAATCTGAGATAAATGTAATTTGAGAAACTAGTTTTAAATGGAACAGTTGATTTTATAAATAAAATGTGTCAAATTTACTTTTTTTTTTTTTTTTTTTTTTTTTTTTTTTTTTTTTTTTTTTTTTTTTCTTTCTACTTATGTCTAGGTCAGATAATAACAGTCCATCATGAGGGCAATTAAACCAAATCTTATGATAAAAATAAATCAGGAAATTCTGTAGAAGGATACAGAAACTAATTAAAAGAAACAATTATTTAAAAAAATATCCATTGACTTGTTTGAATGGGAATTTAAAAAAAAAAATTTAGTTTGACTTGTACCACACTTTTTTGTAGCTTTAAAGACGGCAAAGAATATTTTAGCTGAAACATAGGAAATGTAAGTCAAACTATGGAAATTTTACACATTTTTTTTTTTTTTATAAAACTGACTGATCGTTCAAAAACTAGCCGATTTTTCAATTCCACAATCGAACAATACTGCTAAGCTAATGTTATTTTAAAAATAAGAGTAAGGTTTATAGAAATTATCTTTATATAGGTTTATAGACGCAGACAACCATTACTAATCCGAAAAGTCTAATGAAAGAGATTGCCTACCGTTACATCTGTTTTATTTCTATTCTGTATATCTATATATTTTTTTTTTTCTCCCTTATCGGTTTAGTAATATTTTTTTATTAAAGACAAAATAATAAAAAGTATTTCATTGTATTTTACCAAATAACATAAATAATTGGAACATATATTATTATTAATTATAATAATATTATTACTTATATGATATGTTTATATATATTAAATATAAAAATAAATTATATTTTATTTCAGTTATCACTGAACCATCTAAAAACCAACTAAAAATTTAAAAATGTGCGGGTTATAATTAAGTCTTCTAGGCAACGTTTTGTCAGAGATTCATTCTGTTGAAACAAGAGATGGATGGTAGAAATTTAAGCTGGACAATTAGTCGCACGAAGCTGATCCTCAAAATAATATAATAAGTTCATTCAACCTTAACTGGAACTGTCATTATCATTAAGTATGATTATCAGTAATTAAAGAACAATGAATTATCATTAATTGCCATCTTTCCTCTTGAATAGTTGAATAGTTCACCTTATAGGCGTTGATGAAGAAGAAAAAAATATTGGTAGTTTATTTATTAATGAATAACGTCGATTGAATCATGTTTATAGAACATGAAAAAGTATCTATGAGTTCATAGTTTATTGCAAAATCAGCATTCATTAAACTTTTTGTTTCCGGGGCTGATAATGACCGTCATTGTTACTGTCGAAATGATTCTATAACAATAAAGATTAGTTAAAATAAGAATTATTTTTCGTTCCTTAATAATGTCTGAACGTCCAAAATTCTATACAAACTGTCAAAAATATATCTAGAAGTTTCTCATCTAGAATCATTGCATAAACATATCGAATCTAGAATCAGTATTAACAAATCGTTTCTCCAATAACATTTACTCACATCAATTCTAAGTAGAAAAATAAATAAAAAATTATCAGATAAATATTGCGTGTAAACTCAAACAAAACTGTAAGAAATATTATTCAATCTGTTTAAATTGACTTAATTTATCATAAGACAATGAATTGTACTGTGGCTGTCTCCATCTTTCTTATAACTAATTGCGTTTATCTCGATTGGGAATTAAAAGCTACACTCAAACATTCATCCTAACTTCATGGTACAATAAAAGACATAAAACTAAATACCTACCGGAACTACGTCTTAGATGTAGGGGTGGAGTCCACACACCTCAAGACAGTCATGTTCAGTTCAAACGTACTTACAATTATTGAATTTTTAGAAGCATAGCACATCCATCTTGACCGGTTTTGCTCAGTCAGAGCTCTACGCTAGTGGTGTCTTTATAAACTTAAAGAGCTATGGCACTTAAAAGAAAACGTGTTGTATTAACTGTATCCGAAAAACTGTCTATTTTAGAACTATTAGGAAAGACGAATCTGGAAAAAAAATGGTGGATGAATTTTGTGTCGGAACACATGTTACATAAATTTAATATTATAAACAGCCAAATTTTTAATTATTCAATAAAATACATTGTTAAAACATTACGTTAGTCTGTAGTTTTTGCTTCAATAAATCAATAGTAAATCTTATTATCCTGATTTTTGCGTATCCCATCAATTTCGGACACAATTTATCCGGATAATCGGGTTTTCACTGTAATATGACTGTATGAAATGAAACAACTTCTCCCTGACTGAGAAAAACAATAAATAATAGATGTCTATCTTAACCTAATGCTTTTCCCAATTTACATTTTAGAATTAAGAGAATCAAATTACTTAAATTAGTAATTAAATTAAATTAACAATTAATCATTATTCGAAATAAACAAAGTTGAGAGTTATAATTAAACTTTTTTTTATTCAAACCAATGCAGCTCCTAAACCGTATGTCCTAGTCACAAATGCTATAAAAAAAATAAATATATTTTCCTTAAAGTTTGATAAATAAATTATCGGCATATTTTCGATTCGAACACTAACCGACCTAGAAAGAGTTAAAGTGTTACATTTTGAATGTGAAAAAATCCTTACACCAAAAAAGCATAGACTCCAGCTAAAATACATATCTGTATCAATATGTATCGTGTGTAATTTAGTAATTAATTTCTTTTCTTAATTATGAAGTATATCTCGCTCTAATGCAAATTAAAGCGACTTAAGAATTAACTGACTTCCGTTCACATGGCAAATTAAAAGATACATAAAATTATCATTAACCAACAACGTGGAATCCAATAATTGGGAAGTGAAATAGGTTTTGAATGCACTTTGATAAAACTGAATGATTTTATGTTGTCAATCACCAGTTTAATGTAGATTAATGATTGAGATCAACTTTAACTTTATAATTAAATTAATTAAAGCACAATGAATTATCTTCAATTGTGATCATTCCGCAGGAAAAATGGTTTCCCTTACTCAAGTTGAATTAGCCAGGAAAAAAAGGGGGCTCGTCTATCAATAAATAATGTTAGTTGAATAAGTTTTTTATAAAATTAAAAAATCTCTCTTTGGAAGTCGGAACTATATCTACGTAAAAAAATTATCAATAAAAAAGAAAAAGAAAACACTGAATTTCGCTACTAAATAACGCATAATTTCAGTTCATAGTTTAATAGAAAACGAACATACATCAAACTTTTTGTATACAATATTTTTTTTATGTTGCATTCATATTTTTTTTTTTTTTTTTTTCATGTTTTAGAGCGTTATAGCGAACATTCTACTAGGCACTTAGGCGTTGTTCTCAAAGATGCTCTTATTCCTGGGCCTTATTCCCTTAGGGTTAATAACCTAGCAATAGTATAGCTACAATAGATTAGAGGTGAACAAAGGCTAGCCACGTTGCTGTTTAAGAGTAGGCAACCCAACGATAAACACTAGAAAATTATGTTTAAAGTTCAGAGCAGATCCCGTGTGAAAGGCTTTTTTGTATTAAACTGCTTAGAAAATAGAAGAATAGCAACACTTTATTAGTTATTACTATGAGTACACTACTTGCCTTTGTACTATACGTAACAAAACAATATGGCGGCTCTAAACAAATAATGCAATAAAAGAAATTATCGATGTACACTGTTCAAGTGGCTTGGGCCAGTTTGAAGTAAAAAAGAAAGGTCGCTCTCTAATACTTACATAAATGAATTAGATAACTTTGCATTCTTAAGATAATTTTACATTTGTTTTTTTTTATCATTAGGAAATGGATGCTGCCTCAGGCATATTTTTGTAGTACATAATATTTTATAATAAGACTTCATTCCTTAATAAATAAATGGATCTTTCAATATAGCTATCAAGATGATATTTTCACGAGTTCAACTGCTTTAATAAAATATTATTATTTTTAATCCAACCTCTTTAACTTCAATCCAAGTGGTCTATAGCTGCCTGAACCGTAACAAATTGAAAAAAACAAACAAAAAAAGTAAAAAATCCATGGAATTGTGAAACAATTTCCATGAATTATGAATATTAATTCTCTAGTTATCGTGTTTGATATATTTATTGATGTGTTGATATAAAACCCACATAACAAAAAAATAAAAATAAAAATAACCAATATGAACATATAATAACAAGTATGATAAAATAAAAATAACTAATATGTATATATCATTATAACCTAATTGATATATTCGTCTTCGTCTGTTGCACTAAAACTCTTGGACTTGGAGAGTCAAGTCCCGCGATTTGGCCCGCCAGCCATCTCTGTTGATGTATTCATCTAGTCACCTAATACACCTCTTCAATAAAAATAATTTAAGTCAAATCGTTTTTGATTGAAACAAATGAAGGGCCAGGAAAAAAAACACGTCTAGTCAATTTTGTGAAAAGTTTTAGCCTTCATCCATTTTCAAAAAGTATAAAAAAAATTTTTCTTTATCCAGATAATTGTATACCTCTACACAAAATTTCAAAGGCAAAAAATTAAATCTGAATGCCTCTGGAATAACGAGATATCCGATAAAAACAAGTAGACCAGTGCTTATTTGTTTATGACCAGTAAATTGAATGGTCATCAGGAAAAACATAGTCATCTAACCTGGTCAATAAGTGAGAATAAGGATAGTATCCTTCAGTAGCTTTATTAACTAATTATTAAATATTTATTGATATAATTTAAATATTTATATAAGTGAAAAATCATCGTATAGAAATGCTAGTGAACTGCATAATAAAACTAGTTATATTTATAAACTAAAAAGGCCACCCTATTATATTTTCATTAAATCGGATAAAAGTTTCATTTTTTCTTGAGGTGTTTACGTCTCCATATAGTATAACTAGGCCAAAATCAATTAATTAAAAGCATGCTGTATAAAAAAAACTAAATTAACGAAATTTTAAATCAATAGGATTTATTACAGTTTGGATTTGATGGGGCATATCGCTCAAGAATGGATTCAAAATTACATTAGACATATGCCACAGCGAATGCCAGACGTAATAAACGCAAGGGGTTCTGGTAAACCTTATTATTGCCTTGTGATGTTTTATAATACTGCTTTATTTATATTTTTAACAATCCTATTACATTACATATTCCCTGGTTAAAGTATTTGAGGAAGTACACACCTAATATAGAATGGAACAGCCTGGTGGGTGGAATTTTTTTAATTTCAGTTCATTAGACGATCTATCATAATAATAATTATAAATAAATCTTATAATCCTTTTTAATGTAAAGTTTCAGCCAAAGGGGTTGAGTTTGATGCGTTTAACTACCTCCTCCATAAGTCAGAAACCAGACCATGACCTCAACTTTTCAACAGTACGTTTGTTCCTGATGACTCTCCCAAGAAGAAATAGTTGGACATAACACATGGATACAGGATTTGTTCACAGCAGACATTTTCTTCAAACCTCGATTAGTCTCAATAGGATTTGAACAAGGGACTTTTTATAATTTATTTTATTTTTTCTCCATTCCTCATCATAAAAAATTTAACATAACATACATAACTGCAATTAAACGTGAAAGAATCATTTCTTTATCTTGTCTGAGAGCTGAGAAAAAAAATAAAACGTGATTTTCATATATTTTTTTCCCCCGGCTCCTAATGCTTATTGGCGGCTACAAATCTTGTTTTTATAGGTGAGGAAAACTTTTAAACTAAAAACTAATATTATTTTCAGATTCCTCATCTCAAAAAACATGTAGAAACTAAATTTTGTCGAAATCAAAAATAAATTTTTTCTACCTTTACAATTTTGTACGATTTTAGAAGGCTGTCATTTTCTGAAACAATGTAAATAATTTTTGCTATCTCACACATTTTGCCACCGATTAAATTTTAAGGTCATCTAGAAGCCGTAAAACTGCATAGTTAAGCCCAAATCCGGAAGTCGCAGGATTTTCCATTATTGAGATATCTCAAGTTATAGCTGACCTCTGATTTTTTCGTTCACATCAGTTTTTGTCCACTAAAATCTGGAGTAATCCCAATGTTATAAATTTGGATAAAAAGCAGAATGTATGCTGATTCTAGTGATGCTATTACTATTGTAATCGGTTGAACGCAGCAGTTGTTATGGCCGTTAGAAATCGTTGATGAAATCTCAACTTCAAAATTTTAATCGCCTCGAAAAGGGTAAAAAATCAATATTATTTGATTTTGATAAAATTTCAGATATAAGCGTTTCATGGTGCGTTAAATCGAGATTTGAGGTCAGTTGTTCATGAAAAAAAATTTCCACTGATTTACAGCTGATTTCCTTGGAATTTCGTCATTTTTTTAGAGTTTTTGAGCACCCTAAAGTCGGGTGGTGTCTTGAGTATAACGAAAGTATTTTTATACAAAATAACATACATAACTGCAATTAAACGTGAAAGAATCATTTCTTTATCTTGTCTGAGAGCTGAGAAAAATAAAAAAAGGTGATTTTCATTTTTTTTTTCCCGGCTCCTAATGCTTGTTGGCGGCTATAACTCTAGTTTTGCACTATTATAGGTCCCAACTACCCACACAAAAATCGGCATTCAAATCTGGGGGTTACAACTTGAAACGTCCCCTAGTCAGGTTCCATTCTAGATGCAAATAGAAATCACACTACATGCTTTTGTAAATTGTACTTTAATGATTAAAATTTTATTTTATTTAATAAATATGAAATTGTTGTTATAGTATTCAATAGACATGGTATTATACAAGTAGAGAAAAACATAACCAGAAAAGAAATGAATAAAGTTTTTAAATTTACTATTTTTATAAACAGTCTCTAATGAAACGATCAACAATTTATAATAAAATGACAATAGTAAAAACCTGAGAAGCTGTAAATAAATGAAAAGGTGTAAGAATGATTTAATTAAAAACTAATAATGTTATGTTATTGATAGTCAAATAATATTACATCAATAATATAGGAAGTATATGGATAAATATAGTGTATTATAATGTAATATAATAAATTATATGGATAAATAATATATGAGTACAAGGTATTTATTTTATGTTTAAAAGTTATATAGAATAATAATTGAACATTCTGTGTTTGCTTTTGCTAAAAAGGCGGACCGTAGTGTTGAGTGGTGAGGAAATTTTAAAGGCTGGGAAACATCGGGGCTAAGTTAGTATGTGGTGATAAAGGAAAAATTTAGTTCTAATTTCGAATGTTTACCGCTAGAATGCACACCGGTTAAACAGTAACTGTTCACCGAAAAGTAACTGTAAACTACCTTTTCGCAATTAATACCAAAATGTCATATCAAGAAGTATATCCAGTGGGGTCAACCCTATTTTATGCCTCACAAGCCAAATTTTATGTGGATTTCGTGTGTCAGTAGACCTGTTGGTTGTGCGCTTTAAAACAGGTGTAAATTGAACAATAAAGAGAAAAAAATAATATTATGACATGCGGTTTGAGTTTACGCAATCATCTTTTCAAGGTTTCAGTTTCTTCATCCAATATGCAAGTTCTAAAATTTCTTTAAATAGTGGCATTTCATCTTTTATTATATAAATTAAAACTGCTTGCAAGCCATGTTTTATTTGGATCAAATTCAGGATGGAAGTTATATGAAGGACATTAAATTGAAAATTAAACGTTATTTATTACCCAATAAACTTTTTGCCAACTAAATTAAAATAATGCTAATGATCTATGATATAAGAATCCTTACAATAACAAAATATTAGTAATCTAAATGAATTCTTTTCTGAAAACTAAACTAAAAATCTAAAGAGATTTTGATGAATAGAAGGAAATATAGATAAAATTTTAATTAATAGTCTTTATATTAATCATGGATTGTAGTTTTTATTTCGCTTATTTTATTTTGAATAAAATAAATATTATTTAATAAATAAATTTTGTTTTATTCTTAATAAAATAAAACTACTACTTTTCAACGATAAAGCTCTCTATTTAAAAGTTAAAAGAGGGAGGGCACAATTACGTGATTAATTCCTAAATTGTATAACTATTTTTACAGTAATTAGTTTAATTATAAAATTATCTTTAAAAATTTGTTTTCATTTAACTGGTGATCATCATAGAATCATTCAATTTTATTAAAATGCTTTCAAAGTCTATTTCATTTCAGTTGATTACTGGCCTTTTACAGGATGGCGGCTTAGGGATAATTGTATGTATATTTTAATTTGCCATATGAACGAATTATAAGTAATTCAGTTAATTAATGAGAGTATTTGCATGAGAGCGAAATATAATTCATAATTGAGTTAGAAAAAAAAATACTAAATTACGCTCAATAGTTGATTACTTTCATTATTTAGCCAAACGTTATGGTTTAAAGTCTTCTTTCATCAACTTCTACTGTACTATAAAAACAAAAAAAAATACATTTTTCATTTTTTAGTCTTATAATTTTCATTAATTATAAAATCAGTTAGGACGTATATTTGCGTGTAGCTTTTAATTCCCAATCGAGAAAACGCAAAGAATTTCAAAAAAGATGGTGACAGTCAAAGTACAGTTCATTGTCCAATAATAAATTAAGTAAATTGAAACTGATTGAATAATAGTTCACACGATTTTGTTTTTGTTTACTTTTAAAATGTACTGGATAAGGTTTAATTAATTTATCTTTTTATAATTAATGTATGAAAATATGCAGAATCGATTAATTAGTATTGAACGTTTATGGTATGGTATTCTTAAAGCGAAAATTCTAAATTAATTTTTGTCTGTTTTTATAGAATTTTGAAGGATCAATCATTAAGAAAACAAATATTGTTAATTTAACTAATTATTACTTTTACGACGAAGTTTCGACCATAATAATGTTGGCCATCAAATTGTATACAAATAGTCTGATGAACGTTCGTTTGTCAACTATGAACTGAAATCAAGCATTATTTTGTAGTCAAATTCTTTTTTGTTTTTCAAATTTTCTAAAAACATGATTGAATTCACATAAGTTATTAATATAGGGCCCATTTATTTTTTCTTGATCATTCTACTTATAAAAGGTAAATCATTCTTCTCGCGAAACGGAAACAATGGTAATTCATTGTAGTTTAATTACTGATAATCATACTTGATTATGATTGAAAGGTCTATTTAAGGTTATATTAATGTTGAGACCGGCTTATATACAAGCTCATACAGGATTGATACCATAGCCCACCGTTTATCGTCCGTATTTAAAAAACTTAACAGATACTACAACAAATGGAAAATCAAAATTAACCAAAAGAAATCTACAGCAATAATTTTCACAAAACGCAGACCTACCATAGAATACTATATATCTATAGAAGACCATATCCCTTGGGCACAATCAGCAACATATCTTGGTATAGAATTAGACCGATCCCTCACATTTAGAGCACATGTAAATAAAAAATAAATAACAAAATAAAAAATATGATCAGTAAAATGTCCCCTTATTTCAATAAGCACTCTAAGTTATCCAGTCAAAACAAATTAATACTCTACAAATCCGTAATCAGACCTATGATAACCTACTCATCTCCAATTTGGAGTAATACATGTAATTCAAATTACAGAAAACTGGAAGTTATACAAAATATTCGTATGAGAATCATAAATAACTACCCCAAATACACAAGAATTGCCACTATGCTCTCTGATCTCAAACTACCTACAATCAAACAACACATTCAGTCCCAAACCAACTCATTTTTTATATCAACTGCCATATCTGAAAACCCATATATCCAAGAAATAGGTAATTACAACAAGAAAACTCTAAAAAGATACAAACACAAACGGACAAAACACATATTACTTAAAAACTAAAAAAAAAAAATTTCTATAAATTACAAAATAGTATATAAATTAGAATAGTGTAAACATTAAAGTATAAATAAAAGTTTGATTTTGTTGTTGTTGTTCTTTAGAGTTTTAGAGCGTAAAACATCTAGGTCATCAACGCTCAGTAAGTATAAAAATATTATATCATGATTTGAAGGTCCTTCTGGGCAGAACCCGACTGAGCCGAAGGCATGAAGTCAAGGAGCCAGGAGCCCACAGGGGACGGCCAGGAGTGTAGGAGACGCCCCAATCCCAAATGTTTTTGTTTTATTTACCATATATATTTTGAATTTTTCATCACGAAGATTGATCGGAGGATGTAGATAAAAACCATGTTTAAATCCTTACTACATCGGTACAATCCACCAATGTTTACAATATGTTATTCATGGAAAAGTCCACATCATCCCAATCCTCGGAGCTAAAACGCCCTGTGAGAAAGGTACGTCTTCCCACCCCACCACAGCCCCAGGAACCCCGGGACACCAATCTCCCATCCCTCCTGCCCTAGGTCCCTCCAGTAGGATCTATTCTGATCAGTTATTATTATGTTTTATATATAATTCCTAATATCCTTAGTGTCTTGCTTTTTCGAATAAATACAATGAAACACATCTACATATTAGTTTTATATGGGTATTCAATCTGTCATAATAAGGAATAATTGGTGTGATTAGATCAGTATTTATCTATCCAGGGATTATATTTCTCTATGTATTTTAAGTTTTGTAAGACATGACATTATTAAATCAACCTTACGGTTATCATTCCCCAATGCTACCGTGATGTTGCTCGGTATTCCTAAAAAGTAGAGTTTTTGAAGGTAAAAGGGGCATTCTTCAAAAATGTGGGCTATTGTTATTGTATTGCCGCAATGTTGACATCTTGTAGGTGGTTCTCTAGTGAAAAGGTGAGCATGTGTCAGTTTTGAGTGTCCGATTCTGAGCCGGGTCAGTACCACTTCCTCTCTACGGTTCTTGCGATATGAGGTCTGCCAGGGCCTTACATCTCTCTTAATTTTCTTAAGCTTACCCGGAGTACTACATTGCCATGCATCTTGCCATTTCTTATTTATACCATCTTTTAAGGGTTTTGCTAGCTCCGATGGTGTTATTAGCACTCTACCAGGACCAGGAAGAGTTAGTGCTTCTTTTGCAGCTTTATCAGCCATTTCATTGCCTTTTATTCCGACATGTCCTGGCACCCATATGTAATGAACCAATTTCCCGTCTTCGTTAAGATGTTTTCCAATTTCTAAAATTCGTTGAATTCCGGGGTGGTTGGAATACATATTATCTAATGCTTTAAGAGCACTTAATGAATCGGTAGCAATGGTAATATTCCCTACACATGAAGTCTTTGCATGTTCTAATGCCATTACTATCGAATTTTCTAATATCCACTTTAGTCTTTTATTGACCATTCGCTCCATAAGTTTGCATAAACAGCTGGTTAGGAAAATTGGTCTGTAGTTTGATGGGTATCTTTTATCTTGGCCATTTTTCAAAATAGGAACTACCTCCGCCTGTAGCCAAGAGCTTGGAATATTACCATTGTTCCAGATATGATTATAATAATTTAGAAGCCAGTTTAATGTGTTTTTTGGTAAGTGTTGGAGCATACCGTAATGGATATTATCAGGTCCTGGTGAAGAACCTTTGACTTCTTTTAAAACTGATTGCAGTTCCCACAATGTAAACGGAGTATTATAAAAAAGTTGTGAACCATCATTTTCAAAATAATTATTTGTAATTTTTTCAGCTGAGGGTTCGCTATATAATTCTGAATAATATGTAGCAAACTGGTCCCCAACTAACTCAGGTTCGTCGTACAGTTTGCCATCTTTAAGTAACGTGTATCTAATCGAAGTACTAGTACCTTTAATTTTTCTAATTTTATCCCAAACAACATTAGCGGGTGTCGACGAATTAATAGAGTTTAAAAATGACCTCCATGACTCCTTTTTACAGAAGTTCAATGTTCAGAAGGAAAAAAAGAAAAAGAAAAGAAGAGAGAGAAGAAAAACAAAGAAAAAAAAAAGGAAAACAAAAAAAAAAAAAAGAAAAAAAGAAGGAGCACAAGGATCTTTGTTTTTTATATTCGATCAAATTATTTATATTCATATTTTTTTTTAATTTACGAAGGGCTTTTCTTCTATTCTTGATGGCTTCTTTACATTGTGAGTTGAACCAAGGGACAGATTGTCTTCTGTAATTTCCTTTAGTTTGAGGAATAGTAGCTTCAGCTGCTAACAGAATTGCTTCAGTAATTGCTTGGCATCCTTCATCAGTATCTAACTCATTGACTGATGTTTGAGGAGGGTTTGCTAGAGCAGAAAAAAGTGGCCAGTCTGCTTTTTCGATCAACCATCTTGGTTTTCTATTGTACTTGTTAGTAGTATTTAGGAATTTCAACTGAACGGGAAAATGGTCACTTCCATAGAGGTCTGGGAGTATCGTCCAATCAATTATGTGGAATAAGGTGGGGCTGCATAAGGACAGGTCTATTGCAGAATATGTGCCATATGTAGAACTTAAAAATGTCGGGTCGCCTGTATTTAATATCAGAAGATTGGATTCTTCCATGAAATTTTCTATCAAACGCCCTCGCCTGTTAGTGTCCTTACATCCCCAAATGGTATTATGTCCATTGAAGTCTCCGGTGTAAAGTACAGGCTTGGGTAATTGTTTATTTATGTGTTGGAGGTGTTCTAGCTGTATAGAATTATCCTGTGGTATGTATATGGAGCAAAGTGTGTAAGAAATTCCAAAATGGACCGTAACTGCGACAATCTGAAGGGGCGTATCTATTTCTATTCGTTTAGAATACAATACAATCTCGATGAGCTTCGTGTCCGCATAGGTAAAGGAGTAGCGGGTGGAAGGGAAGGAGGATGTTGGGAGATGGTAGGGGGATTGGGTAAGGTAGGAGTGGGGGGAGTGGATTTTGTAGTAGGTTTATTATCAGGCTTTGCCGCCGGTTCAGAATTATCTCTGTTTGAGTTTTGTTTAATTTCTCCAAAAGTAAATACAAAATTAACTTGTGTTCCTGCATCTTTCTTTTCAATATTTTTGATGTTTTGTTTTGTTTTGCAACTTCTGCAAATGATTTGTTTAAGGAAACAGGGTTTCTTTCTCGGTATATATTTTTCGCTTCATTTAAGGAAACTTTATTATTTATTTGAATCGCCTTAATCTCCTTGTGAACTAGAAAAACGGGGCAATTACGGTCTAACGCGTTGTGTGACCCGTCGCAATTTATGCATTTAGGGGCCAAATTGCATTTAACATTATCGCCGTGTCTTGCCTGCCCGCATTGGATGCATACAGATTGTTTTTTACACTGATTCGTGGGGTGGTTGAAACCCAAACATTTAAAACAACGTAAGGGGTTAGGGATGTAGGGTTGTACTCTAACTATTTCATAACCTATTTGTATACTGTCAGGTACTTTTGCGGTATGAAAGGTCAATATATATGAGTGTGTTAGTATCTCGTTACCGCCTTTTTTAATTTTTATCCTTATAATATCTTCTATTATTGATGACATTTCGTTTTTTATCTCATCAATTTCCAAGTATTGGAAGTCATAATATCGAATTATGCCCTTACTATAGTTTAAAGTACTATGTGGGGATACTTGAATTGGATATTGACCTCCAAAGTCTTGGCAAGCTATTAGAGTATCGGATTGTTTTCCATTCTTTGTTTCTACTAATAACGTACCGTCTCTAAGTTTTTTAATATTTTGTACATCTACCAATCCTGTAATAAACTTATTGATAAAAAAGGGTGAAACTTTTTTAAAATCATCCTCGTCGGTTCTCTTTATTATTAGATAGTTGGGGCTTACTTTAGTAGTTGTTATATTTTTGTCCGGGGAAAGTTTAATTCGGCCCCGAGGTCTTTTTCTTTTAGCTATTGGGCTAGTGGGGTCCGAGGTGTCCCCCATTGCTTATAGGTTAGTTACTAATAAAGAACTAATAATCACTAAAATAAACTAAAAATCACACAGAACCAAAAATAAATACAATATATCAGATAGAGATTATAGAAATATATGAAACTAGACTAATTTAAAGAATTTAAAAGTCTTATCTGTCTACATTCCTCTAATGAGCTGAAGATAGAACTCTTCAGGCCGGAGCCTATACAAACACTAAATATTACTAGTTACCACTGTTCCTGCCCAAATATCAGTTATAATATCACTTAAATACGTTATAAATTAGTAAAAATTAACAATTTATCAAGACACAAAAAAGGTAAACTTTCTTGGAGGTTATCACCATATGACCAAAGTTTGATTTTGTATTACCATATATCACAAAAATAGTCTTATTATCATTTTGTTTATATTTTGTAATTATAAGCTGTGTATTATTATCTTTATTACTTGGCTTAGATTATAATTTAACTATTATTTATTATAATTCATAAAATTAACTATAATTGTAAACTGAACTAGTATTTTAATTTTGTTGTGTAGGTTTTTTTTTAATTTTTCCTACTGTTTTATCAAGTTTGCATTATTTACTTGTTTATAAATTCCTCCATATTAATTACTATTTTACATGAGATAGATGTGTATCCAAACATGTAACTATGTTTTTATTAGCCTAATTTGGCTTTATGTAATTTATTTCAATAAAGAATAATTAAAAAAAAAAATGTTGAGAAGCAACTTCGTGCTACTGATCGTCAATCTTTAATTTCGAACATCTATTTCTTATTTCCAAAGAACTTTTTCCAAAAATAAATAGGTTTGATTAATATTATTTGGTAAGATTAATAATATTAATAAAATATAATATTAGGTTTGATTAATAATGTCTTTATTAAAATCTGCTCATTTTTAAATTTTCCGTAAATTTTTTAGTAAAACTGAAATATAATATGTTTCATTTAGATTTATAATACAAAATATGTATTATGATTGTTATAAATTAGCATATTATAATTGATAATAATGTTATCTGTTCCAAGGTGTTGTGTAAATTGATTAACTAAATTGCCATTCGTCATATTTTTTTTTCTTTAGAAATAAAAGTATTACTAAGGCTATAAGAAGAAATTTAAAAAAAAATAGTATAGATATATAAAGTAGAGATAAAACAAATAGCAATAACAATAGGCATTAATTAATTATTAATTGCCAATTATACATCGAATTAGTAATGTTTGTCTGATTCAGAAATAATTTTCATAAAAATTGATACTATTGTTCAAAACAATATTGGATTAGAAATGGTGTTATATCAGATATTGTGTAAAAAAAATACAACCAATCTTAATTTGTATGCGACGTTTCGAACGTGACATTGATGGAATTATCAGAGCCGGAAAACAGAAATGCAAGAATTAGAAAATATAAAATATAAAAAACATTGAAAAAAAAAGAAAAAACTAAAGTTAAATAAAATTAGGTTAAAAGTCATTGAAGATGATCTACGAAATAAAATACAAATGAATGAAAATAAAAAAGGTTATAAAATGTTATCTTAAGTATAACAATTTTATGTATAACAAGTTAATGGTTGATGAAATACAAGATTGTGCAAAATAAAGCTATATGAAATAAATATGAAAATTAATTTAATGTTTAGAAAAAAAAAAAAAGTAAATAGTTATTTCATATAGAATCGATTTTCTGGTATCGGTATTGGAATCGATAATTTAAACACTTTGGCAGATACATCACTAGTTCGAATATTGGAAATCATTGTCATAAAAAGAAAATACGATTTCTAATTTAAATGTTTGAAAAATAAGAAAGTCCTGAAAAGGTGTGTTAAAAGTTGAAAGCGATTAGGTTATATAGAGAATAGTTTAAATAATTTAGAGTTAAATAAAAATGAATTACATAACGGGTTATAATAAAAACAAAACAGAGAATTCCTTAATAACAGTAAGTAAATACATGTAGAATGGTTTACTGTATAGACTAAAATATTAGGAAAAATTACAAAGGAGAAACGAATTCTAAGGAAATATATCAAGGAATTCAAGGGAAAGTTATTTTTACTTACACTTTATCTTTCATATCTGTTTTATAGCGTCCTGATAATGATTGTTATTGCTATGACCAAAACGACGGAATAAAAATATAGAGAAGTAATAATAACATTTTTTTTCTTTTTGACTGATCTCTCAAGATTCAACACAAACCTTCGCATTTACCAACTATCAAAAATTCACTTCTCCTATTTGATCTATTTCCTTTTCGTCATTAGTCGATGAATAATTAACCAATATACTTCACTATTAGTATTAATTATATATTTTATTTAGAGTGTTCTTGAAATGATAAATTAATTAAAATAAATAGTCAATCAAATGAAACTTTTTTATTAATTTTTTTCGCATGCATACAAGTTCAAAAAACATGGTTTTATTCGATTTAAAAATATTACTATTCATGCTTACTTTGCATGCTTTGTCATTTTTGATATTGTTGAAAACACATTTTTTTTCTTTTGACTAAATCATACGGTAATTTAGATTTTGATTTTGATTAGCCACAAAGAAATATAGATAAAATAAGAATAAATTATCATAAGAATTTTAAAGATATTGGAGAAACAACATGCGTCACGCGGACCGAAATATAATTACTCATTGCTGAATTGTTAGCCACCATCTATGATATCCAGTTTATTAGAAAAGCTTTAAGTGTTAGATATTCATCTTCAGTTCCTCTGATTCCGAAGCCAGCAAAGCTACATATTACGTCATCAACCTCAAGGACCATGATACCTGAAATTCGATACCATAATAGAACATGTCATTACCGAGTTAAAGGATACCCATAAAAAAGAAGCGATATATAGCAATATTTATGTATTTATATTTATTTTCGAAATTTTGGCCCAAGTAAGGCGTAGGCAGCAAAACTATCTGGTTCAGCCACACATACTTATGAGTATGTGAACCTGAGAGATTGCACCTTTTATCTAAATATCTAAATGAAATAAAGAGTCCAAACCAGAGCAGAATTGTAGCCATCCGATATGCAAGGCTACAACGGAGCTTAAGATAAATGTTTAACAAACTAAATTTAATATAATGGGAAAATAATTCATAAATTCCCAATGGTTTGGAAAAGCTTTCTTTACTATGTTACTTCACCCGAACTATATCATATTTATTATTTTTTATTCACTAACAATTTTAAATCACATTAAAAATTTTACAGTCCAGTAAAATAAGGCTCCAAAAGTCTGTTTTCAAGAAAAAACTGCCGAACTTTTATTCTCAACGAAACTTTCTGCTTTTGAGGTGCTGAATCCGAATCTGAAGTTTGCTACCACAGCAGTCGTCGGCTTCAAACCTAACATGGCAAAAAACCTCTCAAATTACCGGTTATTTTCGGTGTTTTACCTATAACACGAAAACTAAGCTTTTTTGCGAAGAAAGTTTCCATATATTCCTTGTAGCTGAAACCAGTATCTACGAAATAAAGAATAAAAAAAACTTCGAAATCGGATCATGTTTGAGTTTTTTCTTCGCCAAACCCTTATTTTACTGAACTATTAATTGTTATTAACAAAAAAAGATATTTTTATAAAATAAATATTGTTAATGCATATCGAGAGATGGGTAGTTAAAAATATATAATTCGAAAATAAATAGCTTTATTAAGGAAATTGGAAAACTCGAATGGTGGGTAAGATATTAGATAGAGGAAAGAGCGCAGAGTAGAACCCGTTCTATCATTCCGATGTCTTCAAACTTAGAGTAAATTGGGTAAAGTTACTAGAGATACAGCAATTAAGCAAAAAAACTGAAAATATACTATAATACTCAATTTAAAAATATTTTCAATTTTCAAAAGTTTGATTTCTGTTGTATACTAAAATTTCGTTGTTTTTTTTTTGTTTTTGTTTTTTCAAATGAATCCTACAGTATCTTTTCGGGGAGGGAGTTTTACCAAAAGTGATAACAACATTATTATAACATTATATGGTTAATATTAATAGGTCTATTCAAATAATGAGATTCTGTAATCAATGATATTTATTTCAAAAATGTGAAGAATGATATGTTCTACATTATTTACAGTTTATAAATTTAACCGATGTATAACAGATAAATGAGTTCGTCAACTAACTAAAAATATTTATCAGCAACTCTTGCTATCAATGAGCCAATGGCAGGAAAATAAACATTTTCTCGCTCTACAAGGAAGGATTTTGAAGGATTCAAAATATATAACAGTCAACGTTCTTTGAATTCCCCTTAAATCAATAAATCAAAATTTCCATCCTATAAATTGTTTGTAATATCGTAAGTTGTAGATAGATTGATATTGGTTTTAATTTTTCATTATTGTAATCATGAATTGCAGTTATTTTGAAGAAGATACAATTGTTAATGACCAAATTTCAGCATTCTATCCCTTTATGCTTATATTTAACATAATACCGCACGCTTAGGTAATACAAGATGGGATTCTATTTTTTCTCGAAACATGTAGTGTTATCTTAAATAAATGCTTACAGGAGTGGATTGTTAAAATTTTAATATTAATAATCATGATTTTTTTTAATACGCTTTAATTAACTTCATCTGTATGTAACGGAATCATTCATAGTAATTTTCACTGATTTCCAGCAATCTGATTAATTTGAAAAATTGGACACGTTTCAAGGACCAGTGACAAAACAATAATTTCACAATTTTGTTCTCTACTACCAATCAATAATAAAATTATTTAAACCTCATGCTCGACGGTTGGTGGTTTCGGCATCGAACCTTCGGGTTCGTTAAGCCTTTATTTATTATTTATTTAAACCTCATGCTGCTTAGTGGTCGAAGAGGATACTATTAAGAAGGAGCAGAATCGTATTTTAAATATAAAAACTAGCAGCAATTCTGATCAAAAACATCTTAAATAATCATCCTAAAGTTTTAAACATTTTAAAATTACAATTGTATTTCTTTCATAATTATTTTCTAATCTAAAGTTCGCTCTTGGTTTGAATAATATAATTTTATTAATCTATTTCAATTCAGTAGATGTGGAAAAACCGGAGGTTTGCTAAGGTTACAGACGTGATAAAATTGTTGAAAATGTTTTTAGTATTTTCTTTATGATTTTAAAAATTATCTGTAAGTACAAATGGTGCCTCATATCAATTTGTATATCTTTCAAGGCTGACTCAGACCATGAGAAATGATATTCGCTATTGGTTTGTGGGAAGACATTATCACACCACTGATTTTAGATTAAAAAAAATAATGAAACGTCGCTTTTAATTATACTCGGAAGCAAAAAATAAAACAAAAATTCTTCAGTTCTATTGATCAGAATCAATTAGATGCGGAATTGTATCGGTAGTGACATACCTTCTTAATATTCATAACTTATAAAAAATAATTAACCATGGAAGATTATCGTCGGAACAATTATCACATTTTCTGAAAATTAACAAACAGTTACATTCTATGAAGTCGAAAAAAAAAAAAAAGACTTCAAGCACTTTTGATTTCTTGGAAATTGGTGGCGTGATGTCAACGAATGATAATTTTCAAATATCACTTTTTGATATTAATCCAAAATGTAAATTTTGTGGAATCTCAAATTATTTTGATCGCCCTCAAATGGATACAGTTCTACTATAACTGTGTAAAATTAACAATTAATTAAAAAATTAAAAGAGATATATAAAAAAATAAATAAATTAATAAAATAATTCATTATAATTGTCTTTGATTCCTTCATGCTCTGGACACTAAATTAAATGTAGTTCATTGCTGTTTACCAATCATTTGAGGACATGAAAGGATTCGGGACCAGCTACTAATTATAAAGTACGTATGGGTGTCGATACATGATATATAGAAATATCGATACGTATATTACGATATATCGTTTCCTTATGTATATATCCTTTTTTATACATATCAAAATACAACACACAATTTTTTTTTTTTTTTTTCTAAGTAACAATACCTCATAAAATTGGTTTAAATAAGGAAAGTTTTTAATGTTTAGTGTTTTTAATGCAACTTTTCAATTTTTATGTAGGTTGACCAGGAAATTTGTTGCTAATGTTCCACTTCAGTGTTAACAGAGCGATTATTTTCTAGAGCAGTGCAAATCATCTCATCTACAAAGAATAATTGTGGGATGGTTACTATTCTTGCAATCCACTCATGACAATATTACATTGATATCTAAGCATATATACCTCTGCCTGCTACTTAATTCGTAATGAACTACTTTTAAATTTTAAACATTTGAAATAATTGTGTTCCTATTTATGTTGTAAAAAAAAAAAATTAAGTTAACGACATTGAATTAACCTCTGATAAACTTTCTCACTTTTTTTTTTTTTAGATAGAAGTGTTTTATTGAAATAATCTTAGTCTGCCTTAGTGTAAGGCAATAAGTAATATATATGACAAAAAATCCATTCACACAGTATGTACAGTTAAACTTACTAACATTAGGGAAGTGGAAATAACAAAATAGCAATATATAAAACACGGATATGGAACATCAATAAGGAATATGTTTTCTTACGATACCCATCCCTATTGTAAAAGAATAAAGACATGTCCGATAGCACTTTAACGTGTATGTAAATATGATTAAGTAACAATGATTAAGGTACTATTGCTTGGTGCTACTCTTTTACCGGAGAAGAAACAGGCATCATGGAAACACTCTTCGGTGTTTTGATAATAGCCTTAACTATTGAAAAATCATTCATTTGTCAAATCTATACTACTATATAAAAGGACAAGCAATTTTATAGTTCAAGGAAGATTTTGGAACAATACTTTACGGATTTTCGATAATTATGTGAAGTTCGAAAATGGACCAATAGATGGCGAGCGCCAATCTGCAAGAAAGGATACAATGGCACGGTGTTATCTAGAGCTTGAAATTGATGATAAAATGTACTTATTTTCAATAAAACTGTTATTCCAAAAGTGGTGCGATATGTTTTCTATAATATTCTCTATCCATAACTGTTCTAGTTATGCTTTTTCATATTCTTCAATCACCTTGAAGGTGACAGGTTAAAAATTACAGCTATGCGTAGAAATATCGTTGAAGCTATAATTCTTAATGTAACAGCTACTGTTGATATTTCTAGAATCCCAATGATTCCTATCAATCTACCATTTCAATTCAAATGATTTAAATTACCAATTAAAGTTATAGAACTCAAAATACGTTATCATACAATGTTTAAGTACAGAGAAAATAAACAGTTTTAAGCACATTATATTAGGAAAGAGAATGGAGAATGAATCCAATTTAGTAGAGATAAAAATAAACTAGAAATACAGGACCATAAGCACCTTTCACTAGGATGAAATAGTAATGCTATACCTATTTTGGCTAGGTCACTGCCAGCCCAGAAGAGGACATTCTGGGAGGTATCATTAAGCCTTCATGCCAAAAGTATTACACCAATACCGATCAACAAACCCTATTTCGCAATACTGTCCCACCGATCAACTCCAATTCAGCAATAATTATGATACGTAATACCTTTCAAAGAAATTCTGTTGGGTAAAGGAGACAAATTACAACCTTTTTTAAATACATAAAAATATTTACATTCGAATGAGAATTGTAGGAGTAAAGGTAAAAAACACAATTAAAAATAAATAAATAAATTTAACATTAGTATAATTGTATTGAAAATGGAAACAAGTATAAAATTATCATTCCTAGGTTTTTAATTGAGAGGCAATCGAACAAATCAAATGATTGATCACAAACGATTTATTATGGCATCAACTCGAAATAGCTCTTGAAATAAAACAGCGTTAGTTTATGCTGTCATATTAGCCACGTAATGTTTTCTTATCTGACGAAACAGCGATATAACGCCAGAGCTATTCTTTAAAACACCACTCGTTCTACGACGGATGTCAGTATCCACTTACCTTCAGACACTTAGCCAACATGCCTTGCCCTACGGGATGTAAGTAGATTATTTACATATTATATGGTAATGTAAGTAGATTATTATGTGGTATTAATTTTATTAATTTAAGATATTTTTACTTCCATATGCATAAATACAAAATAAATAATATAGAATGAGATATAATAAACAAGCAATGCTCTAAATTCGTGATTTATTTCTGATTCTATATCATGGTTTGTTTTGCATAGAATTCGTTATTTCATTCCAATAATTGTTCCTTCCTGTTCGTTTTAGTTTTCATTACGTGACATATTTCAGCAACGCAAAGATGACATTGTTTGCAAGGTTACAAACGTGTTGGTTGAACTGCGCAGTTACGAGTATGATTACAATAGCTTAAAAATATTTGTAAAATCATTTTTATTTAGCCTGGATATTTTTCATTATTTTTTTCTGAATACTAAAAATAATACTGGTTCCACATTTTCATCACAGTTCTCTCGTAGTCAAATAAAATAAAATAAAAGACGATTTGAAAGTATTGTGTGATGGCTAGGACTTATAATTGATTGCAGTTGTTTAATAAATTTGTAAATTATATACGTTTGAAGATATAATTGTTTGACATTGATATAATTAAAAACTAGGAAAAGCGTGCGACCTTGTTCTATAGGCACGTGTAACATTTGGTTAATTCCAGTTGTTATCTGTTTTAATGTGATTTTTCCAATAAATTTTATAATTTGAATAAATTTATTTTATATTTTTAAAATATTGAATTCTGTATTACTATCATTAATTATAATTCCAAACCTTTTAGTAAAACTTTTTTAACAGTACAGTTATTTCTACAAGGTTTTTAAATGATATTTATATTTTTGTTTTACTTAGGGAAAACAAATATAATACTATATTAAATATTAAATATTATTTTCTGAATTTATTCTTATTAGTTTGTATTCTATCGGTCGCTTAGGATCGGATTTTATTTAAAAATAATATGACAAAAATGAAATCAAATGAAAAATACTTTATTCTAGGACTTGTGGTCTAAGAATAACAACGATGTCCAACAAATGAATTGATAATGAAAAAATATATCAGTAATTTCAAAATAAAATATAACAGAAAAAAATAGAACATTCGACAACGAAAAAATTATACAACGTAATACGGTTATGGAAGCGAAGTTTTTTAATATATATAAAACCACATTTATATTTGTGGAAGATTGATTACCGAGAAGGGGAAGTAATAAATATTTTATGTTGAGGAAGGAATTTCACGAAGAGGGATTGGTAGAGAATTCCATAAGGAATTACCTCGAATGATAAAGAATTTGTGAAAGAGGCTGTTCTACGTTAGTGGGTATACAACTTCGATGGTTAGGACATCGTATTCAGGAGGTTTAAGGAGAAACAAAATGTAAGTAGGTCAAGAATATTGAAAGATGTTTTTAGTTTTTAATTATTAGAATAAAAAGTTAGCGAGGCTGCCATTAGAAATCATATTACCAGAAAGCAAACCCTAGCATAGAATAACAGCAAGAAACGCATGGCCACCTGGAGACACCAAAACTGAATATTATAAAACATTCTCGTCTTCAAGAAACTTCAAATTTGAAGGTCGCCTGCATACAGAAAACACTGGGAGAGTTGAATTAAAATTTAAATAAATCAATAAGCCATAACCATCAGAAAATATAATCGAAAATGTTACAGTAGTTAATGCACCTTTAGAAACAGTGAGGAGTAGAGAGGGAAAACGTCAACGTTTTATAAATAAATAAATAAATAAATAAATATATATATATATATATATATATATATATATATATATATATATATATATATATATATATATATATATATACATATATATATAATTTTTTTTTTTTTTTTTTTGTATTAACGACTTTTTATAACTCTTGTCATATGTCGTTGCCAAAACAAGTTTATTCCATCATCTTCTCTTTCACGCATTCGTCTATTCGTCATTCGGCATTCGTTTTGTATTGCTTTTAGCCCAACATCTCCTCAGGCGTCCTTTCTTCAGATTCCTTTCTGCGCTCCTTACCTGAATTCTTTTGAGCCATTGTCCCTCTCCCATCCTCATTACCTGCCCTAACCTTTTCAGCCTCATCTAATTTCCGTCTTATTTCAATAAGACTGGAACTTTCTGGAGCCGGAGACAGCGAATGATCGCCTCCAATAATCCATTACCATTACTAGAATTTTTGTGCTTGTTTCCATGATTTCCCTGGATAGAGTGTAACATTTTCTTGGTACGATTTATTTATTTTTTATTAAGTTTTCGAACCGTGTAAATTGACAACTTGAAAACTATATATACTTTTTTGCTTATAACCAGACCATTTTCTTAGGTAATCTAAAAAAAAATAAACTTCATAACATAGGTTTGTAAAATCCTATTATCAATGCTAAGTTAATTTGTGTTTCATCAAATTATATATATATCATAATATAATGAATATAATATAAATTATGGAGTGAACATAAGCCACTTATTCACTTCGTTATCAGTGAACTAGAAGAAGTAACTTCTGATATTACGGACATGATTAGATTAAGAAGGGCGATGGTCAGAGGGGCCTTGGTTGTACTTCACATCGTCTACTTGACTGTCCTGATAACGTAATTAACAGCCTGACAATCTATACGCAGTAATCTATCGAAATGAAATATTATTCCTATCATAGAAGATAGAGCTTATCTAACAATTCTATTAAACCACTAGCAGATAGAGAAAATGATTTAAAGTATTGTAAATTATATTATATCGGGTCAATCCATTTCAAATCGCCCAGGCAGTGTTGCTCAACATTTTTAATTTTCCTGATTCTTTTATCATGGGTTCCCTATGGATATACATTAACAAAACTTCAATTGAAAAAAATTTGCAAGCCATAGTTTTTATTTGGCAGCCATTTAAAAATGATGATTTAGTGAATTTTATGAAAAAAATAAGTTTGCGGAAAATTTAATTACGAAGTCATTTTTAAAGATATCAGAATAATTTAAAAACTAGTGTGTTCAGCGTGGAGTAGCCTTCAAAAAGACATTAATTTAATTCCGCTATCATGCAAGAAAGTAGGTCAAAACCATTCTCTAAAAACTCTTAAAAAAATTGAAAATCGTTACTTTTTAAGACCATAAATTTTTAGGAAGGAGAAGAGACTCACAAATAATATTTTATTTCTGTGTTGAGTACTCATGATACTACCAGTAGCATAAGTTTTAGTCTTGAGAATGAACTCCTTTTTCTTCTACGGATATTCAAAAATGCCTAAAATCACGTTAATGCCAATTTTCGTTGGTCAATATCTGAAAAGGGACTGAATGAAAACAAGCGAAAATTTCATGAAATGTTCTTCATACTAATAAGAATACTCCACAAAAAAATTATGACTGAGACTCAACTAGGTTTTGAGTTATAGATCTATGAATTTCAATAAAAGCGCTACCTTTTTAATACACTCGTGCCATGCTAAATTAGCAACTATTAGCTTAAAATTATCTTAAATTTATCAATTAATATTTAGAGTATTAAAATAATCAACTTAGTCTGTATTAATATGCAATACTTTTGCATAACATTTTATTTTACCATTATTTTAATTTCATTTGAAACATTAAAATTATCTTAACTGACTAGTTAAATGATGCTCAAATCACTAAATTAGCAATACACTTTTAATTACCTCTTATTTTTAATAAGAAAGGACAGTAATAATAAAACCGCAGGTAGAATACTTGAACTTAACTAACTCATATGTCTCATGTACTACACTGGCGTAATACACATACACTAATGTTTTTCTCTAGATTTTTGTGTTAAACTCTGTTTGTACCTACTGGCCGGCTGTAATTTTGATTAAGAAGTTGAACAAACATGATATTTCATTGCACAGTTTGTTCATTAATACAGACTAAGTTGATTATTTTAATACTCTAAATATTAATTGATAAATTTAAGATAATTTTAAGCTAATAGTTGCTAATTTAGCATGGCACGAGTGTATTAAAAAGGTAGCGCTTTTATTGAAATTCATAGATCTATAACTCAAAACCTAGTTGAGTCTCAGTCATAATTTTTTTGTGGAGTATTCTTATTAGTATGAAGAACATTTCATGAAATTTTCGCTTGTTTTCATTCAGTCCCTTTTCAGATATTGACCAACGAAAATTGGCATTAACGTGATTTTAGGCATTTTTGAATATCCGTAGAAAGAAAAAGGAGTTCATTCTCAAGACTAAAACTTATGCTACTGGTAGTATCATGAGTACTCAACACAGAAATAAAATATTATTTGTGAGTCTCTTCTCCTTCCTAAAAATTTATGGTCTTAAAAAGTAACGATTTTCAATTTTTTTAAGAGTTTTTAGAGAATGGTTTTGACCTACTTTCTTGCATGATAGCGGAATTAAATTAATGTCTTTTTGAAGGCTACTCCACGCTGAACACACTAGTTTTTAAATTATTCTGATATCTTTAAAAATGACTTCGTAATTAAATTTTCCGCAAACTTATTTTTTTTTCATAAAATTCACTAAATCATCATTTTAAAATGGCTGCCAAATAAAAACTATGGCTTGCAAATTTTTTTCAATTGAATTTTTGTTAATGTATACCCATAGGGAACCCATGATAAAAGAATCAGGAAAATTAAAAATGTTGAGCAACAAATTATATTAAAATTGGGCGATTTGAAATGGATTGACCCTATCGTAATATAAATAGATATTTTATATATTTTTTTAATTTCATTTATCAACTAAAATTTACAACTGTAATAAATAAATGCATCAATTAAATGAGACTTTTTGAGAATCAATATTGAAATGTAAGAGTGAAAAAAAGTATGAATAGGATTTATAACTATATACCTACGAGGTATAAACAGTCTTAAAATAAAATTTGAACTATGATTCCTGAAGAAGGTATATTTTTAACTATTAACATAATATCTTATGTTTGTTATGTTAAATGATTAAATTACTAATTATACTGTTTTTATTAGAAATTCATCCGAAAAACTACTGTTCATATCATACTATGAGATTATATATGAGTCCAAAATATTCGTCTTGGATTTTTTAAACTAATTATAAAAACATAATTCTCAATACATAAATCTTAATTAGGATTGACGAATAAATTGTCACTTCTATTGGAACCCTTTTCATTTGATTTTTTTAAATTGTTTTAATGAATAAATATTACAAGCTGTCTAAAAGGCAATGAATAAAATGGATGACAAAGAATCCATTCATACAATATGTACAATTAAATCAAATAAAAAAAGAAAAAAAATCCTCTATCATTATTATATATACAGGGTGTTCGGAAAATCGTTGGCCAAAGAGGTGTCTCGGTTAGGGTGGTTCATTTAGAACCTATTTAAGGTCACTTACCTATATACAAAGTCTTACGGTTTTTTTTTTTATGAATTTTTTTAAAAAAAATTGCCAAAACCAAATATTTATGCCTTATAACTTTGTTGTTTACTGATATATCAAAGCCATTTTTTTTTTTTCTTTTTTTTTTCTGTAATCACTAATACTTTGTCCATGTTAAATAAAAAAGATTTGAAGCAAAAAACAAAAACAAAAAAAAAACGGGAGATCGTTAAATCTTGTTAAAGGCAAAAAAAGGGTCTTTTGCACTTGTTCCCCGCATATTATCATATGTTTAGGTTACGAGTAACCTAAATGTATTAACATGTCAAAAAACTACAAAAAAAAAAAAAATAGATTCAATTATTTATTTAAATATTCTATTAAGTGTTATTCGATGTAAAATACTTTTTTCCTGAAGAAATTCTATCGCTTTTTCTTTTGTATTTAATTGACGAATTAAATCGAACAAAGATATGTCGCGTATAATAATAATAAAATTCATTTTTTTGTTTTCTATTTAATTATTAAATAATAGCAACAATCAAACGATCTCTCATTGACATCTTATTACGTTTGGGAAGGTTACTCGTAACAAACATATGATAAACTCAAAATGAAATGCGGGGAACCAGTGCAAAAGACCCAAAAAGAATTTTAAAATCTTCAAGTTTAGGCTAAAAAAAAAAAAGAAAAAAAAAGTGAGACCGGCAAACAAATCCGAATTATTTAAAAAACTGAACCTAAACTTGAAGCTCTTAATTTTTTTTTTTTTTTTTTTTTTTGCCTTTAACAGGATTTAACGATCTTCGTTTTTTTTGTATTTGTTTTTTGGATCAAATATTTTTTATTTTACATGGACAAAGTATTAGTTATTACAGCAAAAAAAAAAAGAAAAAGGCGTTGATATATCAGGAAACAACAAAGTTATAAGGCATAAATATTTGGTTTTGGTAATTTTTTCAAAAAAATTCATTCATTCATCAAAAAAAAAAAAAAAAAAAAAAAAAAAAAAACCCGTAAGCCTTTGTATATAGGTCAGTGACCTTAAATAGGGTTCTAAATGAACCATCCTACCCGAGACGATCTTTGGCCAACGATCTTCCGAACGCCCTGTATATATAATAATAATAATATATTATATTATATAAAGAGAGACCAGAACCTTCTCAATAAGTCTCCTCCAACCATCTCGGTCCGCGGCCTTTCGCCGCCATCCTCTCACGATGGTCTTGCTCCACGTCATCTAGCCATCTCAATCGTGGTTGCCCTGGCATTCCGAAATCTTCTGGCTTTTTTAAAAGTAATTTTCGAGGTAATCTATCAGAAGATATCCTCTCCACGTATCCCAGCCATCTTAACCTCATCTTCTTTATTTGGGTGACTATATCTGGTTCTCCAAATAATCACTTTATTTCTTAATTCCCAGTCAATTTATATCAATTCTCATACTAAGGAACCTCGGAATCTAATCGATTAATAATTATAATACAAATATTTCAACAACTAATAAACTTTTTATTAAAAGAAAATAAGTCAATCTTTATTCAGAATATTAATAACATTCAGGTTATGTGAGTAATAGATATTATAAGTAGTATTCATTGATTTAGTAAGTAGTTGTTATATGCATGGAAATTAAATTCAAACCGATATTTTCAGGTGCCGATCCAGCGAACTGCGATAAGGAAGAATGTAAAAAGGAGCAGTGTTGTAAGGGAGCTCAAGAGGAAGTTTGTTGCCCAAGGCCGAAGAAAGAAGAAAAACCAGATGACGTCTGTTGTCCCAGGCCGAAGAAGGAGGAAGTATCTGATGATGCGTGTTGCCGAAGACCTACTACTAAATGAATAATAGAGCAAACCATTTGTGTTCTCCCGAAGATAGTTTTCATTGATTTGAAACAAATATTCTTCCAAATGTAAATACCATTACATTAATGTATTCTCTATTAGAGCTTAATAAATAGAATAATATATTTTGTTGTTTTCTTTAAGCATCCCCGACAGAAAAAAATTAGGAGATTCATTTTAATAACATTGGACGTTCAGAGGTAATACTTCTGTAGTTGTGAATAAACAATAAATACATTGCTATGAATACTATTTATTTAGAAGCCTAGTAAAAACACTCTCGTATTGATTAATATTTCTTTTGATAAGTATTTACATGTCTAAGCATAGGAATACTCCTATGTTGAGAAAAACTTTCACCGATCCACCACCCAGTCAGTGGAGAATTGTAAACAGGCCTGGCAATGTTAAAACGTTAAATGAGGATCATGTTCATAACAATTACTGGAATGAATTAAAAATAAATTCATTTTTAAATGGAAATATATAAAATATTATAGTACTTGTTAGAAGGGTCATCCGTCATTAGAATATAATACCATCATAGAAGACCAGCTATATATTACTTCAGGTAAAAGTTGGCACACTATACACCCTTTCAGGAGTGTTTTCCTACTCAATTCATGTTTTGGAGAGTGTAAAAAATACAAAAACAATATATATATATAGACAAAGACATTGAAGCTCTGAAAAACTCCAAAGAATCATGGTTTTGTCACATTTGTGACACAAAAAAGCAAAATTCAAGCACCGAGAAACCTTCGGAGCCATCTGGTTCCGAGATACTAGCTGCCGTAAATACATTTAACGAGGAAATTAAATCCCTAAAAATGTCACTTGATAAATACGGAGACTTAAGTTTTGAATTGACTGAGAGACTGACAAAAATCGAAGTTCATCTAGAAGGGCAAACAAAACGCATAGAGGAGTTGGTTAATGAAAATAGTAATTCAAAAACAAAAGTCTGCCTGCTCGAAATCAGGATACTTTTGAACAAATCTATGGCAATTCGGGGCATCCCGATACCCCTACGGCATTGGTTACAAGTATAGGTGCCGGTCTCGGTATCAAACTATACATAGAAGATTTCGACCTAGTGGAGCGCCGGAGGCCCAGGAAAGATGATGCGCGACCACCGCCGGTAATCGCACGATTCGTCAGGCAATCTCTGAGGGACGATCTATTACGGAGGAGAAAAGTCAAGATGGACTTCTCGACGCGCGATATCGGCTGGCAGGAGGATGACTCCCACCGGATATATCTGAGCGAGGAGATGACCCCGACCAAAAGGCATCTGTGTGCGGTGCAGTAAAGAAGACGGCCATCCAGTATTCTTCATAGACCAGGCTCAGGACCTGGATGTTTTCGCATGACCTTCTCAAATTCTTTTCCTACCTGTGCTTCCTTGGTCTACTCACTTTGCTAATGAAACCAATGTATTTTCTATTTTTTGTTGTTTTTCTATTATTTATCCTTACCAAAATAGTTTTCAGTTTTTAATTTATTGGTATCACTTTTAACCAGCTAACCCTCACTTGTTTTATTATTTTTTCAATTGTTTTTTATTTTACTTTTACATTTATTTTTTTCTTCTTCCTCACTTCTTTACCAGCTCTTCATCCGTTCGTTCTCTACTATTCTTATATATTTACTAGTTACTACTTTTACTCTTACTTTGCATTATTGTAAATATTTTTACTTTTATATTTACTTTGTACATATCATTTTACTTCTGTTCTTATCATCGATATGTATTTTTTCTTCTTAGCGTCTTCTACTGTATCTCATTTTCAGCGTCATCCTTTTACTTACTGTCCTATGTTTCCCTAACTTCTTTCCAATATGACTAATATCCTAACCGCCTGTCACATAAACTCACAATCCCTACCAGCCCACTACGATGAATTCCTAGAATTCTTCACCCAAAATTTTTACCACATCATTGCAGTCTCTGAAACCTGGCTGAAACCTTATATTCCTTCTTCCTCAATTTCCCTCCCTAACTACTCCATCATCCGTCACGACCGGGTCAACCGGACCGGAGGGGGAGTAGCACTATATGTTCATGATAGTCTGAAGTCCCGAGTCCTGCATCTTTCTCCTCCCTCAAATCTCCCAAACATTGAGTATCTCTTTGTTGAAATATCCTTTAATTCCCATTCTCTCCTGTATGTAGTGGCCTATCGTCCCCCTCATGTTCCCTTTGACCAATTATTCGAATCTAACCTTTATTATTATGTTCCTCTCTACTCCAATATAATCATCTCCGGTGACCTGAATACCAATCTCCTATCTGACTCCTACGACAAAACCTATCTTGAAAACCTCTTTTTTTTCCCTTCACCTTTTTATTGTACCATTTAATCCCACCCACCACTCCCGCGGGTCCGACACATGGTTGGACCTGCATGTCATAGATTCTCCAAAAAACCTTCTCTGCTCAAGTCAACGACCTGTTTCATTCCTATCCTCTCATGACCTGATACAAATATCATATGATTTCCCAACACCTCAGTTCCTTCCTAAAACAATCTGCTTCCGTAACATAGACTCCCTTACCAGAGAAAAGATTTTACCTGACATTGAAACCATTGATTGGAATCCAATTTATTCCTGCTCCTCAATTGATACCATGGTTAAATTACTCACCACCAAGCTCCTATCTATCCTTGATACCCATGCTCCCCTTAAAACCTCAACATTTCGCCGGCGTCGCCCTGCTCCTTGGATGAACCAAGATATTAAAGATTTACAAAGAAGACGAGAGGCTGCCCGTAGACGCTTCAGACGCACCAGGCTTGAAGATGACTATCAAGCGTTTAAGCTTCTTAGAAATTTAACACAATCCACGATCCGGCGAACTAAATCCAATTTCTTCCACGAAGCCCTCTCATCTGCACCCGATCCTAAATCCAAATGGCTGCTCCTCCGCAAACTTTCCTTGTGTGATCCTCCTAGTTCCTCTCCCTCGGGAGTCTTTCCTGTCACTCCAGACGAGTTAAATTCCTTTTTCGTTTCTTCCTCTTCATCTGCTCCTTCTCGACCCTCCCAGTCCTCACATCCGCCTACATTTAACGATAATAATTTTTATTTTTCTTATATCACTCCCTCTGATCTAATTACCTCCATTATGAAGTCTCAATCCAACTCATCTGGTTTAGACGGCATTCCTGTTAAATTATTGAAATTATGCCTTCCTGAAATCCTACCGGTTCTCCTCTTCATATGTAATTTTTCCCTCCAAAAATCTGTATTTCCCACTTCCTGGAAAAAGGCCGTAATCCATCCCATCAACAAGAACCCAAACCCTATATCCCCAAAGGACTACCGCCCTATATCCATACTTTCTAACCTTTCAAAGCCCCTAGAAAGATTGGTGCAATCCCAAATTTCCAATTTCCTAGAAGATTCCAAGTTACTCGATCCCTTCCAGTCTGGTTTCCGTCCCGGCTTCTTAACACAATCCGCCCTCATCTAAATTATCACGGACATCCAAGCAGCGATGGATAAAAAAGAACTGACCATCCTGATCCTCCTTGATTTCTCTAAAGCATTCGATTCCTTAGACCATAATATCCTTTTTTCCAAATTGAAATCACTTAAATTTTCCTACAGCGCTCTGCTTTGGCTTCAATCTTTCCTCTCCCACCGCACCCAAGCAGTCGCCACCCCTAATCAAGGCCTATCCTCTTTCCTCACTCTAAAATCAGGAGTAGCTCAAGGCTCGAGCATTTCCCCTCACTGTTTAATTCCTACATCAATGATCTTCCCCATTCAATTCACCATTGTTCCCACCATCTTTACGCCGATGACTTCCAAAATTTACTTCTCCTTTCCTCCATCTGAAATGTTAGCTGCGTTTTCCAAAATTTAGGAAGACCTAGACGAAATCTGTGCCTGGGCAAATCTGAGCAAATTAACGTTAAACGCAGCTAAAACTCAAGCAATTGCCATAGGATCACATTCCCTTCTTCATTTAAATGCCAAAATTCCCACATTATTCCTTAATGGTCATCCAATAACTTTCCATTCCTCTGTTAAAAATTTAGGCTTAACCATTGATCAAACCCTCTCCTGGAAATCCCATATTGCACAAATCTCCCGAAGGTCGATCGGTATCCTAAAACTATTTCACCGCTCCCGTCACCTCCTTCCCCATCCCACACGCAGAGTCCGAGTATCCTCCCTTATCTTCCCCCAATTTGACTACGGTTGTGTGATATATGGCGGGCTCTCGACGGTTCTTGAGGACAGATTAAAACGCATCATGAATTGCTTCATTAGGTTTGTCTTCGGAACCTCGAGACGTTCCCATGTTTCCCATCTCTACACTGAGTTAAATTGGCTGTTCCCCTCCTTCCGCAGAAAATACTTCCTAGGCACCTATCTATACCAAGTTATCAACACCCGTCACCCTCCCTTTATTTACAGTAACCTGAAATTCAAGTCCGCTATCAAATCACTGCATCTCGTCTTTCCGATCTCTATACTCCATCCCACAGAAGTACTGCATTCCAACGTCCCTTCCTTGTCCGATCCTCTACTCTTTGGAATTCCCTCCCCCCCTGTATCCGCAATGCTTCTTCCCTTGGAACATTCAAATCACTATTCTTTCACCATCTTCTTTCCCTCCAACTCGACGCTCTCTAATTGTAAGGATGTGTGTACTATATATGTAATCGTCTAATTTAATTACTAAGACTGTCAGGCATACAACATAAGCATAAATTATATTTTGATTCTGATGTTTTAATTGTTTGTAATGATAATTTTTGATTTTCTATCTTTTATTTTTCTTCTGTTTTTTTTTTTTTTTTTCTCTTTTGCAATTTTATTTACAATATTAACCTCTATTTTGTATACTCATTTTTTTCACCCTCTTTTTATTTAAAGTTTTTTCTTTTTCTAGTTTTTCTCTGTATTTTTTTTTCATACATATTTGTATTCAGTTTATCTATGTTATTTTACTTTTAACAGCCTCTCGGCCAGTTATGATCTTACTTTATGTTATTTTATGTTATTCTTAAGGGACTTTGTCCCAGAATAAAGTTTTCTTTCTATTCTATTCTATTCTATTCTATATATATATATTTGAATCTTGTGCCGCCCCAATAGGGTGACCGGTCGCAGTTTGCAAGTTCGCTGTGGACAAGCTGTTTCCACCGCAACTTAGCCTATATAGTGACATGTATAGGCCAAACCGCTTAATCGATTTTAATGTTTTAAAATTAAGTAAATTAAGTTTAATGTTCTGAATCCAAGACCTTCATTTATTAAGAAATTTAGGTTTCTGTATTGGGAGCTGATAACAGCATTACAGCCTAATGTTCTTTCCTCAGATTCTTCTGCGTTTAATTTCAATTTATATTATATTATTTATATTTTCTTAGAGGCCTAAGAAGATATGTCGAGATCGTTTTGAATTTTTACGATAACATCCTTTGGCTTGCTGGGAAAAAGTGAAAGCTAAATTTTGAGAGATATACAGTCAAGCATGTTGTAGATTCATTAAATATGCGATGATGTTTGACATTAGGCCTTCTTTAGGACTAGTTAGAAAGTAAACATACTACATTCCCCACCCTGAGGGGAGAGGTGTGTGAGTATACGGTGGGGGGAAGGGGAGAAGGTTCTATATTTTCGTTTCTCGGAAACCAACTCCAGAAAACTTTGTTTTAGATAACAACTCAAGGTAATTAAATTTCCTACAAAATTGTTGTTCATTTATATGAGTTTAACGTCCTTATGTACTCAAACTAGGTCCTACAGGTTACCATCCTAATCTAACCAGTGTCGGAACGCCAGAATTCATTTCGTGGGTTCGCCAAGAAATAAATTTTAAACCGCCTAGGTGGGATTCGATCCCACGACCTTCAGTACAGAGCGCGCTACGACTCTCGCCCCAACTCACTCGGCCATCATTTTCATCAAATTGTTTCTATACATATTTGTCGTACTTCCAACTTTTTTTAGATATGCGTTATTGAAAATCGATAATTTTCGTGAAAAAAATAAATAATTTTAATCAATTTCAATTTTTTTTTTTCTCAAACATTTCCTTCTAGTGCCTCCCACGACCGTTTCTCAGAAGAATATTTGTATTCAGTCTTGGATTCAGAACATAGGTAAGGACGTACTGTTACTAGGTAATGAAACAATCGGAAAATTAGTTCTCCAACATTATACTACATGCATTTAGGTGGTCAAAGATTATCAAATCAAAGTTCCAGAAAGATATCCATTTTTAGGTGTGTTTTTGTTTTTCTTACTAATACTCCACTGAGGAAGGCAGCTTGGGTTCTCCTGTTTATTTTTTGTTTTATATTCGCAAGCTCTCAAGAAAAGGCCTACAGGAGTAGTTTCTACTTAGGATTTATATATTTATACCTATTGTCTTATGACCTAATTAAAGAGAATTGATTTATAAAATAAGGATTTATTATGCAATATTGGAAAAATCAATGAGATGAACCTTGACAAAACAAAAGTAACATGAATCGGCAAAATTCTTTGGCAAGAGTTAAAAATAATAAGAATTAAAGTGAAATATATAGTACAGGTTAGGAGCTTTAAACAGGGCCGGCGAGAGCCAACCCGGCCTCCGGTATAAATGTATTTGCCTGGCCCTTTAAACCCTTCCCCTTCCCAACATCATCCAAAAAATACAATTAATTTTTTTACAAAAGTGAACTTTTAGTAAACTACAACGTTCGATTAATTCCGTAATACGATAAATTGCCATATAATCGTTAATATAAAATAACACTTATATAGGCCCCAGGGATTTTGCCCCTCTCCCTCTCAGCGGGCTTCAAGTATCTGAGAGCCCACTAGGACGAAGACGGAATCATCGATAACGAAACAGGGAGAGAGTGAAACAGATGGTCAAATTCCTAAATAGAAAATTCATGAGCAGGTATAAGAGAAGTATCAAAGTAAACTAAATTAAAATTGTATAAGTCCACATTTCTGCCAATATTAAACTACTCCTCCGAATAATAGCTAATACTTAAGAAGTGAAGGAACAAAATATATGCTTCAGAATTGAGGTTCACCAGGAAAATGGAAGTGAAAACTAGAAGAAACTGAAGCCATTATATATCCATTAGACCGAATCTTGGCGTTAAACCAACATAAAACATAATCTGTCTGAGGTGATTTTATGTTGTTATATGTTCTAAGAATGAAAATTAACTGCATTGTCAGGGTTAAATATGAGGCTCAGATTGGCGGAAGCAAGTATAGAGGAAGATTACGACAGAACCTAGAAGGAAGATTAACGAGGTGTTTCACAAAGAGAGGGCTGGACTGGACCAAAAGAGAAATGGTCGTGGAGCTTCGTCCTGGTTGCAACGAAAGAAACTTTACAAAGTACGGCAGAATATGAGAAGGGATTCAATACGAGAGATACAACTCCCGGAAAGACAGGTTAATGTTATATTTCGAATCTTGTGATATTGAAAAAATATCTCGAATTCCGAAGATAGGTGAAGTTTTTTTTAGTGTTTTCCTTCCAGCAGTAACCCTTTTGGAAGGGATTTTATTCTTTTCTGTACACACCATACTTGTAAAAAGTATACAATGTACATGTAAATATTATGTTTGATTTGATTATAATTTAACATGTGTTGAAAGGTATAAAAAATATAAAAATAAACAAGAAAAATAAAACAAAGAACAAGAAGTTATATAACATAAATAATTTAAAATTCAATAAAAACAGCAACAAAGTTATGTAGAGAAACGTTTATGAATATTTAGAGGTTTAGAGATATTTCATATTTATATCCTCTATTTTAATGATTGAATTTTTAAGAAATATTTGGAAATTTTCAAATGAATTGTTCATCAAACATTGACCATCCACCGGCCAATGTCCTAGTTTCTGTACTGTTTTTGTCTGTAGAATAGTTCTGTAGTCAGTGAGTAGTCTGCATTCATATATGAGGTGGTGTATATTTTGTTCTTGAGTGAAATCACAAGGACATAGGAAAGAATCTCTTATTTTAAATCGATAGAAATAACTGTTTACTGCCGCATGTCCTGTCATTCCTTGTGTAATGTAAAAGTTAGTTCATGATAGGTGAAGTTTATAGCTTGGTCAAATTGCGAAAAATTACACGAATTTAAGAATTGTTAAAACTTACAGTTCTGCGAAGATACAGGATTCTGAATTTCAGTTGAACATCAAATACAAAGTTGTGACGATTGATTAAATTTCAAAATACAAAATGGGAGACTAATGGCAGTAATACGTCTTTATTCCCACCAACTTCTTCCGAAACTTTAGATGACTAGCTTTTTCGAAGTCCTATTCCGCTGATGATTTGCGGCTTGGTTATGGCTCCCATCGCGCTGTTTTGAACCTTTTCGAACTTACAGAAATTAACAGCTTATTCAACATCCTCGCATTAATATAGGGTACCGGTCCACAAGAGGCGCTAAAGTGGCACTGATACTAATTAAAAGTTCGGAAACAGTATCCAATTGATGATATAACCCTAAATAAATAATAGGAAATCTGATTTAGAGTGATTGCCAATGTTAATAACCACTGAATCCATTCTTTGGGCCCTCTTTGGGTTCAGACCTCTTTGGAGATAACCAACTTTAAATTGAAGGAAATGTTTGCTGTACGAAGGTTATTTAGGAAGCCTAACAAATTATGCCGGTTTGTTCATCATGAAGGGAAACAAACTCACTTTGGATTTGAAAAAGTTTCAGAAGAAGAAAAAACGAAAAAGGTTTACGACGTTTTTCATAATGTTGCCTCGAAATATGATGTAATGAATGATGCAATGTCTTTTGGTATTCATAGAGTGTGGAAAGATATATTTGTTGAAAGATTGGGCCCAACTAACGGTATTGACTTACTTGATGTTGCTGGTGGTACTGGAGATATAACTTTCAGAGTGTTGAAGTACTTGAGGAATAGTAACTCCCCTAGTCTTCCAGGAAGAATGACTGTTTGTGATATCAACAGATCTATGCTTAAAGTTGGTGAAGAACGTGCCTTAAAAGCTGGTTATTTAGAAGTAGAGTGGGTTGAGGGTAATGCTGAAAAACTGCCATTTGATAGCAATGTTTATAGTGCATACACGATAGCTTTTGGTATCAGAAATGTTACCAGAATAGAGGAAGCACTTAAAGAAGCCTATAGGGTTTTGAAGCCTGGAGGAAGATTTATGTGTCTGGAATTCAGTCTCGTTGAGAATGAGGTTTTAAGGTGGTTTTATGACAGATATTCTTTTCAGGTGTGTTGTTTTCTTTAATTTGAATTGCATCCTTATTTGCATTGTTCCTAGACTGCTTTACCTACTATATTTTTTTCAGATGATTCCAGTCTTAGGCCAGGTTATAGCTGGGGATTGGAAGTCTTATCAGTATTTAGTTGAAAGTATAAGACAGTTTCCTACTCAAGAAGATTTTAAACTGATGATTGAAGATGCTGGTTTTGTAAATGTTACTTATGAAAACTTAAGTTTCGGTGTTGTTGCTATTCATTCTGGTTTCAAAATTTAGATTAATTTTTTTAATATAATCTGTGAAATATGTATGATAAAATTGTTCCAGAAATGTTCCTGTATATATCTACAAACTTATTTATTGTTTCATATGATGCTTGAAACATATTATATCTATCGAAATAGATAATATTTTAGATATCTAAGTTTAATTATTAATGATTTATTCCTTCCCAAAATAAATCACATAAGGTGCCATTTTTTTTAAAATGTTGATATCTCATTGTACCTTTTATCATACTTATAGTTCTAGAATTGCAGTTTTTTTTGTATTTTATTCTATTCTGTTTGAAGATAAAAATTTCACTGAAGTATTCCACCTTCTAACTTGATTTATCATTTCAATGTATAATACATTTATTGGTTGGAAATTGATGGAAAAATCTCGCAAAATATGGACTCTGTAGAGTATGATTTTAATATTAATTAATTTTACTAAAAAATTAAACAGTTCTAAATTTCTACGCCAGTCATCTGAAATTATATCCAACATAATTGGCCCAAGTACCCTGTCCTATGAAGGAGGGAAGGGGAGGGGTTTCATCAGCTATTAAGAACGAAATGATTAACTTTGATGAAACTTGGTACAAACATTTCTTATAGGCACTCTAACTATTCCTTAATGCAGTGGTTTGCAATCTTTCCGTACCTCAGCCGTCCGTTTTATAAAAAAAAAAATTATTAGGACACTTTTCTTTATGAAAATATTGTCCTGTAACGATCATCTTCTTGGTTGGCCAACTTGTCTTTTGCCATCTGATTTCATTGATACTACTGGAATAGTATTGTAATTTTTTTATACAACTATAAAGTATGCCTATGATTTACTGTAGAAAGATATTCATTTATTATGTTCTGTTGTATTATATAATATGATTTATTACATTATAAAGAACTTTAAAGGGTGTTAAAATGAAAAATATTTTTTTCAAAGAAATCCTACTTACCTCACAATAATATAGAATTGTAGATTTAACCTATTTTTTTGTTTTTATTTGGCTACTATTTCTTTGTAAAAGCTGTACAGGCCCTACTCATTAATCTTACACCCCACATGCTAGAAACCAATGCCTCAAGGTTTAATTTAAATGGCTCCCCTGTATTCTAGGGAACTATGCAGAAAATGATAGCTGCTTCTAATGAAATGGTAATCAAACAATCATTGCCTACTGATTTTTAAATTCATATTTTTTTGTTTTTGTTACAGTAACAATATTTTTGAATGCCGGATTCTTACTTTTAGTTCAGTATGAACTTATTTATCCCTAGCACATTGTTGTATTAATTATTAGGATAGTTGGAAAGAGAATAAAAATATTTGGAAGGTTTTTCTCGCAAGATCACCTGTTAAAGAAAAATATTCAAAGAATGATAAAATAACATTAAAAAAAACTATCTTTTATTATGATATGTAATATATTCAAGTAGATATTCATGTGTATAAAATTTATGGTGCAGAAAAGGTGTTAAAATTGGGAAAGAGATTCAATAAGATATTACACCTGGATCTTAGTATTGTTTAAATATCATAAACCTGATAAAAGGGATACATTCTACTGTGTTACAAAAAAAAAAAAAAAAAAAAAAAAAAAAAAAAAAAAAAAAAAAAAAAAAAAAAAAAAATTAAATTAAATGTTGAAAGTAGGTTATATATAAGTTTTTTTTAGTTTTATTTCTTATATAATTTTTTTTTTTCAATTTTAAATGCTGTACCAAAAAATAAACCAGTCTCAAACCTATATAAAATACTATTAATCAACTTAAGTATATGCTGACATAATCATAATTTATAATGAAAGAAAAACATACAAAAAAAAAACTCAAAGAATTTTTTCAAAAAAGAAAAAAAAAGATATAACATACTAGTAATAAAATAGACAAAATTGTAACTATACATTCTTAAATATCTTTATAATTCTATATTCAAACATACATACTCATACATACTTACATACACACACATCTAAATACATATACTCACACTTAATATGGAAATATATATACATAATATATAAGTTAATAAGTTATATTTGGAGATGGTTGAGGTGACATCTACAGGCTGTGATAGAATTGGATAATAAATGTTTTCACTGTAGATAGGACAGGAAGATATCCAATATGACAAAAAATGATTTTAAGTGCACTCCCTAGATCTATAGACAGAAATAAAATTTATTATTTATTATTCTTAAGTAATTGATAAATTTAATTTAGACAGTAAATCAAAGTTTATTTTAGCGAAATAAAACCATTAATTTTGTTTCTGTAACATTTGTCTGTGCTATTATTTAATTAGCAAATGTATTGTATGTTGCAAATGTAGCAAATACAATTGTATTTGTATACCTTTGGGGTGCTTTAAATTATTTGTAAAATATTGCTGTTTTAATTTTAAATGCATAAATTTACACATCAAATTTTACTTCAATTAATTACACTCGAAATTATTAATTTTGATAATTGGGATTGAAAATTGGACCCTACTTTAAGAATAACTTTAGTCTAGCAAGTTTATAATGTAACCTGCTTTTGTATATAAAACTTAATGCTTTGTCACTGCTGGGTAAGTGTTTCACAATCAAATCTAATTTATTTTGTTTTTATTTAAGTTAATTTAATATACCTAAGCGATTAGTTGTAAACATGTACCAGTGTTCAAAGTGGAATATTTATTTATTTTTTAATAGGGTAAAGGTAAATGTCTAGATCTTTTGCCGGGCGGGGTAGTTCATCGATTGAAACCGAGATGGCGCTGAGTTCTTGAAAGGACAGAACTGTGGTCGATTCAGTGATCTGACAGCACCCACGACCTGTAATTTTTTAGGGTTCGTGACTTGTAAATAAAATCTTTTCAAGATGATGTCCTTAATTAATAGGATTCTAGATTGGTTTCGTAGTCTTTTTTGGAAGGAAGAAATGGAACTTACTTTAGTAGGATTGCAGTGTTCTGGGAAAACTACATTTGTAAACGTTATTGCCGTGAGTGTTTAGTATTGTCTATATCATTATTCTTATTCTTATTTATTATGTTGACCTCCAAGTTGTTTATATTTTATTAAAATTTTATTTTATTCGTTAGTGTTCTTTTTTCATCAACTCTTGAATTTATATCAGTTTTTGAAAATTTTATTTTATGTTAAAACTCATTTGAGTGATTTTCCACTATTTATTACCTAGACGTTTTACATATGAATTTTAATTTATAGTGTTTTTGTTATATTATACATATCATCTTGTATTTGATATAAGCTTATCTTTATTCTCTGAAGAAAATTTTGACTGTAATTATATAACAATATATTAAAATTGTTTATTTGTTAAAATTGTTGTTTATAAGCTCTGTTACTTTCTCTGATATTACCCTATGCTATGATATAAATGAACACTAACCACTTACATTTGTAGTAACGTATGGCAAAGGACAGTTAACTTATCTGATATTTTCATTATGCTTGTTAATTTCTTTGTTCTATGATAATTGCTTAAATCTTATTTTAAACCAGCCTTATTTTAGAATGCTTGAGCTCATATCAGCAATCGAATGAGTCATCTTATGCACAATGCAGTAAATATCATCTGTTGTTGTTTAGAAGGGTTACATTGGTCAATTTTAATGACAACAAACGTAGTTTAGTTTTAGTCATTTATCTTATTAATCTACTGCCTCCATTCTTTTCTTTTGTTGGAATGATCTGTTTTCTCTTCAAATTAAAGAAATATTTAGATGTCAATTGAATGTTAGTCACAATTTTAAAATAATTATTTATAATACATTACAAAGAAGTTGCTTCTGGAAAGACCTTAATATTTCCTTCTTCATATAATCAAATTGTTTGGATTTTTATATTTTAACTAGTACCTAGCTCTAGATATGTTATAGTTCATTGTATCAATAATTGTGAAGCAACACTTTGTATTATTTTGTTGCTTAACACATTTATTCATTTATTATGTTATATCTGATGGAACTAACAGTAATTTTCAAATAATCCAATCAGTATTGTAAACTTGATTACATTAAATTCTATCTGCAGGATAATATTTGATTGAATACTAAACTTATTGGTGAATATTTTTGGTTATGTTGTAATGTTGAGAAGTATTTTTAAAAGGCTACTGGTGGAATTTCTTGGTTAGCTTAGGGATGATAAAAGATTTGATCAAATATAATCCATTGAAACTGTTTTTATATCCAAGATATCTTAAAATTGTTTCAATCATCTTGTATATTGGGTAGGATATAGGATTTTATACTTTACAATTGTATTAATAAGTTTACTAATGACACTCCTTTGATTTATTTTTTCAGGTTCAGAAGATGTTTTTTAAAAAATTGTTATAATCAACTTCTCTTGGGTTTTAACATTAAATATTCAAAATGATTTTTCATTTGCATTCAGTTCTAGTAGATTTGGGTAATTTCCTTGCTAATAATAATCCAAATTATCCCTCTCTTGTTGGTCACATTACTTTGCTGGTCACGAGGTTTTTTATATGTAGATTATTTCAAGCATCTCGATTGTTTTGAATTTACTTTTTTCTAATTTATAAGGTTTATAGGGTTCACTTCTTTATAAAACTGCATTTTTCCTCATAATTCATTTAATTACATTACAGAAAAAATAAATGGACAAATTTATTATCATTGCTTCACATTTTTTTTTATTAGTATATTTTTAGTTTTTTTTTTTTTTTAAATATATTTTACTGAATAAAAATCTTCATTAACACTTTTGTAAATATTATTTGTTTTCTTATATAAATAATCTGATGTACAGTAAAATAAAATAAAATTGATGTATAGTTCATCCTCAGTATCGTAATTTAGCAAGTTAGTTATAAAGACTAGTTTTCCCAAATTTATTTCATTTTATAATTCTTCATTCATACAATAATGATTATTGGACAATTTTTCACCATATTGACAATTATTACTATTTTAATTTTTAGGTTAGAACTTTTCTTATTTTATGTAATTCAGTATGGGTTACAGTTGTTTTAAAAATGTCTATCTTAACTTAATTTGAGAATTATTTAATTTATATATTTAAGATAATTGTTTTTTTCTGAAGCTAGGTTTTAATTTCTTTTTATAATCGTTGGTTACAATATTTGTAAATTTGCAATGTGTCAAACAGATGTTCATAGGATTAATATGCAGCTTGAACAATGGGGATTTCCGATTAGTAAGGTCTTGAATTTTGAACCCATTGGATAAAATTCTACCAATTGATTTAGTATGAAGTAATGTACATACATTTTTTGCTTGATAACAAGCTTTAATTTTTAGGATTGCTTAGAATATTGTTTTCAATTGGGGAAAGAAGATAAAATAAAAATGAACAATAGCTAATGTACCTAGCATATTTGAATTTTTAAGGAAGGTAAAAAATAATTAATTAATTGACTTAAAGAAAAAGCTATCTTGAGATTACTAGCCTTTTCTAACCAGTGGGTGATTACCAATTCATATATATATATATATATATATATATATATATATATATATATATATATATATATATATATATATATATTATTTTACCTTGGTGGGAATTGAACCCACTCAATCTACTGTTTGAACATTTTGAGATTCTCAACCCTAGTTCTGATTTTCCATCACAGTACTTAGATCATAATATTATAAAAATGATAGATTAGACTAGAAAATATTTAAAGAGACTGTAGCATATTTCCTGTAAAATTTTAAGCTTTTTAAATTACAGTAGAAGTTCATTAGTCCGGCATCCAACAGTCCGGAATGCCCGATAGTCCGGCATCACTCCGGAAAATTGTAAAATTTTTGGTTTTCTCAAAAAGTGTGTCTTTAAAACAAATAAAAACGCTCGACAGCTATTTGAGAATGAGCCTGTTGAACAACAACTGACCGATAAGGACATTATGAACAGTGTAGTAAACCCTCAAACTACTCAAAATCTTGAAGAAAATCACTCAGATACCGAAACAGGAGAAAAGGAAAAAATCAGCTAGGCAGAAGGTGCAGAATCACTAAATAAGTTTATCTCTTTTGCTGAGGCTAGTACTAGCTACAGTGCTTAAGAAATTATTGAGTTCCAAATCATTAGAAATTAGAACCAAATCATTAGAATTTTATACCAAACGCCAAAAGTCAAGAAAACAAAATGACATTCGTGACTTTAAAATCTAATTGAAATATGTTTTACAGTACGTGTACATACATACATTATATGAAATGCAAAATAAACTTTGTTGTATGTATTTGCCTACTGTATTTGTAGTTTAATTATTAACCTAATTGTTCTTATAATTACGATTTATGTATGTACAACATACATTTGTTTTACGGCAAAGCCTACACTAAATGGAAGGGGCACCGCCCGATAGACTGGAATTTTCAACTACCAAGTCCGGCCCCAAACGTGCCGGATTATCGGACTTCTACTGTATATCATGCTTGAGTTTCTACTTGTGGTTTACATTGGTCTGGAAAAGGTGCTTGTTTAATGCAGCATTAGATCTTCTGGGATGCTTATGGTATAGTAGTTCTCAAGGTCTAGAGACTCTTCTCAAATTAAGTAAGAGAAGCAGTGTTAATCAGAAAGTAGACTGAATGGTTATGACGAGAGTAGATAAAATTATGCTTCTTTAGGTATTTTTGGCTTCACAATAATCTCAAAATGTGATTAATTTAGCATGACAAACCATGATTTATGTATCTCAAGAATACCTTTATCATATTAAAATTTACACTGTGAAGAAGATAGTGGATGGTGCGGTCAATTGAAGTACTGGTTTATTTTTGGCATAATTTTTAAATCTTCATCTGGACATTTGAAGCATAACACCAGAATTATTTAAAGAATTCTAGAGTCTTCCTTCAAATGCCCTGATGAAGGCTTAGGAATTAATTGAAAACGTTACTGTAATAAACTTAAAATATGCACGTTTCTATTGATTGCATCCTCAACTATCATCTTCACTATATATAGTATATAAAAGTCAATTTATATACTATTTATATATGGTCGACAAATATACACGATTAAAATTCATTTCGATTATGGTTGTGAAGCCTTGTATCTGACAGGCATTTAAAAAAAGCAGGTCTAAGAAATTTAAAAAAAAATGTATGCCACGTGACTGTTTGAATAACCTAGGATCAGAGCGTTAAAATATATAGAATTAACAAGTTTATAAAAAATGTTGGCGAACCTAAAGTCAGAATGCCGATACTACAATCAATGTCCACAAATGTTTTCCATCACACCCCTATGAAACACTAACCTACAAGGTTTGTTTTGACATAATCCTCCCATCTACCTACAGAATTTTTACCTAACGGTTCAATATTAACTCATTTTTTGGGGGTATTTGTTATTATCAAACCCATCAACTTGATAGTCCATTTTTACTTATACGATATGATACTATTAACTTAACTATATTTTAATGGATAAATTCCTTATAAATTTGCATGAAAAATAAAGGAAGAGAAAGATAAGTGAGTGATTACTTAAGGAATAGGTGAGTCAATAAATGAAAATTTAAGTAAAACATAAAAGTTTATTGGATTTGGTGCATGTAGCTCTGTGTAATGTATGAAGTTTTATCCAGAAAACTTCAAATGCTATAATATTTGGCAAGGTTCCTCTCAAAAGATTAAGATACCTCAGAGATTAAAAAACATTAGCTATACTGCAAAGTAAATGCTTTAGCAAAAAAAAAAAAAAAAAAGCTAGAACAAGTTGTTAAAATTAATAACATTTAAGGATCTAAAGACGTTCAGCTTTGGTTGAAAAAAAATATTTATTTCAATATAAAAAAACAAAAACATTATTATTATTTTATATGTACTTGTTTATCCATTTTTCTAGTTCCTATTTTTATTGAACAGTTGTAATTATAATATCTATTTATTTTAGTCTGGGCAATTTAGTCAAGACATGATACCCACTGTTGGATTCAACATGAGGAAAATTACGAAAGGAAATGTAACTATAAAAGTATGGGATATTGGTGGTCAGCCAAGGTTCAGGTCTATGTGGGAAAGGTATTGCCGAGGCGTTAATGCTATTGTGTATGTATTATTGGTATATATTTTATTTAAATGTGCTGAGTATTTCTTCCTCCCGCTTTTGTCTACTTATTGCTTCGCCATTACAGATACATGGTTGATGCTGCTGATCCTGACAAGTTGGAAGCTTCACGAAATGAACTTCATAATCTTCTTGATAAGCCACAGCTAATGGGCATTCCTGTCCTCGTATTAGGTAACAAGAGAGATCTGCCTAATGCTCTTGATGAGAAGGAGCTTATAGATAGAATGTAAGTTTTTCTTCATAATTATCACTTGGTAAACATTTACTATTTATACATATGCAAAATGCACCTACCATTCTATGAAGAATATTGTTTTTAATTTTGATGTAGTTCCATTGTTAAATATGACATAATTGGATTCACTAATGAAAAAATCATAAGTATATGAATATAATGAGTCTTACAATAAGAGTAAAAGGATTAGGATTTATTTAGAGTTTATACATGACCCATTTCCATCTCTCTGTGGTCTTTTAAAATGAATTTTATTTAAAAATAGCTAATAATGTTAATTTTATTTTCACTCTATATTTAATATTTTAATTGATGAACAATGATGGTTTACTCATCTCTCACATCTCCCTTTGTTCAATGCTCTGTTGAGCTAGAGGAATTATTAATTATAATTCTCCATACATCAAATAAGCAGTGTCGAACCCTTGTCAATAAAATAAATAAAACCCTAGAGTTGTTTTTGGTGGTAATGTCAATAGAAGGGGTGCTTCTAGAGTTTGATGTACATATTTTTAATGCTCAGTGTCTTGGTAGTCTGTAAATTGTATAGAAACAATCGATAAATGTGTTCAAATGTTTCTTTGTCCAACGCCCCCATGGTCCATATTCTTTTCTGAGAGATGATGTCACCTCATGATGCTTCAATAGTTCTTTAGTAAGCTTCCATCGTCTGTTGTGATATTAAAATATTAATCATTGCATTTAACTTGGGTAACTATTTAATAGCGATGTTTTGGGGACCTAATTTCAAATAAGTCCCAGAAGAACACTAAGTTATTTAAATTACTGAACATTCTGATCAGGAAATGTTTGAATAATAGAAAACAGCTCAATCACTGCTGTAGAATGTATGACTATAAATGAAATAACAGATGGTGTCAGAAGAGAACCCAACAATTTTTTCATTTGTTATAGTTTAGTGAATTAAAATCAAAAGATAACCTTATTCCAAGCTTTATTGTGGTTATTTTTAGGTAATCTGTATAGATTTTAAAGAATTTTATATTCTTCTGAACCAATATTTTTGTAGTTTAATATTATATTATTTCCTTGGCCAGGTAAAGCTAGTTAAACCTTCCTCAAAGATAGTGAATACAGAGTCTTTCAGGTTAAAGATGCATTCACACACACTACGCTGACGTGACGTGTTACAAAAAAATATAAACCATTATTTTAAATAGAAGTGTTCACACTACTCTGCTGTGTTGTGTCGTGTCGTGACATGTCGTTACTCCCTCCCTGACTCGTCAGCACCAAATATAAATTTCCATATCTCGTCAGCAGGCATCAGACCATCAGCAATGAATGCTGAGGAGTAGGTCATCGAGCGTGTGAAATGATATCTAGTTCTTTTTGACAGAAGGAGTACAGAAATAAAAAGGTACACAACGAAGCATGGGAGAAAATAGGAGGAATCCTGAAAATATCATGTAATAATTACATTTATTTACTAATTTACTGCAAAGTTGACTGTTTTATTTATTTAACAATATTTCAAACACTTTAACAGCACATTTATTAATTTAGTGATTCTTTAGAATTGTCATAGCATAAAATTTGGTCTCTTTAATCAATGGCAGCAACAGTCGGTTATTGTGTCTTAAATATTATGTCAATATTTTTAAAACATCACATTAAATTGAATTAACTTAATCTTATAACATTAAAATAGGTTCAGTGGTTGGGGCAGCTCGAGTGCCCAAAGATTGACTTAGTTGCTGTGATCTTCAAAAAAACACGTTTTTCAGTACATTAATGGCTATAACTCCAAAATTGTTTATGCGATCTAAAATTCATTTTTTTAATTTGAAAGCTGATTAAATTTACTATTAGATCACATTTATGAAATACCCATGACAGTACTCTAAATGTGTGTGTTTTGGCAAAATAAGAGAATTTTGACATGATCAATGGGTCCAGTCAATAAAGGATTATAGAGTGGATTGTCTATAAAACAAGGTTTTTCTTCGGAAACATGTTCAGGATAGTTAAAAAGTAAACATACAAAAAGTCCTGGAGTTTTCAGGTGTGGGAACAGGAAGGGGGGGGGGCGCGGAAAGTCCCCTTTTTTGGTTTTGCGCTCATATTACAAAAATGGTGTGTCATATGTAAAACGACTAAAATTTTCATATTCTGTACCATTTCCAAGGAAGATTTTGTAGTTAAAATTGGTACAGATTGGTTCTGTAGTTTTCATAGTTTGTGATCGCAAAAAAAAATTGACTTGTCCTGTTATATAGTAGTATAGATTTAGAAAAATAAATATTTGGATATTTAGCAACTTTTTTTATTTACTCACACTGCTAGTGGTTTAAGGGGATTAGATTATGATGATACTTTAAATTTTAAAAATAAATAAGAAAAACAATAAGAATAATATTTTACAAAAAAAATTAATAGTTATAACTAGTCATAAATATTTCTTCAGAAGATAAACTTTATCAAACAAAAATTATAAGAAAAATGGTTTAACCAATGTTACTTTTGTGTTTCACATTTTTTTGTATTTTTCATTATATTTGTTAGTGTGGTTGCATTTTGAAGTTGTGATATCTTATTTAGTATAATGTTATGAAGTTCTACGTCGATAAACTATTACTTTGATATATATATTCCTACTAAACAGTCAATTGACAGAATTTTTGTCACGTGCGTTCTCAACGGCTATTCTTTATATGAAAAAAAGTTTGGGTCTATACAGTAGCTGTAAAATATGTTCCTTATAGGACAGTGGTTTAAGAAGCTCACTTCGCAGTAGTGTTGGTTAATATTATGAATTTTATTCAAGTTTATTTTATTAATGCATATGACCATTTGAAATCATTTGACAAGCAATATTTTCTTATAGGTTTTAAGAGTGTCTTACCATTCTTGGTATATTATTAATATGTTTTAGACTAATTCTTAACTGCTACATTTGATTTATGAATAAGTTTATAAATGCCCCTATGTTAGATGCCCCCTAAAAAATGTGCTCTTTCTGTTTACAGGAACCTCTGTGCAATTCAAGACAGAGAAATCTGTTGCTATTCCATCTCATGCAAAAACAAAGACAATATTGATATCACTCTCCAGTGGCTTATAAATCACAGCAAATCTGGAGGGAGCCGCTAGCCTATGATACTTTAATCAGTTTCATATGTTTTTTTTAACAAAAAAAAAAAAAAAATGAAAAAGGTGTACATTATGTTTCTTTAAATATAGGTTTTATTGTTATCCCCCACTGCTACTAGGGTTTCAAAGCAGGCAGTTGAACATGGTTTCAATTGGATAACCATTATTTATGTGAAAGTGGAAAAAAATGTAATAAAAAGTAGATATGAACTGTGAACTGAACTGAGACTTAAGATCTCTCACCAGATACTTGTGGCCATAGATTTGTTTTTGTGTGTAAGTCCTGCATTCAGAGCCCTTAGCTCTCGACTCGTTAAATGGCACGCTTTATAGTAATTACTACACGCATAGGGGATCAAAACGGCGAAGCTAAGGTTATAGCTTCGCCTCGGCCTTGGGCCTCATTCAAGTCTTTTTTTATAAAAATAAAATAAATATATAAATATATATATGTATAAATATTATTAATAGGAGATAATGTGAAAGAAAAATGTATGTAAAATGATAGTATATTGTAATTTATAAATATATATCTATGTATTATTATCATTGTATAAAATTAAATGATAAGTTAATTGGTACTTTTTAATTATAAATTCCTGAGTGATCAGATTTAAAGACTTATTAAAATTGTTTTAAGCTCTATAAGATTTGTTCAAACATAGAATCCTAATGGAACCCTTCCATCTTCCTTTTATACAATGGTTTATGTTAACAAGGAATTTTACTATTGGAAGTAGAATATCACTTTGATGTCACATCTATTAATTGAAATTACTGGCAGAAGTGTTATGGATTACTATCAATGAGGTGTGAAGGGTCCCAGGACATTTTTTTGTTTATTTTTATAAACCCTTTGGAAAGTTACCATTAGAACAGAGAAAATAAATAGGAGGTATATTAATTTGTCAAAAGATACCTAAATTAATTTAGAATTTTAGATTCATCTTTTAAAACTAAATATAAGTAAGATAGCCATTGCCTAATAGTTATACCCATTGCTTATTTGTCTGTAGAAGAGAAATTGTTAAGTCTGATAATATGACTGTATATAACATCTTATGAGGTTTTATTAAAGCGATATCCAAGGTTGGCGTACACATCCTTTCAACAAACATGAAAAATATCCTTAGCCATTTAAACTGCTTCCTTGTTTTAATATTTCATATTTTGGATCCTGTCTTTGATTTATACTTGGAAAGAATGCTATGTATTTATTTAAAATTAAATCTTATCAGTTATACACTCCCCTTTTTGCTCATTATTTTACATGTTTTGTAAAATAAATAAATAGTCTTATTGTAATGTATGAAGTTTTAATGTTTTGGGAGTACATGAATAAATGATTAGTAATTGTAAAATAATTTTGTAATTAATCAAAACATTCTCTTTGGCTTCCATATTATTTTCATATTGAACGAGGTTTTAAATTCCTGCATCACAATACTATGAAGTATGGAAGAGAAAAAATTCCAGACATTTTCTATCTTAGGAATATTTTAAACACACTCGCTGGTTTAGAAAATTTCTTGTAAAGAGACATTAAATTAAACTGGTTGTTGGGTTGAGGTCATCTTCAATTTTTTAGTCTTAGAGGTATGATCAATTTAGAAAATGGTTACTTATCAACTATTGGATTAGCTCACTCTTATACTTGAAGAATTTTTCCCTGATTACTAATTCAATAATAAATCAACATTATTAAATTTAAATATTTGTGATGAATTTTTTAATTTTATGGAGTTAACTTTAATAACTTAAAAATCCGAAGAATTAGAATTTTTGGATAATATTAAAAGTTCTTGTACTTCTAATTAAAAAAAGTAAGGAGTTAACTCTTGAAAATTCAGTACTTATTGATTTACTTATACTTATCAAATTCTTTGATCTTACTGTTCATAAATTCATACAATAAAAATATACCAAGAAATATTTGCCTTCCTCCATTCATAAAAACAGGTTATTTCTCACAAACTGTTGTTATAAAGACATAGTATATACTCTCTACAACTCAGGTACTCAATCGAACTGAAATATGTTTGAATCTCCATGTTGCATAAATTATATGTTCGGAAATTAAAAAAAAAAATCCTATTGTTCTTATTATAATACATTAAATATTTGATAATCCTTCAAAATAATTAATAATTTTCTTCATCATTCACCCTGTGAAAGACAAAAATGTGATGCTCATTCTATCATTTACGATTCACCTTTAGTGTTGTTAAATTAAATTTCACAATTGAAAATTTAATTAAATGAATTTTAATAATTTTGTCACTTTAGTAAATTAGTATATGTATTAGTATTCTTAATTGTAGAGTTCGTTAAAATTAATTTTTGTTTTCTCCTATCCTGATTTAATGCAAATGTCCTTACTGAGGTGTGGCTGGCTTTCAATAACACTGACATGATTAGTGTAGAAGCATCAAGATTTCCAACAGTCCTGAATTTAAAATATGCATGATTGTGTTAAATTTCAATATTTGGTGTTGTTCGTTGGGACTCAATGTCACTATGTACTCCAAAGAAGGCAGGAAGGACGGGTTGTTAACTTTTATTAATTGAATTTCCTTGTAATTATTGCATTTTTTCTCTTTAATTTTTAAAAAATTTAATTTAGTTACCTTGGTATCGATATATTAATCAAGCATATTTGGTATCAATATATACTCCAATATACTTAGTATCAATGTATATTCCAAAAACCTTGACGAAGATATATGGTAGCGATACATATATATCTTAGTGAAGTAAATTTCTTTTGATACTAAGAATCTCATTTATGAAAAGGAAAGATTTAATTCCAATAGATTACTGAATAAACAGTATCACAAAGATCTTGTCTTGGAGAAGAGTTGGTTCAATATAAATTTAAGAACTATTTTCACACCACTGCTTATTGCTCATAGATGCAGGATGGTTATATTAAATGCAAGTTACTTATTAATGTTGATTCCTAATTTTCTAAGTTGATTAGAATTGTTCAAAAAACAAAACAGATATGAAAATATTAGTATTATTAGTTGCTAAATATTCAGCATTATCTTCCTTCTTCATCCATTAGTAGCCTATATTATTCATATTTTTTAAACTTCAAACTTATTTCAATTGAAATAATTTATATGAAGATAAACTTCTTTCTTTTCTTTTATTTATAAAAATTCTTGTAACAGTTTCACAGTTGTTGGTTCATGATTGAATCCAGAATCTGAATTCCACATCAATACCTTTCTGAGATCTATGCTGTAATAAAACTACTTTGATTTGGTTCCAGTAATGTACCATCCACGGCAATACGGATCCACTAAAGGCAGGGGAACCGCTGATGCTTTGTTGAGGGTACGTCATGACGTAGCTGAGAGGGCAGATCGGTACGTCATGTTACTCCTCTTTGACATATCCTCTGCCTTTGATAGTGTGTGGTGGCCAAGCGTACTTTACCAGCTCCAGAGATACGATACACCTAGCAATTTGTATGCGCTGGTAATGAGCTACCTCCAGGACCGACGTGTTAAAATACGCGGAAACTTTTATGAGTATGAGTCGAGAGGGGCTGTCCTCAGGGCTCTGTCCTTGGTCCGGCCCTGTGGAAGTTAGTCTTCAATGATATGTTGGCTATACTCGAAGAAGAACGGTTCCCCGCGATTGCCTATGTTGACGATCTGGCTGTCGTGGTGTCTGCTAACAGTATTGTCCAATTGAAGCAAGAAGCTGAAAGATGTGCTGGCCTAGTTAGTAGATGGTGCAGTAAACAGAAGATGAAAATGGCGGCTGAAAAAACACAGGCCATTCTTCTGAAAGGAAATAAGTGTAGGCCTAACCCTATTATTAGAATTGAAGGAGAAAGAATACGTCCAACTGAGACTGTCACCTACCTGGGTGTGAAAATAAAAAGAAATTTTGATGTAACGCCTCATTTGGAATACCTTGCCAATAGGACGGCCTTATCATTGAACTGTCTCAGTAGGTTAGGGGGCGCCTTGTGGGGCCTCAGATACCAAGCTACGATGGCGATATATAAAGGAGTGATACTTGGTATTAGAGATGAGTAGTTCGTGAACGAACTAGTTCATTGAACTAGTTCATGTAAATGAACTATAAAGACCGATCTCTGTTTTGGTGAACTATAGTTCATTTACCCCACCACTCGGACAGGGATCCGTCGGAACTAAGGAACTACTGAACTAAACGAACTAGGTAGCTAAATGAACTAAGTGAACTAGGTAGTTCGAACTATAGTTCATTTATCCCACCACTCGGACAGGGATCCATCGGACCTAAGGAACTACTGAACTAAACGAACTAGGTAGCTAAATGAACTAAGTGAACTAGGTAGTTCGAACTATAGTTCATTTACCCCACCACTCGGACAGGGATCCGTCGGAACTAAGGAACTACTGAACTAAACGAACTAGGTAGCTAAATGAACTAAGTGAACTAGGTAGTTCGAACTATAGTTCATTTATCCCACCACTCGGACAGGGATCCATCGGAACTAAGGAACTACTGAACTAAACGAACTAGGTAGCCAAATGAACTAAGTGAACTAGGTAGTTCGAACTATAGTTCATTTATCCCACCACTCGGACAGGGATCCGTCGGAACTAAGGAACTACTGAACTAAACGAACTAGGTAGCTAAATGAACTAAGTGAACTAGGTAGTTCGAACTATAGTTCATTTATCCCACCACTCGGACAGGGATCCGTCGGAACTAAGGAACTACTGAACTAAACGAACTAGGTAGCTAAATGAACTAAGTGAACTAGGTAGTTCGAACTATAGTTCATTTACCCCACCACTCGGACAGGGATCCGTCGGGACTAAGGAACTACTGAACTAAACGAACTAGGTAGCTAAATGAACTAAGTGAACTAGGTAGTTCGAACTATAGTTCATTTACCCCACCACTCGGACAGGGATCCGTCGGAACTAAGGAACTACTGAACTAAACGAACTAGGTAGCTAAATGAACTAAGTGAACTAGGTAGTTCGAACTATAGTTCATTTATCCCACCACTCGGACAGGGATCCATCGGACCTAAGGAACTACTGAACTAAACGAACTAGGTAGCTAAATGAACTAAGTGAACTAGGTAGTTCGAACTATAGTTTCATTTACCCCACCACTCGGACAGGGATCCATCGGACCTAAGGAACTACTGAACTAAACGAACTAGGTAGCTAAATGAACTAAGTGAACTAGGTAGTTCGAACTATAGTTCATTTACCCCACCACTCGGACAGGGATCCATCGGACCTAAGGAACTACTGAACTAAACGAACTAGGTAGCTAAATGAACTAAGTGAACTAGGTAGTTCGAACTATAGTTCATTTACCCCACCACTCGGACAGGGATCCGTCGGAACTAAGGAACTACTGAACTAAACGAACTAGGTAGCTAAATGAACTAAGTGAACTAGGTAGTTCGAACTATAGTTCATTTATCCCACCACTCGGACAGGGATCCATCGGACCTAAGGAACTACTGAACTAAACGAACTAGGTAGCTAAATGAACTAAGTGAACTAGGTAGTTCGAACTATAGTTCATTTACCCCACCACTCGGACAGGGATCCATCGGACCTAAGGAACTACTGAACTAAACGAACTAGGTAGCTAAATGAACTAAGTGAACTAGGTAGTTCGAACTATAGTTCATTTACCCCACCACTCGGACAGGGATCCATCGGACCTAAGGAACTACTGAACTAAACGAACTAGGTAGCTAAATGAACTAAGTGAACTAGGTAGTTCGTACTATAGTTCATTTACCCCACCACTCGGACAGGGATCCATCGGACCTAAGGAACTACTGAACTAAACGAACTAGGTAGCTAAATGAACTAAGTGAACTAGGTAGTTCGAACTATAGTTCATTTACCCCACCACTCGGACAGGGATCCGTCGGAACTAAGGAACTACTGAACTAAACGAACTAGGTAGCTAAATGAACTAAGTGAACTAGGTAGTTCGAACTATAGTTCATTTACCCCACCACTCGGACAGGGATCCGTCGGAACTAAGGAACTACTGAACTAAACGAACTAGGTAGCTAAATGAACTAAGTGAACTAGGTAGTTCGAACTATAGTTCATTTATCCCACCACTCGGACAGGGATCCATCGGACCTAAGGAACTACTGAACTAAACGAACTAGGTAGCTAAATGAACTAAGTGAACTAGGTAGTTCGTTGTCACTTAGTTCATCAATTCGGGTAGAATCGTGTTTTGTCGTGTCCTCAGCCGAAGGGCGTAAAAAAGCTTGAACAAGCAACCTCCATATTGCTCTTACTACGTCTAGCGTCTATATTATATTTCTATTGTTGTGTTTTGTTGTTTTTTTTTAAAAACTCAACGAAACTCTTATTCCATTAGTTCTGAAAAGAAACAAATGGAATAAGAGAAACTTAACTGAACCTAAGTTCGTAACACTTTTTATTACAATTCGTAGTATTCTTAAAGTTCATTATTCATGATTTGTTTGCAATAAGTTTATCCAAATTCAACCAATAATTGTTGGTTTTTTGACATATCTCAGAATAGAAATGGACAATTTTTTGCTTTAAAAATCCTGTTTTGCTCACAATGTAATGATCTACAACTTTTAGTATACAACATTCATTGATTAGATTAGCTATTTCTGTGTGATGGACTATTAAACATGACCTAAACTAACATTTTTTGTAAGTTTGCAAATTTCGTTGATGTTTGACAATGGATTGTAGCTTAACCCCCAAATCTAATTCAGCTTAAGGGGTGTCTTGAGACACACAATTTAATAAACTTAAGTTTTTTAAATATAACATTTACGATGAAACCATTTTTCTATGTTTTTTTCTAGAATCTGAAAAAAGTTTGAGTTTTTTGCCCCCCCCCCCCCAAAACATTTTCCCCTAATCAAATTAAGTTTCATTTTTGATATTGTAATCTCAGAACCCATCTGGTCCATATAAAAACATAAAACCTACTGATCCAGCTTATGCAAGACTGGCCCCCATTTTGGGGATAATTTAAACTAGACTAAGTGAGAATATTAAAAGAAAGTTGTGCAATTACTGTATTGTCATAGGTCCTTGAAACATGTGCAAATTTTCAAGTTAATCAGATTGCTGGAAATCAGGGAATATTACGATGAAAGATTTAGTTTCATACAGATGATGTTAATAAAAGATATAGAAAATATATCTCATTAACATCTAAATATGATATAAAATAAATATCATATAGATGTTAATGAAAGATATAGAAAATAAGTGTAATCTATGTAAATATATCATAAATATAAAAAAAATGTAAATAAAAAAGTTAAGAGGTTTTTTTTATTTTTTCTATAACCTTTCTAGTTCATTTGACATCTCAGTTCCCTCTTTTTTTTTTTCCATAGTTCAATTCCTCTCTTAGTTCAGTATTTATATAGTTCTTTTGAAAAATGAACTAAGTAGTTCATTTGAACTAGTTCATTGAACTAGTTCATTCTAATGAACTAGTTCAAAAGGAACTATTCCCTAAAAGGAACTACTATGCCCACCTCTACTTGGTATCCTACGGTATGCATCTCCCGCCTGGTACCTAAATCTCTCACGCAGACAGATGAGTAGGCTGGCAACAATTCAGCGTAATTCTCTGCTGCGAGTCACCAGGGCGTACCGATCAGTGTCTCATGAGGGGGTCCAGGTCTTAGCAGGAGGGGTACCTCTTGATCTTGTACTGCAAGAAGATGGTTTTAAATTTAAAATGAAAAGGGAAGGCTCGGTGGGACTACCAAATAATCTCCGGTCTCTGATCGACAAAAATCCAAGGAAATGGTTGGAGATAATCCGAGAGTACACGATAGAAGAATGGAACAGGCGGTGGGTAACAACCCCGAAAGGGGCTACTCTTAGAAAATTTTCCCCACTGTTAGGTCACGTCTTCAAGCAACTTGGGTACTCCCGGATTACTGGATCTCACAGTTTCTCACAGGGCACGGGGGCTTTCGAGCCAAGCTCCAGAAACATGGTAAAAATATTGACCCGCTTTGTCCCAGCTGTGGTGTACCGGAAACTGCTGAACATGTGGTAATTTCATGCACTGCCTTTGAGGCATTGAGAGCCAAGCTACAGAGAGAAACAGAGCTGTATGTTCTAACGGAGAGTGATTTCCCTCAACTAGTATCAGCTGACAACTACCCGTATTACAAAAGTTTTGTGTATGGTTGGAAAACTGAAGTGGGGGGGTAGAGCACTTCAACCTAGGAAGAAGGGGCCACGTCCCAGAAAGAATCCTGGACAGGAAAGATGCTGACGACAACCCCATCACCGAATAATGCCTATATAAACGTAAAATTAAAATAAAAAATAAAAAAATTGATATAGGTATGTTGTTATTTTAAATTAGTATGTTATAGTTATTATGTAGTTATTATTATGTATTATAGTATGTTATAGTTAGTATGTAGTTAATTTTAATATAGTATGTTGTATTAGTAGTTAAGTTTAATATAGTATGTTGTATTAAATATAGGTTTTTGTATTAGATATAAGGTATATTGTATTAAACACAAGTATGTAATTATGTAAATCGTTCAATGTATTTTAAATATTAAATGTTACTTTAAACGTGTAGTGTAATCTTGAAATGTTAAATGTAATATTGAAATGTTCTGTTAAATGTTTAAGAAAATTTATTCTTGCAATGTTAAAAGTAATATTGAAATGTTAAAACCAGCAGTGATGGCTACAAGCCATCCCTGCAAAACCCGTGTAGCCGAGAGGCAAGGTAGGGAAATAAATAATAAATAATAATAGGTTCCAGTAATGTACAATTATATAAAGAGTATCATTATGCATTAAAATAGTACTTTTAATGTCAGATTTTTATCAGCAAACTTTTAGTTCACCAACATATTTTTTCTATTCTAATTTTTTACGACATGCTAATCTCTCAATACTATTTTTATAAAATGTAATCAAAAGTTTCCATTTTTATCACATGATTTGCATTTTACTTGTTCACCACTGTTGTGTTTAGCTTAATTTGTTTACCAACCTGATTGTGAAACATGCCCACATATATTCTATGTTAAAAAACAAAACAAAAGCAAACAGAAATCTATTTTTAATGTGAAACCTATTAGCTTAACTTTAACATAAACTTTCATACAAAATAGTTTACTTATCTTCAGTTTTTGAATCCCTAGCAGACATCCAGTTAAAGGTTTAAAGGAGGGGCATTCTTATAAAATGTAACAGTAATTTGAAAGATTTTGTTAGACTATGTACCAGAATAGTTTCAAAAATGTAATAAATATCAATATTCCCTAACTTTTCAGGCTGAAGATTTGATTTTGTACCACTATCATTAGCTGGAAGTATCATCCTAATAAGGATTCAAGAGCGCTGACTGATATGGATTACGTTGCTTATTACCAATCCTATATGCATAAACAATTTTTATGTTACAACAGTGCTGATACCTCAAGGTCTTATTATTCTAAATCCTTAAAGTATGGTGTCCCTAAACTAAGTATATCTGGAATATCTAAAATAGAATTTTTTTCATCTGGTTTAAAAAAAACATCTTTTTTCATAACCAATATCTTATTTATAATAACATTGATAGTTTAATTTGTTTTTTAGAATCTTTATTTTTAATTTTTTAAATAGTTTTTTTTTTTTAACTCATGCCAAGTTTAATACCTACCTAAGGTTTATTGAAATAGAATCATTGATTTATTACTTAATCTATGTGATGTTGATGAATAATTTATAGTTGATTTTTTCAATTTTGCTACTAGATGTAATTTCACTAATAAAGGAATCCTACGTTTGGTTTACAAGAGCAAAGATTGGAATGCTGGTGCGAATGAATGTTGTTCCACCCTGTGTTGTCCTGTAAACTAGTATAAGGAAGCTTTCAAAAACTATCTCTTAAACTCAACAGTGAGCACATACAATACAAATATATCCTCTCCATACTTTCGTATTAAAAAAACCTAATAGACACCACAACAAACTCTTGTTCTATTATGAAATACCATTTGAACTAACACTAACAAATAAATTAAGGTCCATTAATTTAAACTCAACAAGGACATTCAATCAGTAGGAAATTAATTAATTACTGTGATGTGTAATTTTCTTGAGGCTGTTTACTTCCTTTGAGCTCCTTTTTATTATCAATGGCAAATTCAACTTTTGAATATGTGAGGAACTAATAAAAACAAATATGAGGAAATGGCATTTTTATCTATTTTTTCCATTACAATACAAAAATGAATCTTCACAAATTTACATAAAAACTATTTCGCTTAATATTATTATAAACATATACTTTATATACAATAAGACTTCATCAGTCAATAGCCAATTAATAGGCTTATTAATTTATTCCTATCCAAACTTATAAATAACTCAAGACTAAGTTTAAGAAGTTTGAATATCTTTTGTCTCAACACTTAATAATTAAGCAGGTATTGAAGTTCCCTAAGAAAACTGTCCTTTTTCTTTACAGAAACATCCAGTGAGATTACAAACACATTTTTCAAATAAATACAAAAGTATAAATAAATGAACAATGGGTGACATGCTAAGATTAGATCTTAACAAATAATCAGTTCTTTCACTGCTAAAAGTTATTCAACAGTTTTAATAAATTATTTGATTACCCAAAATAAATTAAATCACAGTGTGCCCTATTACAATTCGTCATGATCTTCATCTTTGTTATCCGCATCATCATCCGCAAATGTCTCATCTTGGTTCACTTCATTGCCTTCATCCTCCTCCTCTTCTTCCTCAATCTAATAAAAAATTTTTTTTTTTAAATGTAAATAAAAAAAACGAAGTATGAGCACAGAAATTATTACCAAAGGGTGTGAATAAATACTTACAGGCTCATCAGCAGAGATGCCTAGTGACTGCCTCAACATCGATTCAACACCTTTAGCGAATTCAGCTGTTTCTTGTAACATGTAACCCGACCTCAAGGTTGCTAAAATAAATAAATAACAAAATGTGAGAAAACATAGTCCAGAATAAAATATAGTAGATATATTATATTAAAAATCTATGCTTGAATGCAGGCTAGAATAAAAACCTGGTGATGTTTAAATGGTGAGAAAAATATGTTTTTCATTGGCAGGATAAAAATACTAAAGGGTAGTGTTAACATATTATGGTCAGGTGCTGGTAAGTTATGGCTGGAGCAGGTAATTTATAGAAACATGTACATGAATTTGGGCAACAACAAACATTAGTAACCCATATAGCTTTATTTCATCATCCATCTATAAAGAAAAACCCAAGCCCCGTACCTCAGCTTTTTATGTACGAAAATAATTTAACATTCTGCGACAACATCAAATTTCTCGGTTTGGTAATAGACAGCAAACTGACATAATTAAATCACATAAAATACCTGCGGGAAGAATGTTTCAAGAGGCTTAGATTGATGAAGGTATTAGCAAGAACCTCTTGGGGAGCGGACCGAAAGTCGATGCTGATGGTATACACAAGCATAGTAAGGTCTAAAATAGACTACGGTTGTGTGGTTTATTCTTCAGCTAAAACAAGTCGTCTCCTACTTCTAGATTCTATACACCACGCTGAAATAATATTAGCCACAGGTGCCTTTAGGACAAGCCCAATAGAAAGCCTCTGTGCTGAGGCCTCCATAGCACCTCTGCAATTTCGAAGACAAGACCTAATGAACAGTTATATTACTAAACTTAAACTTCAACCAACTAATCCAGCTTACCATCATATATTTCATCCCCGCTGTATCAGAAATTTCGAAATTAATACAAGAAACGCCCCTTTAGCAATCAGACAAAAGGAAGTTATAACAGAAATTTATGATATGCCGTTGGATCAAGCCAACTGTCGCTTACAATTACCCGCGTGGAAATATGAGAAGTATAAAATAGATCTAAGCTTAAAGCATAAGAGCACAGGATCAAATAGACTTCGATTTCACGAGAAGTTACAAGAATATTCAGACCACGACATAATATATACTGATGGATCCAAAAAAAATGAATTCGTTGGTTTTGCAAAAATTATGAATGGGACAACCCACGAATATAAATTACCGTATTATACAACAATACACACTGCAGAACTGCAGGCGATTTCTACAGCTCTTTACTTATCCGTCAACAGTGGACATTCAAAATTATTAATTTGTACTGATTCAATGTCAGCACTTCAAAGTACAGCTAATTTCAGCAAAACTAACCACACAATTGACAAGATCCATAGTCATTTGGAAATATTAAAAAACCATAAAAAAAAACGTAACTTTTCTCTGGGCCCCTGGACACTCCGGAATTCCTGGAAATGAAGCAGCGGACAAAGCTGCCAAAGAAGCTTCTGTGATGAATACCGCACCACTAAAAATATATGAACCTAATGATATTAAAGCGCTTTTGAAGAAAAAAGTAAAAACTAAGTGGGAAATCATGTGGTTCGAAACTCCAATGACGAACAAGCTAAGAAATATAAAAAAAAGTACGAAGCAGTGGACAAGCGCAATATGGGGTAACAGAAGAGAAGAAGTTGTTACAACAAGGCTGAGGATAGGACATTCTAACCTGACTCACGCATATCTGATCACAAAAGAGGCCCAACCACATTGTGAAAGATGTCAATCTCCGATGACCATTACCAGGTATGCAAGTTTAAAATGTCGTTTTAATTCCAATAGAATGCGCTCTCAGCCTTTTGAAGGATTTGCTTATCTCTAAACGCTATTTTGTTTGTTAGTCATTTGTTTACAAAAGTCAGTTGTTTTTAAGTCGTTTACGTGGACGTATCATACCTTTCTTTGGTGTTAAAAATGTCTAATTTTAAGCCAAATAAAGAGCATTTGCGGCATGTCATGATTTTCTTATTTAATCAAAAGAAAAAGGCATCTGAATGTCATCGAATTCTTGTTGAGACTTATGGCGATGTTGCTCCAACCGTCAGGACATGTGAACGTTAGTTTCAAAGTTTCAAACGTGGTGATTTTGATGTTACTGATCAAAAACGAGAAAATCGACCAAAAAAGTTTGAGGACTTCGAATTGCAATCTTTATTAGACGAAGACAATACCCAAACCCAACAAATGATGGCAGAACAGTTGAATGTCACTAGGCAAGCCATTTCCGATCGCCTGAGAGCTATGGGAAAGATTAAAAAGGTTGGAAAATGGGTTCCACATGAATTGGACGAACGACAGATGGAAAAAAAAAAAACGAAAAACTGTGTGCGAAATGCTGCTTTTACGCCACGAAAGAAAGGGTTTTTTGCATCGAGTTGTAACTGGCGATGAAAAATGGATATATTTTCAGAATCCCAAACGAAAAAAATCATGGGTAACGCCAGGACAACCATCCACATCGAGTGCAAGACCGGATCGTTTTGGGAAGAAGACAATGCTGTGTGTGTGTGTGGTGGGATCAGAAGGGAGTAGTCTACTACGAGCTTCTCAAACCCGGCGAAACAGTCAATACCGAGCGCTACCGACAACAAATGATCAATTTGAGTCACGCATTGATCGAAAAACGCCCAGAATGGGCTCACAGGCACGCCTAAGTCATTCTTCAGCATGATAACGCTCCTGCACATTCAGCCAGATTGACTAAGGAAACGATTTCTTCGCTTGGTTGGGAACTCCTACCCCACCCGCCGTATTCACCTGACCTGGCGCCTTCTGATTATCACCTCTTCTCATCGATGGGACACTCATTGGCGGAGCAACACTTCAACAATTTCGAAAAACGTACGAAAATGGCTCGATGAATGGATTTCAAATAAAGATGAAGCATTCTTTTGGAATGGTATCCATATATTGCCCGAGAGATGGACAAAATGTGTAAAAAGCGAGGGTCAGTACTTTGAATAAAATATATTATACTTTTTTTTAAATTACTGTGTATATATTTTAAGAAATAAACGACATTTTAAACTTGCATACCTGGTAAACACATAATAGAAGATTGCATATTATATCAACAAGACTTTGGGACTAAGAAAATACCCCGATCGACAGAACTTGCTCTAGAGGACTCCAGAAATTCTATTAACAAAATTATAAATCTATTCAAAGAACACTCACTTTACGATAAAATATAATAAGAAAATTATAATAAAGGACGAAGAAAAATAAATTTTCACCATTTAAATGAAAAGGGCGTAATAACCTGGTAGTTGATCGCCAAAATAAAAACTCAATCTACAAATCCATCTATAGAAACTATGTGACCTGCACTCTGCTCACTTTTTGGAAAAAAAAATAGTTTTTCGTGTACCGAACACACTTTGTTAACCTTAAAACCATTTTCTAGATAGGGTAAGAGAATCATATACTTAAATTTAATGGCAATTATAGGAATAGAATGGATAGTCATAACTCTCATATCAAGTATAAATGATGAGTAATTTGAAGGCATAAACAAAGTAAACCAGAAGAGAGGCAAAGCACAACATGGTGTAAGCCTGAGTATTTTTAAGTGTAAATTGAAATGTAATCTTCTACTGATTGCTGATTACATGAAGTTGTTACAAAAGTTTTTGTGCATGAACAGTCTTTAATTCCAACTTTCATTATTAATCCTATAATTTCTAGTGACTTGAATTGGTTTTATGGGGACATTTACATTTTTAAAACGCATGAGAGCTATATCAAAAGAAAAACTAAGAAGAAAAAAGGTCTAAGAGGAAAGGTAGCCACTGAAGAAATTGGTGCCATAGGATTCATTTTTCAGTTGGTTCGGGAAACAAAAGGCTTCGTCATAGGTGGAACTTAAATATTAGAAGCATAACAAAATAATTACCAGTTCTGAATAACATAACAGCTATATCCTTTGCTTTGGCATCCTCTGGATCGTCTAAGACTCGTGCCAAAAGGTGCCTCATCACTGGATGGCGAGGGTTAACTTCTAGTGCTTTTCTCTGATTTAAGTAATAAGATCTTTCTGCTCCATCAGATTTCTGGTGAGCATTGGAGATAGCAAGCCTTTCCATGTTTCCAGACCAACCAAACATTGGAGCAATAAGAGCACATGGTGAATCAGTTAACCTCTCTGAGATGGTGGCCTTTGAGATCTGAAAATAAATATAAAAACATAAATAAATAAATAGTAAAACCAAAGCATTATTGTAAATTAGCAGGATGATGGATTTAATGCACAACTGTGAGGACCACATTTAGAATAATCAGCAAATACTATCTCCCTACTCGAGCAAAACTTTAAATGATAAAAAAAAAAAGATTTTTTTAAGAGTGGTTTAGCTCTCAAATTCCAAAACAATATCGTATAATGTTAAAGAATAAAAAACACAAAAATAAGAGAACACTTATGTATAGATGGTTTACTCAACGATTATATTATAGTATAATATACAATTAATGATCACAGCATAATAAAAAACGAGAATCAACAAAGCATTGCAACAAGTAGAAAAGTTATATTAGGAAATAACTTAAATCATTAAACAACCTAAATATTAATTGATTAAAGCAAAGTACCTTATCTTTAAGTGCATTTTCAGAAAGCCATTTCATTAAAGGTTCAAATTTCTCTTTAGCAGATTCAAGGAATTTGCTGTCACCAGGAAGAGTAAAGCCTTCTTTAGCAAGATTCTGGAATTTCTTTCCTTCAAAGTCTGGGAGAGCAGCAATTGTATATTCATCAACAGCTTCAACCAGGAACAAAACTTCATAACCTTTTTTCAGAAGTCTTTCAACAAATGGGGATGATTCAACCTGAAAAATTACAATATGGATTTTTTTTCCTAAACTAATATATGAACAAAACTAAATACTGATAAATAATAATTAAGAAGTACCTCAGCCCTTGATGAGCCAGCCATGTAATAAATATGTTCCTGCTTTGGTTTCATACGTGAAACGTAATCAGCAAGGTTAGTCATTTCCTTTGGATCAGCAGAAGATCCAAAACGTAAAAGTTTTGCCAGACGAGATCGATTTGCAGGGTCTTCAATTATTCCTAACTTGATGCTGAAAAATATAACAAATAATTAAACAGCAACTCATCAGTGTAATAACTATATAAAAACAATAGAGGAATCAGAGTGAAACAAGCAGCCTCTCAATAATATTAAGTTGAGATAAAACTTAAAATATAAAATTATATGCTCAATTGTAACAATTAATTTACAAAAGACAAATAAATTATGGAAATGTTGGAGAACAGTTAAAACAGTCAATTTGATCCACAGCTGATATATCTGAAGTAAATTTTTACCACACAGCTTCATTGAACCTGAGCCCAGGAATAGGAGTCAAATGAAACCCAGAGCTACATGACTCCATGGATATTAAATTATTTTTTATATAAAAATCTTTTACATATAATATATATGCAAAAAAATAAAATGTAAGAATCATGTGAGGCATAGGGGAGATAAATAAATAAACAATAGAAATATATTAACTTATTCGGCTAAAGCCTTTCAGGTTTTATCTGAACAGGATCTAGGCTCTCCAAGCTCAGGCAGGAGTAAGCCAAAACTTTTGCAGAATAAATTGACATACTTTTATATATTATCTATACAATTATATGAAAGGACAAGCCCATTTTTTGTTTGTGATTACTAACCGCGAAAACTACTGGACCAATCTGTATCAAATTTTAACTACATCATCCTCATAGTGCAAGGGACATTTAGCAATAATAAAATTAAAGATTTTCAATTAAATTGTTATTAAAAACAAATATGTGAATTAACAAAATTTAATTATTTTTAATTAAATTTCTATTAATAAAAGATTAATATGTGACATGCGGTGTGTGAAGATTGACTGATATATTGCTCATAATATCGCTTATAGGTTGCAATAGTGGCACAACTCAAAAAATCATTTTTTGAGATAAGTGGGTTTAAAGTTTACATTTCTAAAGAAAATGGATAGGAAACGCTTTAGTTTGCTTAACAGAAATTACTTTCAAGTTATATCTTTTCTCGTTTAAGCAAACTAAAGCATTTCATAAGCATTTTCCTTAGCTATTAAAACTTTAAACCCACTTATCTCAAAAAATAATTATTTGAGTTGTGCCACTCTTGCAGCCCATGAGCGATATAGTAAATATTGTCTGTCCATCTGGATTACTAACTCATAGTTACAGCAATGCAGGGAAATATCATTGAGGCCATAATTCTCACTGGATCAGCGACTGAAGGAAGAAATCGCATTTATTGTTAGTTCTAGAACTGGAAACCCTAACAATCAAATCTTTCTCAAATCAGGTGTAAAAACTCCAAATGCAGTTTATTCAGAAGTAGTATGAATTTATTTTTTCCTTTTTCCATGCTTTCTACAATACAAGACATAGAAGTTAAAATTATCTAACTTCTTTACTTATGAGAGCGGGGGATGCTAAGGTGCATTCACACTACGCTGTCGTGATGTGTTACGAAAAAATAAAAACCATTATTTAGAATGGAAGTGCTCACACTATGCTGACGTGTTGTGTTGTGTCGCTACATACTCTCTGACCCGTCAGCACCAAATATAAATTCCCATATCTCGTCAGTAGGCATCAGCTCGTCAGCAATGAACATTGAGGAGCAGCTCATCGAGCATGTAAAGAAATATCCATTTCTTTTTCACCCGTTTGAGAAGGAATATAGGAATTAAAAAATACGAAACGAGGCATGGGAGGAAATAGGAGGAATGCAGGAAATATCAGGTAATAATTACATTTATTTATTAATTTATTGCAAAGTTGATTTTTTTAATTTTATTTAACCATATTTCAAACACTTTAAAAGCACGTTTATTAATTTAGTGATTCTTGAGAATTGCTATAGCATAAAATTTGGTTTCTTTAACCAATGGTAGCAACAGTTAGTTATTTATCTTGTAAAATGTAAAAAATGACGAAGGAGTGATCCAACAAATTAAAATTAATTTATATATTATCTATACAATTGTGGGAATTGCAATTGAATCAATTATTGTAACCATGAGAACATTGATAATGAGCTTCAATGGGGGGTCAAAAAAAAAATAATAATGTTTCATTTGTTCTATCATAAATCTGAAAGTATAAAATACTACAATATTGTTGTAGTTTTACCTTATACTTAAATCAAATACAAACGATTGGCACGCGATCAATAGAACACTGGTTCATAGTGTTTAGAACGTCAACTGAGGCAGTTCTAAATTCGGTAGAAACTTAATCAGAGCTGAAATTCAATCAAAATTTAATCATTACTATTTGACAACTAATTTCTAGGAATCAATCACCTAATCTAATAGTAATTAAATCTCAATCATCATTAGTTCACTAAAAAATCGAAAGAAAGATTTAATGATTAATAATTATGTGATTGATTAACGGAAATTAGTTGTCAAATAGATATGATTAAATTTGAATTAAACTTTAGCTATGTTTGAATTATGCCCAACTCTGCTGGAAGGGACAAAAGTGTGTTTATATATTGTGAAATTAAAATTTGAATCGGTCTGCAACTATTTATAAGGTGCACCCATATTCTCCTTGAGTTGTGAGTGGCGATAAAAGCTGCTATCACAGCAATATACTCTTCCTCTTCATCTAAAGCATCTAAAATTCTCATATCCATTCTACAACGATGTGCACCTTTTGAAAACCATATAAAAACTAGCAGGAATTCGTCACGACACGTCAGAACAGTATGCACACAATGGCTGACGCTGAAGTGTTAACACAAGTCGTAGAGCGCGTGTCAACACGTCACGTCAGCGTAGTGTGAATGCACCTTTATATACGACTGTAAACACCTACCATTTTATTCCTTATTAAATAAAACTTCAGTAAAAATTTCATTCAAAGGACTCTTCAATAAGAATTTAAAATTATACTAACTTGGTTGAGTATTCTTTCCAAAATTTCTTGGCATCTTCAGGGCTAAGCTTCTTGAACATGTCTAGTGCTTTCCTCACCAACTTTTTCTTAATTACTTTTAAAAGCTTATGTTGCTGCAGAGTCTCTCTTGAGACATTAAGAGGTAAATCATCAGAGTCAACAATTCCTTGCAGGAAAGCCAGATATTTAGGGAGCAAATCCGTGAATTCGTCAGTAATAAATACTCTCCTAACATAAAGCTGTAAAAATAAATATAAAATGATATTGATTGAAGGCATTAGTAACTCATTATAAATAAGTAGTAATAATTAATAAATAAGGAAGAATGAATGAGTTTGAGGACATTCTTATGGGAAACAACACCCAAACTGCCCAATAAGATATTATCATAAGATGTAAGGTTTCATAGATTGAAGTGATCAATATAAAAATGACTTTGATTTGTTTAAGAGGTTATTTTAAGGATTGAAATATCTAATCTCAACTGTTTGGTGAATAACAGAAATGAAAAAGAAAAGGAAACCTTTAGTAGGTCTAGGTAGTATAGAGGGTTTGCAAGGCCACACAACTTTAATTATAAGAGAATTTAACAGAGGACTAACAAGGAGAATCCATTTAAATCTTGAGAGCATTAAATCATTAATTGTGTTACCAATAACACTATTATTATAATGAATGGATCATCCAGACATGAAATTAAGAACAAAGCATAGTCAATGTTATGCCAATCAAAATTTATTTTGATAATAATATAACCATTGTTTAAAATAAACAAAAACATTATTATTACCTTAATGTTGTCAGAAGAAGTGCCATATCTATTGAAGGAATCAGCAGGTTGAGTTTCTGGGACGTAAAGAAGTGATTTGAAGCTAACCTCACCCTCAGCAACGAAATGTACATGTGCAAAAGGTTTGGATTTGTCCTTAGTTAATGCTTTATAAAATTCTTCATATTCTTCTTCAGTTACATCACTTGGTCTGCAAACATTTCATAAAAAATAATTTAATATTAAATGAATTAATAACAAGTAATTAGTTCTTATCGAAAGAACTTAATGACTCACTTTCTAGTCCAGATAGGTTTATGATCATTAAGACGTTCCCATTCCCATACTGTTTTTTGCACAGATTTTGTTTTAGGCTTTTCTTCCTTTTCCTCTTCAACACCAACATCATCATCAGCATCCTCTTTTTTGCTCTTATCTTCTTCTTCAGCTTCATCAATAGGCTCTTCCACGGTGACAGTCTGTCAAATTTTTGTTTTTTTGAATTTAATAAAAAATAACAGTTTATTTGGTTCAAACCTTTCTTAACTATAACTTAACATTTTGCATAATTATAAACATCAATAACATGATATATCAATGGCACTTGTGAATAGTCTGTTAAGTGAAAAAGTAGTATTTTAGGAAAAACTCAATTTTTTCCACAATGATTCACAAATTTGTATTCATTTATGCAATAGCCTCATAACTAAGTTCTACTGACACAATTAAAGATAAAAAAGATTAGCTTTTTGGAGATATCCATAACCCAAGTTTCACAAACACACTAAATGCACTTAACTGACTATTCACAAGTGAAACAGATATTAACACAATTAATAATTTAATATTAAATTATATATTATTTAAAGCATATTAGAATCACAAAATAATATTTACCTTGTCTGCCCAGAGGAAGATGGGGAAATTGATGAACTGTGAGTATTTTTTAACTAGGTTCCTTAAAGTACCAACTTCTAGGTAGTCAGTAGCTTCGTCTTTCAAGAAAAGGCTATGAAAATACAAAATTCCCATCAATACAAAGACATAACATGATGTTACAAAGTACCTTAATTTTTTTTATATAAATGGATTCCAATTAAGCAAGTGGGGAGACAAGAGGAAAGGAAATGAAAAAATGTGTATCTCATTGTAAACATTTCATGAAGCATTTGGCAATTCTTAGAAGAGTATTGAGCTATTGGCCGGGAATACATTTTCCATCAAAGCGGGAGAGTAGCTCACATGCCAGTTGCTTGAAGGCGCCAACAACTGGCACACTGAATATACATATGCTAGTTTTACCCGGGTAACTAATTAATACATTCTTATTGTTACTTTTTTCTTGTTTTTATTTTATATGATTTTGCATTTCCACAAATTAATAACATTTCTGACAAAATAAAGTTAAATTTTAAAAATAATCAGTTTATATTCAGCGAAAGTAATATCTTTATTGTTAATTTAGTGTTTTTTAGTAATTGAATATTTAGGATTTCAGTACTTGATATTTGAGAGGGTGAAGAAATTGGAAAATATATCTATGATTATTGATATTGAAGTGTTAAATAATTATTTAAAGACAAATTGAATTGATAAGTATGCTGTGTAAATATACAAGGCCAACAATGTTTTTAAATATTACTTTTCCCATAAATAAGTGTGCTATATTTTTGTGTTAGTATTTGCCAACCAAAAAGAAGGTAACTGAAGGTTTTAGGCACTGACAAAAATGTATACTATAATTTATAAATTGATGTTCCAGCACAATGCAACACACTTAAATAAAAATTTATTAACACATTTCAATATATGAAGTTAGGGTAACTAAGAATAAACACCATAATTACACTAATAATAAAATACCAAATGTGGAGATAAAATAAGTGAAAAGAAAATGGAAGAATCATATCGAAACTAATCTTAGCAAGATTTACTCTTTGGTGTAATTAGCATTGAACCTTACAGTTGACTAAGCATTTATATTTAAAATTTGAACTGAAACCACAAAACCCAAACAACATAAAATGGAGGAAATAATAGCCTGAAGCATTCAAAATATTTATAAAATAAATACCTTATCTGTGTTCCCCGCTTAAGGGTGCTTCCTCTTGGATCTTCAGTTATACTAAAGCTTGCGGCATCAGATTCCCAAATAAGCTGTACATCATCATTATGCTTTGTGGTTACAATTACACGATCAGCAACTAAAACCATGATATATGTTAAAATTATTACGTAAATTAATATATTATTAATTTCTATAATATAAATAGACTTGTTTTATATATAAAATAGACCTCAGATTAAACTTAATTTATTTATTACATTAAAATAAATTAACCTACCGAGAAAACTGGAATAAAATCCAACACCAAATTGACCAATCATATCCATGGTATCCTGAGCTGATGTTCCTTCATCTTGTAGTTTACTAAGAAATTCGGCTGTGCCAGACTTAGCGATAGTTCCCAAGTTATTGATAAGGTCATTCTTTGTCATACCGATTCCGGTATCAGTAATTTGAAGAACTTTTCCTTCCTTGTCAGCCTGTTAAAGAAATTATATTTTTTTATTGACAGCATATTAATTGTAATATATAATATTGAATATGCTCTTAGTCATTTAATAAAAACCAGAAGTAATTTTAACAAAGGTATAGGAGATATAAATTGCTTTAATATTATTCCAAAATCCCATTTTGTTTTTTATTTCAATTAAAACCACAATCAGATCCTTGTTAGTCTGCTTAAAATACTCCTTGGTATCTCTATTTATTTAAAAATCATCATAGTGAAACGAAATTTCAAAAAACTTATATTTTAACGACATCTCTTAAATAACAAGTTGGCTAAACATGACAGTGTTAAAGATTCTGGGAGTATTAAATTAAGCCAATTTAATTTAATCATATAATATCATTAAAAACTCTATTTGGCTAAATTTCATTTTACAGACAAGATTTATGATATAATAATTTTTACTCAATTGGGAAAGTCAGAAACCATCACAGAAATCACTCCCCCTATCCCTCAAAGATAGTTGCTCCTCAAGTCCCTAATTTCAGTAGGAAATAAAGTAGAAGAAAAGGGACACAGCAAAAAAATACAGAACATTAGTAAAAACAGAAAACTTAATAAATAAACTTATATGCCAAAAAGAAAAATACTGAAAGAGACTATTGTGATATATAAAAAAAAAAAAAATGAACTTTATGATAAAAAAAGCCAAAGATATAAAGTAAAAAAATTAATAAAGAAGATGAAGGCAGATGAGAAAGTCAGAAAACGACTCATTTTTGGAGAAGTACAAATGTGCTTTATTATTGAACAAGTAGGCAGTCATACAGGGTGTTCAATATTCGATGCATTTCGATAGAAAATCAAATTTTGAATCGACTTTATACCAGTGAATTTTTTTATCTGGGGCACCATATCACCACAAATCATTTTAAGAAAATAAGCAGCCTAAAACTGGTATTGCAAAAATAAAATAAACTTTGAACAAAAATATGATATTTTAAGTCCTTCCCGCGACTGGTCAGACGAGCGGTGAGAACAGGTCGACATGGAAGGTTTCCCCCAGGAGGATCAAATTGTCGACAAGCCCGTGATGAAACTAATATCATTTATGTGCTGGCTATGGTGGAAGTGTATCCTCATCGGAGCATTCGAGACATAGCCAGGGATACCCAGTTAATGACAGAGCCTCAGTCTCTCAGCATCTTGGGGAGTTAGAACCTGATGAAGTGAAATACGGTACGGCCTTATACGGTGTTATTTTAGTATGACCCACACCATTCCATTGCTTAAGTGGGTATTTTTATTCAAAGTTTATTTAATTTTAGCAATACCAGTTTTAGCTATATTAAGAGCCAAAACCTCCTGTAATAGAAATTTTTGTTCTTTTTCAATAAACAGTAATTTTTCATCCAATTATACATTAAATACCAGTTTTAGAATGCTTATTTTCTTAAAATGATTTTTTGCGATTTGCGGGGAAACGGTGTCCTGGATAAAAAAATTCACTGGTATAAAATCGGTTCAAAATTTGATTTTCTATCGAAATTTGTTGTAAAACATACCACATCCCATTGGGAATTCCAAAGTTAGGGTCGCTGGAGAAGAACATGAGAAGGTTGGAGAGCAGACTATAACCTCATAAGAAACTTTATTTGACATAGTTTAGACCTTGAGAGTTTCGTTTCAAAATTTCAAAAACTGTGGGAAAAACAGGGAGAGGTCATCGAATATTGAACACCCTGTATAATATCAGTATAATTTAATCATCCAGTTTTTATTGATAACAGAAAGGTTTTTAAATGTGTTATCAAAAGTTTATATAAGGATGGTTAAACGATCTGATTGGAAAACTAGTTTAAATGATATGTGTGTGTTAATTAAAGAAAAGACAGTTAATTATCATTACTTTAGGTTTTCTGTCAAGACAGAAGAGAGCAGGAGTTAAGAAATGTTATTCTGTAAAGTTATCTTATAGCTTGAGATTTTTGGTTATAGTTAAAATTATTACTTCCTTTATAAGGTTCCTTTGAGTATATATCGGTATCATAACAATATATAAAATAATCATCCATTATTAAATCAATTTATTTAATGCTATGGAACTAAACAGACAAACATGTATATTTTTCAAAGCAATAGCAAAGGAAACTTTTAACTATTATTTCCTGAATTATTATGTCTTCCAAAAGAAATACTCATAAAACACAATATAAAAATTGAAAATGTAGATAATTAATAATCAGATACATCAATATCCATGTAGGGATCAAGAATACAATTTTTTTTTTTTTTTTAAATTGACTCTTTTAATAATTAACCCATGGATGGGTTTGGTACAACAGACTTCAGTTAAGCCTGATATAAAAATAATGAAACAAAAATAGGAAATTATAAAATAAAATAATTACCTTAATTTTGATTGAAAGCTCTTCAGTTGCTGATAATGCAGAGGTATCTGTCAGTGAAAGCAATCTAATTTTGTCAAGTGCATCAGAAGCATTAGATATTAATTCTCTCAAGAAGATCTATAACAAGGCAGAGAAAATAGAGAATGATCATGTAAAATGCATAAATTTTTTTATAAATGAAACCCACCTCCTTATTACGATAGAGTGAATTAATAATCAGCTTCATCATACGATTAACCTCTGCTTGAAAAGCAAATTTTTCTGCTTTTTCACGCAGTTCTTTCAGTTGGGCTACATTAAGTCCATCAAGTTTAATAGCATTTTCTTCTCTCTCAACAGCCTGGTCATCTAACACAGTAATATTTTCATTTAAATTTAACACTGATTACATCTATAATCTTATTAAGCTAATAAAAGTTATCTTTGAAAAATATGGAGATAATTTAAAGTTTTAAAAAATATCAAAACCAATAGTTGATTAATTCATTTATAAAATATATCACAATGTGGGTATATGATTTATCAATGGGTTTGAAGAGGGAGTCTGGCATCTAAAAAAGATATTATAAGAGAAACAAAAAAAAAAAGAAAACACCGATATGATTTGATACAACTATTTTTCACGACAGTATTTATTATGTAAAATGTATGCATCTTGTATAATAGCATAGGTTTAAATACATTAAGGATCACTGCAGTAAAAATTAGCTAACATCTCATCATTCTTAATGAAATTTTAAATTGTAGCTAGAGAAAATTTCATCCAGCATTAAAATGACAAATTTATTTAGAAAGATTGGTTAGTGTCTACAACAAATGGTTCACCAGGTCCTTCGATGACTGTAGTGCCACTAAAGAAGAGAAAGCCATCAATAGCAAGAATCCCAAATGGTTTTCTATAGGGATGAGGAACCCGAATTTTCTGTAGCAATGAATAATTTAAGAAGATAAGAAAACTGAAATTAAATCCCTGAGAACTTACGGATACATGATCAACATATAAAATTCTAACTAACAACTTAGACGATTAGGAATGACAATTTTAAAAACCTTCTTTTTTTTTATGACTTGTTTATGAACTGAAGTATTTCAAATAAGAATTATTTGATGGGAAACAAATGTATTTTCTAAAGTCAATGCATGTTACATTTTGAACTTTTCAAAATGTTGAATAGAAATATATTAGTGGTACTCTAACCACACTGATTATTGGTAATCTGGGGATATCAATTATAACGATGACAAAAATATTATATACTCTATATCAGAAAAACTTGAACTGTTATCAAAACGAATCCAAAACCAACTAATTAGTGCAACAACCACTGTCAGATTGGCATTGCCTTGAGCTAAACATTAAAAAGTCCACTACTAATGCTGGTATGGTTTAAAAGAATAACTAATATAAAGATACATTAAATGGAAAATCTAATCAGAACTAAAATTTAGAAGTACAAAACAATAACAAAACTTAGATTGCAATACATCCAATATTAAAATTATAAACATAGGATTAACGAAGATTTTATAATTAGTAAATGTACAAAAACCACTTTATATAATATGATGAGTAACTTATGAAAAAAGCCTTTAGAACAATCAAACATCACAGAACATACCTGTTCTAGAACCTTCTCTGCTTGCCCCCAAATCATCCTCAACTGTTTCCTCAGCTTTTGTGGTTCCTGGTGAATAAAACGATACGTTATAAATCAGAGTAATAACAATAAATTAAAATTAATTTTGAACTAAAGAAGTTAAAACATTAACAGATGAATTTGAATTAATTATTCTCAATGATAAAGTACAGTGACTTACCTAAAAGGAACAACAATCCTAAACCTAAAAATATTAACTTCTTCATAACTGTCCCTTAACCTGATAAAACGTAATTTAACTTGTTCGCTACCGGTATCTTAATCGCACAACCACACTACTGAAAACTAATGACCGCCAGGATAGCACCGGCCTATAGACTAAACCTCGACCAATGGTAGAAGTCCACGGAAGAACCTTCAACCAATCAGAATACACCAAATACCACACTTTCCACCAATCACAGTTGATAAAGTGTATACTCCTACTGCTGACAAGATTGTTGATTGTATGAATATTGGTAATGATATTTTTGAATTGTAGTTAAAAACCTGTAATAAACACTAATATCTAGATAATGAATATTGGTTAATGAAGCATATACATACGTAAAGTCAAATGAAAATTGCATATATTTAAAATATATATCTGCTTTATTAGTTACAAATGATTATCTTTTCATAATGTTCAATCAGATAAAAATAAAGAAAAACAATTTTTTACTAAGGAACTTCCCAGTTCTTTTTCTTTCTTTTTTTTTCACCTTACTGATAGCAGAAAAAATACACATACAATTGTTCAGTTAATAGTTGTAGTGATAGTAAATGTGAGGAAATAAGGTTTAAAAAATCTTGTTTGAGTCATAGCAAGCAAATTACAACATAGGCTTTGTTTGTAATGTACCAACTTAATGATTACAAATTTACACAATTATTTTACCACAACTATTTTACCCGAACACAGGTTTTGGCATAAGTTGATGAAGTCATTTCTGATGTCGTTTCTTAAGATTAGATGAAGTTTAGATAATATGAATATACTAAACCTCAAAATATGGAAACTAGTCCACAATCCGAAATTCCGTAACAAATTCTGTCCATCTGTCTATTGTTATTATTTATTTTTTTTAAATAATAATATTATTCACAAATGTACACATTTGTTTACAACCAGTGAAAGTAAGTTAACATTAAAACAACAGCACGAGGGAGTCAGCACTCAGTGGTACAATCTCCAGGCGTGATACTTAAGTATTAGGGATTAGACTTGGAGGTCTTATCATAGCCGTTCTGTTTTATGGCGCCGAGTCCAGGATACTAAAAGTAGCTGACCAGCAAGCCCTAAGGATCTTCGAATGGAACATATCGAGACGCATGTTCGGCCCTGTATACGCTCAAGGAGCATGGCTAATAAGGAAAAACCAGGAAATAGAAGACCTTATACAGCATGGAAATATAGTAAGATGTATTCAATCTAGACGGATCAGCTGGTCAGGATATCTAGAAAGGATGCCAGACACAAGTATAGCCAAAAAGGTTTTCCAGGTGTCTTTCCCTGGAATGCTTCCCTAGATTGCTGACGTGGAAGAGGGCTTGGAAAAGATGTGCGTAACTAACGGGAGAGGAAAAGCTTTTGGTAGATATTGCAGGGGACTAATTGTTAGGGAGGCCAAGGCTCACCATGGACTGTAGAACCGAAGAAGATGAAGACGACTAGGAGATCCCTCATCCTCCTTCTTTTGCGCCTACGTTGAGTTATGTCAGGAATTTGTACTGTTGCCATATTCTGTACCTCTTTGTTAGAGTGTCCACGTAGTTTTTCATGAAAATACTGTAAATTTTATGAATATAGGTCTTACCTTTCGGAATACGTAAGTCTGTATGTAGCGTATCGTTTGGCACGTAAAAAGGGGAGTCTGTAATCAGCCTTAGGAATATTATATTGAAATGTTTTTATTTTTGAATATGCGTTTTTTTTGTCGGTCCATAAATTTGGGATGCATACGTCCAGATGTATTTTAACTATAACTGTTAAGTTTCTCTTTTAAAGGTAGTTTTGAGCGTCTTTGAAGTATGGAGTATTGTGGTCGTAGTATTAGCTGTAATGTCTGTTTTTTTGTCTTGACATGTGGGCCCATGTCAGTCTTCTATGAAGTCCTAACTATGTATCTTTCTTATTTTGATCTAAAGGCTGGTTGTCAATGTAAACAGGCGGGCAGTCTTACGTCGTAGACTGTCTAATATAAATTTAGTTTCATTATGGAAAATCAGGTGATAGTAGAAGAGACATTCATTGCTTTGGAGCTGGTGTCAATAAGATATCTGTCTTATTCTTAGTCAACTAGAGGTCTGAATGATTTCTGATTCAATTTGGCCCAATAACGAGAAGTGTGAATGACTTTGTTTACTTAGGATACTAAAGCGATTTCATTGAAGTGGTAAAGAAAAGAGACTTCTTATCAGTGCCGTGCCAAAATTTTATTGCTCCTGGGTTGGTCTACCTCTCATTGCCCGATTAGGGATATTGAATATTCCTCTAGCCCTAACTAAAAATGTGAAAAGTTATAATAATAATAATAATAATAAAGTTCTTTATTTATTCTGGGACCTTAAGTCCCTTAAGAATAAAAAATAATGTACAATCAAGGGCCTTCAGAGCCTAAAATAAAATAATATTTACATAACAAAGTAACAGATAATAATAATAATACTAAAAAAATTTTTTTAAAAAAGAGCAGAAAGAAGATATTAACAAAAAGTAACAGAAAATTTATATTAATTTATAATTTATAGTTATAACCATGTTTTATTATTGGTTATTTAGAATGGAAAAAATTGATAAAACAAATAAAAGACAATCACATAAGAATTATAAATGTTGTCACATAAGAAATATAAATAAATAGCAATAGTAATCAGGCATCAGAAACCCAAAGGTTCTACACCATTACCCACCAGAATCGATGTTCATATCCCTCCTTCCACCGTATCCCATCAAAAACCAATTTTAGTAGATCCGACCTTGCACAATCTTCGGACTGTTGTTTCAGAATTAATAACTTTTTAAAGATTCGTTTGGAATCAAACCCAAAAACTTTTCGTTTTGCCATTTTAAGCATCGTAATGCAGTAGCATGAAAAATGATCAAAAATATTCGTTGTAATATTTATCTATATAAAAATATAAAATGTTATAGTTAGATGCAAATAAAAATATTACGGTAAATAATTTCGTGGATCAGTAAGTATGATGTGTATAATTTAATGTTTTTAGGTTAAATAGAACTGAGATTGGAAAACAGATCCCGAAAAATGTGATAGTGCGTATAAAAAATATCTCCTCTATATTTTTTATATACACTATCACAACATTTTTCGGGATAAATAATTAATAAAAAAAAAAATATATAGAATAGAAAAAAAGTTTTATATATATATATATATATATATATATATATATATATATGTAATTTTTTCTTGATATTACTCATTATTATTAAATATATTATTTTTTTTTTGAAGAGAAAAGATTTGACCCGGTCGGGATTCGAACCCGAATTTCCACTTCTCTAGTGTGGCGCCTTATCCAACTAGGCCACCGGAGTCGTATCCGAACCAGGCAAATCCCCTCTCTTCAGTGATCCATAACCCCCGGGCACTCGCAAATCGCGATGTAATTCCGGGGATGAATGTTCATATTGAACATTACATTTAAATTTGGATCTCGTGACAATCCGTCACCGTTTTAAATATATGTAATTTTTTCTTGATATTACTCATTATTATTAAATATATTATTTTATTTTTTGAAGAGAAAAGATTTGACCCGGTCGGGATTCGAACCCGAATTTCCACCTCTCTAGTGTGGCGCCTTAGTGTTGCCTGTTTCGGATACGACTCCGGTGGCCTAGTTGGATAAGGCGCCACACTAGAGAGGTGGAAATTCGGGTTCGAATCCCGACCGGGTCAAATCTTTTCTCTTCAAAAAAAAGAGGTGGAAATAATATATATATTTAATAATAATGAGTAATATCAAGAAAAAATTACATATATTTAAAACGGTGACGGATTGTCACGAGATCCAAATTTAAATGTAATGTTCAATATGAACATTCATCCCCGGAATTACATCGCGATTTGCGAGTGCCCGGGGGTTATGGATCACTGAAGAGAGGGGATTTGCCTGGTTCGGATACGACTCCGGTGGCCTAGTTGGATAAGGCGCCACACTAGAGAGGTGGAAATTCGGGTTCGAATCCCGACCGGGTCAAATCTTTTCTCTTCAAAAAATAAAATAATATATTTAATAATAATGAGTAATATCAAGAAAAAATTACATATATTTAAAACGGTGACGGATTGTCACGAGATCCAAATTTAAATGTAATGTTCAATATGAACATTCATCCCCGGAATTACATCTCGATTTGCGAGTGCCCGGGGGTTATGGATCACTGAAGAGAGGGGATTTGCCTGGTTCGGATACGACTCCGGTGGCCTAGTTGGATAAGGCGCCACACTAGAGAGGTGGAAATTCGGGTTCGAATCCCGACCGGGTCAAATCTTTTCTCTTAAAAAAAAATAAAATAATATATATATATATATATATATATATATATATATATATATATATATAATTTATTTATTATTTTTTTGTAAATCTTTAATTACAGTGAATTTATGGGAAAGTAATATTTTCACATTTCTCAATTTTTTAAAAATTATTCTCCATTTTTACATATCCCTCTCTTTCCCTGTGCCCGATGCAGACCATCCCATATTGGTACGCCTGATCCCCTTAGTCCCCCAAGTACTCAAGAAGTGATTCCACATCCTCTCAGATAACAAATGACGTTCCGGGTATTTTATTTCACTGTACATAACTGAATCGTGGGCCATACAAAATCCTTCTTAAAAAATTCATAATATATTACGTTATTCATAGGAGAAAGTGATTAGCAAATAAGACATACATAAGTAACAGAACTGGAGTGGACAGGGCTTATAGAATATCAACGATGAAATCCCTAGGAAGCTTCCATGTGAAAATGACATGGAATCCATCCGTAATAAATACAAAAACTGACGTTCGTATGCTACTAAGAGAATGATACTTTTTTTTATGAATTTTAAAACGTTCAACACACTTTTTATTTTTGAAAAATCTAGGGCTATAAAGCACACCGCTTTCCAGAACTTAATCACAACAGCCTATTAGTTTGAAATTCGTTATAGATGCAAGACTTGTGAAAAAAGGCCTTGATCAAAAGCTGGTAAGAATTAAAATTCTATCTTCTTCAGGAAAATAAAATATAGCGAATATTATTCAAAGTATTTTAAAATAATTTAAGACACAAGGGTGAATGACATATAAAAAACCAGTTTGAAGGCCAAAACAAAAACTGACAAATTTTCACCATTTGGTTACTTTGAGATATTTCTCATATTTCGAAATATGTTTCTATAGTTATTAATGTTTTGAGTTTCCATCAGTTAGTGTTGGTATAATTAATTATTCACCAATTACTATCGAAATTTTTTCTCAATTATTTTTTTTTTATATTTCTGGTTTGATGAATCCAAATTTCAACCTTGTGCAACCTAAAAAAAGTGCAATATAATAAAATAAAATGCGGCTAATTAATTCTAATGATAGATACATAAAATTACCAATTACATAAAATAACCACATTAAATTTTCACAAATACTTTTAGAAGTTTTTTTTTTTTTTCAAACTAATTACACTCAAAAGAAATGAGCAGGTATTTATTCATTAACTACTAAATCCAATTCCACATTATACTTACTTCAATGGGCACATAAACACTTAAATAGTTGGTTTGACAAAAAAATTTGAGATATAACTTTTAAGAAATTAAATTTAATTTTAAATTTTTTTTCTATTCGTGACCAAGCTTCACTTTCCTGTAGGAGAGCCAATCTTATACTAACTTCAAATGTAAGAAATATTTGAGACATCTGTTTATATTCTATTGAACCATATCTCGATATTATGAAAGTATACACTAGGCAGGTCAGATCAATAAGAATATTTTTAAACGTACTTAATTGGTTCGAGGCTAGTTTTTAGAAGACAGGAATCCAATATTCGCTGGGTAAAAACATAAAATTGAATCCTCCATTTCGTTCCTTAGAATAAGGAAACTAAATTTTATTAACTAATAAATCCATTTAATACAATTTTAATAATCTGTCTGAATTCGCAGACGAAAGGAAGTTGAATAAAAACATAATGAGGTATACTGTCAGTTGTTTCTACATCGGCCGAGTTGACCTATATAATAATAAACTATTGACCCACTCAACTGACAACCGGTATCACACCTACATTTCCTTATTGTTTCTTCAAGTTTTGTATTGTGTTATTTATTTTTTTTTAAAAAGAGCTATAAACTAAATGAATTCTTAGCTGAAATGTATAAATTCTTCTATAAATATTATTTACAGAATCCTGGTTTGTTATGATTTATTACAAGGCTGATTTGTAATCAGGCTTGTTAATTCAATCTGGTTTCTATGCCACTGAAATATATCATTTAACCAATGTTCGTGATCCTAATTGGAGGAGACTTGTCTAGATTTTAAAAAGAATAAATTTATGTGTTGACTTATAATTAATATAGAGGTTAGCGAATACTACTGCATTTATTCGAAAATTTTAAATTGTGTAAAATAGCAACACTAAGGAAAAAATACTAATTAATTTTAATTATCTATTCGCATATAACAAACGAACCAAACAAAAACTACGTTTTTTTTTTCTTTTTTAATTTTTTAACATTCTCCTCAGTATTAAATTCATAATTACTTAAAAGAAATAAATTTTCTAAAATCTCAATCTAAAAATGACGTCGGATCAAAGAATAGTAAATAACATATTAGTGGTAATTTAGAATGAAAAAAAAATGGATAAAACAAATTAAAGATAATCACTTAAGAATTATAAATATTGTACCGATGATGATCAAGCTTCAGAAACCCAAAGGTTCGACACCATTACCAACAACAATCGATGTTCACACCCCTCCTTCCACCGTACCCCATCGAAAACCAATTTTACTTCAACAGAGCTTACACAATTTTCGGACGATTAACTCTCGTTTCAAAATGAATTAGTTTGCAAAGATTTGTTTGCAATCAAACCCAAAAACTTTTCATTTTCATTTTAAGCATCGTAATACAAATATATATATATATATATATATATATATATATATATATATATATATATGGATATAACATAGGTAATACATATATATTACATTTATCGATATAAATAAACTTATATTGGCATCTTCGGAAATGAAGCTGCAGACAGTGCAGCAAATCTCCATAATTACTGAGTTTACAACAACTTCTGACTTAAAAACGTACTGTAGAAAAAAGTTGCTCCAACACTGGAAAACAAAATGGAACCAAATAGGCAGCAAACTCCAAGATATTAAACAAGACACCCGGCCCTGGACAATATATTTTAGAAAATCAAGAATAGAAGAAATAATCTTGACGAGTAAGAATAGGACATTCAGCTTTCACCCACGGTTACCTGATGAGAAGCCTAGAACCACCGATTTTTAAAACTTGCATGACATCACTGACATTGAAACACATTGTAAAATCATACACTATACTCTGACGCCAAAACAAAGTACAATATACCCTCAAGTATAGATAAAGCACTGGAAGACACAGAAGACAAAATCAAAAACATTTTTGAATTTCTGATATTTTGTAAATTGTTTGGCAAAATCTAATATGTATATTAAGCCGCTAATGACTCATGTGAGTAGATGCGGTAAATAATAAAATTAATTAAAAAAAAAAAAAATTATATCTTTGCTATGGAACAATTTAAGCTTGAATAATGGTACACCCAAGATTAGGGAATAAAACGATTACTATGAAATGATGCTAATTTTTTTAAAGGTATTAATCATTTGAATGATTGAGTAATTTAGACAAACCCTAATCCACTTTATACGAGCTCATCATTCATTTAGTTCGCGACAAGTTCCATTAATATTAAACAGCCAAAAATTGGAAGTTATAAAAATTGAAAAAATAAATAAATAAACAACTCATATTAAACAAACTAAAATTATAATTATTTGGTTGACGTTTGTTCAAGCATTGATGAAAAATACGGTAGTGTTATTTCATTCTCAAGTATTTTATATCAATTATTAACTTATAGGAAGACCATGGGTTTCTATTTAACTAAGTGAAAATCACTACTTTATACTCTTATGAAAGAAATGCATTCATAAAAAAGTAATTATAATAAAATAACTATCCCGCTGGCTAAAAACAATAGCACGGAGGGACATTAAATATTAATTCTTCAAATTATCTTTTATTTGGATGGAATGGAACTAATGTCCGTTTATGTTTAATTTTTTTTTTTTTTTCTGCAACCGTTAAATAATGGGAACATTATTCAATTAAAAACAGCTGATTAACGTTCCATTTTATTCTCTAGTGAGTAAAAGTTTAACTTTAGTTCTCTAGAGTGTAAAGTAAAATTTCAGTGCCACCTTAATACAAAGTTCATTATTATTTAATTTAAAGATATATTAAAGTTAATTAAATCAACTGTTTAATTAAAATTCAAAACTAATTAGTTCTAAAAATAGAATAATAAATGAACTTTTATTAGAATTCCCAGGGCCCATCCTTTCTGCCAACGCCGAAATTTGTCCACTGTTTTTTGTTTATTAAAAAAATTTTCATATTTTTTTTTTTTTAACGGTGGCAGAAAAAAATGTAATATTTAACTCGAGTATAAAGAATTTTACTCACTCTCGGCAATTTACAGCACTCGCTTCGCTTCGCTCGCTCGTGCGTGTAAACCTTGCCTCGAGTGAGTAAAAGTACTTCTTTACACTCTTGTCAAATAAATAACTAGTTTTTTTAGTTTTGAGAGTTGAAAAAAAAAATGAATTAAACAATACTTTTTTTTAGTTTCTGGGATGGTCTTAGCTAGCTTTTGGAATGTAAAATTAATATTTTCTTAAGATAATTTGAAGCTAATTTCATTTGCCGTATCAGAAAGTATTGGAACAAAAGAAAGAGTATAAGTAAATAAAACAAAATCATGTTTATTCATATCTTTAATGAAGCACGCTCTTGATAATGGCTTGTCATTTGAGGATGTTAAGAATTCGTTATTATTGTTCCGATTCTTCCCGAAGCTGCCTATTTCAAATAATAGATGCTGATTTTTTTTATTTATTTACTGTAGGTAATTGTTTTGGTAACTTCAATCCAACCATTACTACGTCATGAACGTCTAATCATCTTTCATAAGAGAGAGAATAAACAGTTATTTAAAGAAAATAGTGGGTTCGAGCTGTTTCTCAATTACACCTTCAGATGGTTTCTGTACTACATATAAACCTGAGTAGGTTGGAAGGTTAATACAAAGGAAGGAAATAATGCAAATAGATTTTCAGTAATTCCATAATTTCTTTTAAAATAACCTAGTATAACGAAGAACTGGGACCGGGATAGAAGTATTTAAAATACTATTCTGTGGCTTTCATTGACTTAAATCCTATAAAAACTGGCTTGAAGGTATGATAAAATCTGTCTATTTTATAAGTTTTTTGCTTGACTTACGGTAAATATATGAAGTTGCCAAATCACGCAAACTTACCTAAGAACAAGGAGTCTATTCACAATCATTATTCATAATTTATTATGCACCGATGTCATATCGGTGCATGTCTTCTCGGACTTTCTAGTAAACCTAGAACTGGCTGTTACAGAATGGAATGAAGAACTCGGAAGGAAATGTTAGAGTATTGTCGTGTAGACACATGTTTGTAGAAAGGAAAAATATTGAGGTAGGCAGAAACCAGGAAAAGATAAATATAACACACAACAGTGAGATTTGAGCTGATATTAGATAATACTTATTTTAGAACGTCATTAACAGAACAGGAAAACTTATATAACCGAGTATTTCATAAAATAAGAATAACGAGTTATGTCTCCAAACAAAGATGCGATACAGTAATAGGAAAACGATTGAGCGATATGTAAAGTACATATATTCTGTTCTTCAATTTTATAACTGTAATATGTTTGTTTGTTTCTTTGGACTTAAAGTCCTTATATACTCCAACTAGGACAAAATGGACGGGTTTTCCTACAGGTTACCAACCTATTCTGGTCAGGGTGGGAAGGTCAAAATTCATTTCTTTGGCCCGCCATGAAATAAATTTTAACCCGCCCCAAGTGTGCTTTAAACCCCCGACCTTCTGTACCGAGCGCTTTGAGACTCCCTCCAAATCAGTCGGTCATCCAGTCCCCCCAACTGTAATACGTAAATAGTCAAATTAGCGGTATTGAAAACTCAAGCCGGACTTAAGTAACTTAAGTAAGCAATGTTTCAGAGTACCTGAAATATTACGTTATTGAAAAAACGGAGGGTACATCATGTGAAACATGATAATGTATGCGTATGATTCAATGAGATATATCTCTATGTGGGTTCTGTGAACAGAAATTAGTGAAGTAAAAATTTATTATGAGAGCGATTTTATAACTAATATAAACTACTAAATTCTTCCACTCGTTTACAAATTAAATCATTGTTTATTAGTAGAAATAGTTTTAACGAAATGTCAATATTTTACCTACCAAATAATATAAGAAATACTTAAAATATCTCTAATAAATACTTTATTATTAAAAATATATTTTAAATAAACGATTATCTATTTAAAAACGATTATCTATTTAAAAAAAAAAAAAAAAAACTCTTGTGATACGTATTATATCCCTTAATATATTATAAACATCTAGTCATTATTGCGTATGGAGACACAAAGTTTATGATGGACCTTGAATTCCTTCGCCAGTCGATAGTCTCATTCCTCCAGCCTCTGACCTTAATTCTTCTTTTGTCTGCCAACTTTTCTTCTTCGTGCATAGCTTATCGCTTTTCCAAGCATCTAACCACTAAAAATTAAATTTTTATATCTACGATGAATTACAATTATTTAACTGTTTCAAAACACTAGGAAAAAATAATATAAGTAAATATATCCTGGAGTATAAACAAATATTAAACAAACCAATAACAGCATATTTTTGAGTTTAAATCTTGTAGACCTTAAAAAAGTTGGGCCAATTGCAAATAAAAACGCTTTGATGTGTGATATTACGCCACTTCCTCAATACTATGAAGTTGATTGAAACAGTTTTCGTTTGTTGCTCAATATAGCGTAAGGAAACGTTTTTTGCTTTTATAAAAGCCTGTAGTCCCACATAATGCCATCTTAATTTTACGTTTTCGAGTTTTAAGACAGTTGGTCTACTATCCCTTACGAGTGTATTAGATATTGTTTTCATATATTAGGAATTCCAGAAATTTTTCAAAAAACAGAACTGGGTCTGAATCATTCAGGTCATTTCCATGAATCTTGTCGCATGTCAATTATTTTTCGATTGTTTAGTGTTTTGTTTTGTTCTGTTGTTTTGATTTAAATCGAGATTGGACTTCGTTGGTTTCTTCATGGACCAAAAAACATTTTTTTTTTTAAATTGTTATTCAGCCTCTTTTAGTACCTTCGCCTTCAAGAAACTTTTCACTTTTTATATCCGAAGTATAGAACAATACTACCACCTCCCCCCAAATCCGTTACATGCCTTGTGGAGTTTAGTCGTATGATCTTCCAGCATTAATTTTGAAGAAAAATTCTCACGTTACATGTTTATTTATTTTTAAAAAATTGAAAAGAAACAATAATTTCAAATGATATATAATAATATATAATAATAATTATATAGCTATATAATAGATATACAATAGATAGCTATATAGTAGATATATATTAATAATTAACTACATTTATTGTTGATAAAATGTTTATCAAATGATTCATCGACTTTTCGAAAAAATATGGCTACCTATACCTGATGTCGATAAACTGTTTAATTTGTAGGTAGATGCGTCTTCAGAAGGCGTGAGGGTGTACTACTCATTCCGCACTAAATCTTTATTTTAAGAAAAAAAATTCAACAAATTTTAAAAACTTGTTGGGGTGTTAAAGGAAGCTTTGCACAAATGTTTTTAAAACGGCGTTTTAGTTCAACTGAAATGGTTGTAGCGTACCGGCTCACCTTCTCAAGCTGCGCCTTCTTCTAAATTTTATACACACTGCACAACACATGGCCACCAAATCAAATGGAAATTTCATAAAATAGGGATTTTCCATCTAAACTTTTAGGATGGTTTACTTTAAATGAATCTTATAATTCGACTGTGAATCTTATAATCTTGAAGAAATGTATGTCATCCGCTATTTTTTACCAAGCCACTCAATTTTTTCATTCACTTTATTATCCTTGGATAACGTTTGACTGAAATAAATAAAATAATTCCTTAATTACTAGTCCATTGCAATACAAATGTATTAAAGATTTCGCCATATTGTGCTTAAAGAGCCCATAAACTCCTTGTAACAATCTTCTTCCAAGTTCACTAGATTATATCTTAGTGTACGGTGTTTCTCCTCTTTATCCGGCTTAGCCGCAGTTTTCTTTGAAAAACTCATGTATAATCCGTGCTTTGGAATTCCTCATCCAATTCCGTCCAGAAAGTCCCCTCTTTGGGCTCATTTAGCCCTCTTTTTAAGTAATCGCTTTATCTCTTATTTAGTCTCACTCAAACATCTATTCGTTTTTCCTCCTCAAATCCCGACTTTCTGAGAAAATGTAATTTTGTATAGTTACAAGAAAGAAATTCCTGCTGATGTAACTTAAATCCAACACTACGAAGAAAAGAACCAATACATAATTTGTAATCGTATTTATAGACATTAGTAAATTTATTAATCGGCAATTTGTCATTGATCCAGTATAATTATTTTTTGTGTTGTAATTTTTATATAATGTTTCCTTATGGTAAAGTGTACGTTACTACATTCTTAACAACTTGATGTTACAATGTCCCGATTACAAATATCGTATTTTCATTCTTATATGACAACAGACAAATTACTCCACCCAATTATATCATTCCATCAATTATTGTCCTATTGTGTTGTCCCAGAATAAAGTCAATATTTTTCATTTAATCTCAAAGTATCCTTTAATTCAAAGCCTATTTTATTTGATTATTAATTATAATAATGAATTCCTTTTCGGGTGGTGACCTTCTAGTTGTAGAATAAGACTGCAGACAGAATGAAAGGTTTTAAGTTGCACAGTTACCTCAAGTCTAAGATTACTTGGTCCGAAACAACTGTTCCGTAAAATATTAAGTTCATGTAGAACATGAGAACGTTAAATTATCATGGATTTAAATATCATAGCTCCATTAAGGATAAATTAATTAATATTAAACTTTGGAAATCACTTATATTTACAAACATTGATAATTAAAGAACTACCTTGGATGTAATTGCATGCTCATAATCTTAAAATAAAATACCAAAAACTTTGTATTCTATATATATATTAATTATAGCCCTTTAATTACAGGTAATCAAAGTAATTCAAATAACCGAATAAACAAAAATAACAGTTAAAAAATAAGATACATCTTGAAACGCATTTAAAGTTGTTGAGAGGGAAGAGAGAAAGAGTAACAATATATAGGCAATCGACTGTGGGGCGGAGCCAAACAACTGGAAGGTCAAGTTTAAGAACGATAAAATTTGGTTTTATTTAATTTAATTTTATTGTACTATTAAATATATTTTATGGGCACTAGAGTCCAGTTTTTGTATACCTTGTGAATACTATATATATATATATATATATTTTTAATTCATCAAAAATTTTAAAATCAGGCTGCTAGACTACTCACTAATTTATAACTTAACACCAGTTTTCATATTTTTATTCATATTTATTGAGATTAGAAGTTAAGGCATTCTTACCCAACATAAAAAAATATATATCTCGATTAGGATGATATGCTGCGAAACATTAGGTAGCATGTTAAAAGTAAATTTTTTTTTTCTTAAAGATTATCAGGGCACTAAGTACTACTTTGGGCCACGCTGTTTTCGGGTTTAAAATATTTTCAAAGTCTTTCAACGATTAAATAATAAAGAACATTCTAAATATTTGATAAATGGAGGTTTTCTAAAAAGAGAAAATTTTTAAGTAGTTTAATTGTCATTTTATAAAAAAAAAAACATTGAAATTTATAAAAGTTGTAATACAAACCAAAAACAATATAAAGGTGTTAAAAAGTATAACTTGTGAGAAAATATATCATAATCATATTGGAGCCTAAATTATAAAAAAAAAAAAAAAAAAAAAAAAAAAAAAATGAGAGAAAAAGAATCTTATTTACGAAAAATTCAACAATCTTCATGAATTCAACAGAATCTCAAATAAATGGATTTTAATTTTTTTATTTTTAGAGCTGCCATGGGTCATGTAATTTTATTGTTAATGCACACACAATTTCATGAACATAAGCATTTCAACAGAATAAATGACTAAAAGACAAATATTAGTTATGCAAATCTAAAAACCATCAAACTAAAAGGATTTTGTGGTAGAATACGTTACACACAACAGGGTTGTTGCACGCTTGTCTGATTTTCTAATTAACATAACATTAACAATAAACACAAAATGTAAGAAAACGGCTATCAAGCAATTCCAACATGGATACTGCAGAAATAAAAATATGATACTTTTTTCCAGTAAACAAGCTTATCCTGCTACAACTTGTGAGACTCACTGCGGCACTCAAGTGTTTACAATCAAACTTTTCCACAGCAAAATAGAAGTAAGATTGAAAACAGTATTAATCATTTATTACTATTATTAGAAGTAGTATAATTAATCACCAGTTATTGATCACTCAGAGATTTTTGTGGAAGCTTTACGTTTACTAGTGGAGCTGCTACTTAGCAGTTCTTTGGGAATTTAGTAATGACCATAAAACGTGTAGGCTTTTTTGTTAAATAATAAGTTTTAAGGTCTATTTATACTTTAATTTTATATATAAAAAAATTTGAACTAACATTCTCAAAAGTACAACTTAGTTCATCATGACACGGAGAGCATCCATATTGTATCTACTTACTCAGTTTACATTTTAAGGGTTTAATGAACATTATTTGATTTAATTACTATTTCCAGAAAAAAAACACTAAAATCTGGGTGAAGAAAATGGTGCACTTAATGGTCTAATCTTTCTAAACAGATAATAAATAAAACCATGATATTATTATTAAATAAATGTTTTCGATTGTTCCTTAAAACAATAACACCAAAACTTTGAATATAAATGTTAGATGAACCAAATACCTCCCACTATACCACCCCCATAGAAACCAAATCCCCCAAGATCAGCCCTGACACAATCCTACCACTTACCTTCACCTCGGATGTTTACCCGATGCACAGTGCGGCCGCCAATGGATAAAAGTCTAAAAAGCGATTATTTTTTCCAACTTGCTTTCCTTTAGTAATCCTTTCATAGTGACCTCAATGATAAGGAATTGTAGCTTTTAAACCCATATTACAAAAGCAAAGGATAGAAACCATGTTTGAACGATTGGCAGATCGCTTATCTGTCTCATCGATACAATTTCAATTTATTGGGCCCTTATTAAATGTTAAATACACATCAACGTCACTTGAAGTTTTAGTTTGACAGGCATCGAAGAAGGTGAGTAATAACCATTTTTTCATTAATACCTTTGAATATTTTTTTCCCTTAATATCTTTAAATAACATGTTTTCGTTAATATATTTATAACATTTAAAAAAAAAACTTCAAATCGACATATTTTAATTTCGACCCAAAACATTATTAGTTTTTAAAATATTTTATTTAATAACAATTATACATCATGAATATACAAATCATTCCTGCTTTGAATGGTTCTCTGTTTATTTATTTCAGAAAACATAGACCTGAAAAACATTGATGTACTTAATATTTTATATGTGTGTATACATAGTAATATTTTAATGTCTTCGGACCCTTTAATATCTGCAAGCAGGAAAGCAAGCCACTCAAATTCAAAGCACAATTTAGAGGACATTAAAAAATATCTTTTGGGCGATGACGAATATTCTATGGATTCACTTCAATCTCATCTACGTCATCTGATGAGAGTATGTTGACGAGCAGTGAATCAATATAATTTTCAGATGTACTTTAATCAATTCATGTATTGTAAATTTTATTGTTGTGATATTAGTTATTATTTAGTAGGTCTAAAAAAACTTAATTTGTATTCAAAGATCTTTAATATATTGTTTTTTTTTTAATGATCAACTGAGAGTTTTCTTTAAAAGCCCGTTTTAAAGAAATTGAAATAGGTCGAATTGATGTTGTTTTTAAAATGTTATAAAGATTTTATAAGTCTTTCCCGCCAAGAATGACTTTTGTCTACTTCGACCGTAAGAGCGCCGCACTGTGCGATGGTTCAACGGAAACGGCCACATTTCGCACCCTCAAAGAACTGTAGAACTACCTAAGCACTTAAACTTTTTTTTAGTATTCAAAAAAATAATTACGGTTTATACTACTACCATTTATTTTGTTTTATGGGGATTAATTACAAGACTGATTTCTTTACCGGCTTCTTAGTTTCCTCATCCTACAGTACCACCAAACAACAGCATATCTAAGTATGTACATTATTTTATCAACTTTCTTTAGATCTTTACACTTACCCATTACCTTCCTAATAACGTATTCCAGAGATAAATTAGAAAATACCGGAGAAATATATTCTCCCTATTTTAAATCAGAACGTACCTCCATGTTTTCTGATTAAAAAGTACCGTTTTAGACTTGATTGAGACATTAATATCTTGCAGTATTTCCAGCTTGATCAAAATATCAAACAACTTCTGACAGTCAGTCGAATTGTCAGCCTTTGTACTTTAACTCTCTCAAACTTTGCCGAAGGGGAAATACCATACTTGGTCGATAGTTCAACGATTGCATCTCTAACTACATTGAAAGACACCGATTATTTCCTCGTTGTATTAAGTAACCTAACTGCTTATAATTGAGGTAAATATTTTATTACAAAATAAGTTAAATTAACAACAAACTTCGGGGTGCAACAAACTTTTGTTATGGAGGGACGGAACATCACTGAGATTTTATTATTATTATTATTATTAATATTTTCATAATAACTCTAGTTTTACAAGTAGTTACCAATAAAATTTATGTAACATTAATATTATTATATTATTAATTTTATTCTAAATTAATTAATCATAATTCATTATCTGGCTTTACATCGCCAGAACACAAACTTTGATGAAATAAAAATAATTTTATTCTTTTTGGTTCGGTTTGCTATTAAAGCGTGTTTAATTAGTTTTTCAAACTATAATTTATTTTCTTAATTTTTAGTCTCAAAAGGATATCAATAGTATTTATGATCAAGAGGAAGACTTAAGTACTTTTAAAGCTAAGGGTGGTAAACAATGTCCAGCAGTCAAACCTTTTCACAAGGTAACTCCCTTGTACTATTTTTGATTTGTATGCAATTTAAGTAACACAATTTATCTAAAATCAACCAACAATTTTATGGTTGTATTGGCAAATCTCAGAGTAACAATCAGAATCTTTAAAAATCCTATTTTGCACAAAATAAAATGATTTGCAACTATTAGTATATAACATTTTTTGATTGGATTAGCTATTTTTGTAATATAAACTCTTAAACATGACGAAAACTAACTTGAGAATGTTCGTCCATTGTTTTACAATCGATTGTGGTTAAACGCCTAAATAAAATTCACCTTAAGAGATGTCTTTAGACGCGCAATTCAATAAACTTTAATTTTGTGAAATAAAGCATTTTTCGATTCAAAGCATTTTTGTATATGTTTTTTTTTGCAAAAATTTTGGGTTTTTTTGCCCTCAAAAAATTTTCCTATTATCAAATGTAGTCACATTTTTTATATTTGATTCTCAGGACCCATCTGGACCATACTAAATCACAAAACCTGCTACTTCACCTTTTGCAAGGCAAACCCCCTTTTTGGGGGTATTTCAACTGGACTAAGTAAGAACATTAAGTTGTGCAATTAATGTATTGTCATTGGTCCTTGACGCGTATGTAAATTTTGAAGACAATCAGATAGCTGGAAATTTGTAAAAATTACGATGCAAGATTCCGTTACATACAGGTGAAGTTAATAAAAGCGTGTTAAATATAAATGTGAAATATAACATTAATATTTTAGGTCTTACAAATTAAAAAAATAAAAAAAATAAATATGTTATTAAATCAGAGAAATCGTGTTAAAATAATGATGTTTGATAAGTTAAAAGTGCCACCTGTAAACTAGAGCGGTTACACTATAATGATTCGAAGCACGCTACAACACGCTATCTAACAGCCTCTTCATATCGGTTCGCCATTTGTGTCTTTTGTTTGCTTCATAAATTTTAATGGTCTGAATAACTCAATCGGCGATTATCGGGATTTTCCACAAGTACATGCCCGGATTTTCTTTTAAATTGTATGATAAAAGTTTATTTATTTATTATTGGTCTTTAATACTGGGTATATAAATTTGTTGCTACCCTGAGTTTAAACAAATATGGTATTATAATAATACGCTTAGTGACATCCTTTTTTATACATTACACGTCTCTATTCATTGCCCCTTTTGCTTTTTTCTTTTCTATAAACATATATTTAATTATACATATGAACTAAAATTGGAATTCCTAATTGTTAAGTAAGAGAAATATTATTTAAAGTGAATTAATAAAATAATCCCAGAATTAAAAGAAAACAGCAAACTGTTTTCAAACTCCAGATACAATCAACGCCAAAGCGACTTCATGATTAATTAGAATGAGGGGATAGCCAACGAAACCTTTTATTTTTACATGCTAATATGGTGAATTTTCGAACTGTATAAATATGAAAGTCGTATAAATTTAAAACACTACTACTTATTCGTATTTTCTAATATAATATATTTATATAAACTTATGGTTATTTCAAATGAAATAAGATATTCTTAAATTTGGGTTTGTTTTCTACCCTAAAATTGAACAATAAATTTTGGTGGAAAAAAAAAATAGTATACATGGTTTATGAATACGACAGTCACTAACCGTTTTTCATAATGTCGCTGTCCGTGACGATTTCGCCTTATGTTCCTTTCGCTTGTGTTGTTCTTTTTATTAATTAGTTATCTCACTGCTATACTACATTTATTTAAACATTGGTGCGCTACACATACACTAACACACAAGTCTGATGATCCATCTGAGAAATGACGATAACTCAAATCAAACCTATTGAAAGTAACTTATGCAGTTGTTTTGTTTGTTTTTGAATGGTAGACGACTATGTAATGTTTTATTGGGAACGTCTCTCCGAACGCTCAGTTCAAAACATTAACACGATCAAATTCACTGAAGAAAGAAGATAGAATGGAAAAATGGATTTTGACAAAATGTTCGGGTGTACAGTTTTTATTTGTTGAATCCTATAAAACCCTTTTATATCTATCTTCATTTTTTTTCCACCATAACCGACATAAATTAACAAATTCAAATTTTCCACCCTCAAAAATGTAACGCTCTAGCTCTGTTGGTCTTGCTGTTATCAATGATTGAAGGACAGTTTCCTTGTCAAACATTTATAGCAGAATATTTTTTTGATATAACATCTGTCACTAGGACCTACCTTTTAGGAGCTTTATTGGTTTGATTGAAAAATGTCTCGTTTGAAACCCCTATTTTTGCTAAACTTTGTTTTTTTTTTAGGAATAATCATTAATAGTTAATTTAATTTATTAATAAATTTAAGTAATTTGATCCTTTGAATTCTGTAATGTAAATTGATAAAGAGAGGGAAAAAGTTGAGAACAATTCTGAAATGGAATCGATAGTTGATTTAGATCTGATACACAGCCTGAGAGTTCTTAAGTCCAGCAGGCGAACCCATAAACATATCCATGATGTCTATTAGTTTTCCCAGTCAGGGAAAAATTTACTTTTTCTCCACATAATCTTAATATATATAAATTACCTGTCGCTGTCTTGGGGCAGGCTGGCACCTAAACTACTGAACCGATTTTAATCAAATTTGCACACCGTGTGCAGTCTGATCCAACAAAAAAGATAGGATACCTTATATCTTAATTTATAGTCGCAATATTATTTGTATATTATCTGTAAGTCACAATTATCTGTTAGCTCTATACGATTCTAACATATGGCGGTATAAGGTTATACTATTATATAAAAGGACAAGCAAATTTTCGTTTGTGTTCACTAACCGCCAAAAACTACTGAACCAATCTCTATCAAATTTTGATTGAAAATCATCTTTATAGGATGGTTTAGCAATAGTAAAATCTAATTATTTTCAACTAATTCTTTATTGAAAAATGAATAATAAGTGGATGACAGTGAAGTTCAAAAATGGCGGCAATTGCCATCTACATGAAAGGTTAAAAGGTACAGTGTTACATAGAGGTGAACATTGATAATAAAATTTACTTATTTTCAATTAAATTGTTATAAAAACAGCTATATGGAGTGAAATATACCAAATTTTAACTACATCATGTTCATTAGTTCTAGGTTTAGCAACAATAAAAATTTAAATGTACTATGTTGAGTGTTAGAAACGGGTTTCGCCACACTACCACATACTTTTATGGTTAGAAATTATAATCCAACCAGATCAAATCAATAAAATTATTTCTGTCGAATGAAAATTATTAAAAATCAAAATGCCGATCCCCAGCTGTTTAATATTGTGTGTAAAAATATGAACTTTGAACCTTTAGTTGTAAGCACTGATAATGCAGTTTCTTATGCTGCTGTTTCTTAATAGTCTCTGTCCATCTGGATTACCAACTCATATATATTTTTTTTTTTTTTTCACTTTTATTTTTGAATCCACACCTGTCAAAAAAAGAAAATTGACAATCAGCGGATGTGCTGAAATGATGATATTAACATAATTGGCATGTTAGGCATGAGGAGAGATAGTACCCAGTGGCACACCTTCCTTGTCTTTGGTTAACTTCTATAAAAGTAAGTCTCTCATCCAGTTTCTTTTCAGTCTCCTCCTGGTATTCTCCGGCATGAGAGGTGTGGCCATACATTCGATGAATTTGTTTGGGTGCCCCTTTAATTTTTCATGGAACAGTCGGTAGTGGGTCCGTATGTATTCAATAACTGTTGGTATTTGTAAGTCGGTGTGTACAGTTGTATTGTTAACGTACCATGGTGCTTGTGTTATTAGTCTTAATGTCTTGGATTGAAAAGTTTGTAATCTTTTTATGTGTGTCTGTTTAGCAGATCCATAAATTTGTGATGCGTAGGTCCATAAAGGTTTTAGTAGATGTGTGTAGGTCATTAATTTTTGTCTTGTATGTAGTTTTGATTTTTTTCCTGAAAAGTGAGTACATCAGTTTCAGTCTCATATTTAATGATGTCCGTTTCTTCTTAATATGTTGGCCCCATGTCATTCTCCTATCGAATGTAAGTCCTAAATATTGTATTTTGTCCGTTTGTGGAATTGGGATATTGTCAATGTAAACGGGAGGGCATGTTTCGTGTCTTAGAGTAAACGTAATGTGTTGGGACTTATGGTGATTTAGTCGTAACTCATATATTAAAATTGAAAATTGGATGTCTAATTATGCTTTATTTTATCTTCAAACACCTAATCAATCTAAATTTAACCAAGTTAATAATGGCTGCTATGCATGAAAATATTATCAAAAATATAATTTTCAATTCTTCACTTTAATACATGATTTTTATCGATAAATATAAAAAAAAAAAAAAAAAAAAAAAAATCAATTATTAGTTAAAATTATCTACGATCTTCACTTATGAGAGAGGGCGAAGCCTCGAAGGGGGATGATGAAGTTATATATAAAAGGACAAGCCATTTCCGTTCGTGATCACTAACCGCAAAAACTATAGAACTATTCTGTACCAAATATAACTACATCATCTTTATAGTTCAAGGAAGGTTTAGCAATAATAAAATTTATATATTTTCTTTTAAATTACTGTTTAAAAAGCGATAAATATGTGGTGTGTAGTAAAGCGAGCGCCATTCAAGAGAGGTTACAATGATCCGGTGTTAAATATAGCTAGAAATTGATAATAAAATTACTAAATTAAATTAATTTGTTATCCAAAAAGCTATAAATATGTGGTGTGACGTGTGGATTCCAGTGAAATTTAAAAAGCGTACATGCGGCAAGCGACAATAGCGTTTTAGTAAAACTAATGAACCTATCTGAACCAAATTTTAACTACATCATCTTCATAGTTCTTGAAAGATTTACAATTAGAAAATTTACTATAATAATAATAATTTATACTATTCTATAAAAGGACAAGCCATTTTTTCGTTTTTGATCACTAACCGCGAATATTACTGAACCAATCTGTACTAAAACTACATCATCTTCATAGTTCTAAGAAGGTTTAGTAATATTAAAATCTACTGATTTTTAATTTATATTTTATTAAAAAAAGTTAATATGTGGACAACAGTGAAGTTGGAAAATTGACCGATAGGTGGCGAGTGCCATTCTATGCGAGAGGTTACAAAACAGCTTGAAATTGATGATAAAATTTACTTATGAAACTATCAAGAAAATTATTAAAAAAGATTTAAATATGGTGTGCAATATGTGGATCCCAGTGAAGCTTGAAAATCGACCGATTGTGTATAGCGCCATTCCACAATAGAGTTAACAATGGTAAACTGAACCTATTTGTGCCAACATCTAAATAAATAATTTTTATAATCCTAGGAAGGTTTTGCAATGGTAAAATTTACAATAACTAACATTTAATTGTATAATGTTGAGAGGCAGGACCGAGGCTTGCCACACTGTCATATACTTTTATAGTTCGAAATCAACATCCAACCAGATGAAATCAATAACATTATTTCTGCCGAATACACATTATTACTAAATCAAAATGTCGATCCTTTGCTTTTTTATATCGTGTGTAAAAATATGATCCACGGGCCTTTTGTCTTAAGCACTGATAATGCAGTTTATTTTCCGCAAGAGTTTCTTAATAGTCTTTATCCATCTTGATTACCAATTCATACATTAAAATTAAAAAAAATATGTCTAATGGTGCTTTTACGTAATCTTCAACTACCTAATCAGTGGAATTATAACTAGATTAATAATTACTGCTATACGTGAAACAATCATTGAAGAAATAATGCTGAACCACATGCTGAAATACAAGAATCTGATCGATAAACATATAAAACTTTAATTTTTAGTTGAAATTATCTTTACTTATGAGGGCGGGCGAAGCCGCGACAGGAATGCTAGTGGTATTATAAAATAAATGTTTTTCTTACTAACACTCTCTCCAAAAATAAATGATAATTACAAAGACCCTGAAGGGTATTTAATAAACGATGATAGTTAATGGGAGATTAAATTAATTTAATTGAGTTTCACAATTAGGGTTGATGAATTAATTGCCACTTCTATTGGGATTATTTTATTATAGTACTCAGTTTCGAATCTTCAGTTCTAAAATATACAAAATTTTCAACACATCAGCACAATGTTACATGGATTACATACAAACATTCTGTACATATAAACAAGAAATCCAACATTTTTTGAAAATGTTAGTTTATATATTCCATGTAACATAGTGCTGATGTGTTGAAAATTTTGTATGTTTTAGAACTGAAGATTCGAAACTGAGTACTATAATAAAATAAATCCCAATAGAAGTGGCAATTAATGCATCAATCCTAATTGTATTGATCCTTCTATACCATCATGCGTACCTCAAGTGATAATTGAATTTTAACAATCAGACTTACAATGAAATACTCTCTTAAACCAAAATTAAATGTTGATTAATCCACAAACTTTAAAATCTTTTCTCTTTTTATAAGAAATTCCAGATTAAATTCTTGGTATTAGTTTCGTACAATTTAATTATATAAATTATAATTTAAGTATATTATCAATATTAAGGAAATTAGAAACGTGATTTTAAAAGGAAGGAGTGAAACAGACGATATTGAATCGTAGATAAAGCTCATTCTGATGTTTGTCTGACCCACCAGTCAACAGGCGGTCAGGCTGCAATACTTATTGGAACTGAAGAAAAATATTGCCTCGTAATATTGTTATATACATAGACTGTTAAATTAGTAGATATGATTGGATGATATTGTTGCAGGTCGATCCTCTCGCTGAGATATATAACACAACGATAAAATAACTTTCAATTTGGAGAGAAGTACGTCGTGCCAAACTGAGGCAATTTGGTACATTCTACATCCACTGATATATATTTCTTCCCTTATACTGCTGAAATGTAATATTTTGCTGTAGATGTCTTCTTTTTTTTTTGCAAAGCTTCTGTACTGAAGTTATATTATATATTCATACAAATATTTCCTTAAAGTGATTCGTGGTGAATTTTAACGGAAACGATATGACAAAAAATCAACCGAAAAGGCATTGCCAACTGGACTTAATACAGATAAAATTTTCAAATGCGTTATTAAAAATGTAGCGTAAGGTTGAATACTAAATTTGAAGTTTAAATGCGTTATCGACAATTCTTTTAAATAAAAAAATAAAAAAAAAAACCTGTACCACTAACAACCAATGAAGGGTCTCGGGTTCAGTACTTGGGTAGGCTGTACTGTTTGTGAGCCAACGGTTGTGAAAGGAGGTGATTTGGCTAGAATTCACGCTCAACCGCCAGGTTTTTTCCCCATTTAAGGGTACCCACTTTTTTTGAGGCTGGGTGTGCCCCAGGAGGGTCTCCCGACCTCGAATTCGATTCACGGCCGAAATAACAGAAAATAAATTTTCTGCCTTCAATCGGACTCGAACTCGGGCCCGGGAGCTTGGTAGTCAGGTGCCTTACCCACTGAGCTACCGCGCCTCCCCATTCTTTTAAATAACATCTATAAATTTTTTAATGGAGTTATGTGGAAATCGATTCCCCATGGTTCGAACAAAATTAACGAATACCATATGATACACTCAAACTGATCACTTAGTACTTTTTATATATTATCAAATTTTATTAAGTAAAATCAAAAGGCAATGAATGTATGCAATATTTTATAGTATATACTTCCTATAAACACTGCAAACACAATACTGCTCAAAACACTTTATAATTTTTTTTCTTTCATTTATAAAAAGTGTTTGAAGATTTTTCATTCATTTGCAGGGAATTTTTCTGCATACAATTGTCTGACAACTGAAAAGTACAACTTTTATTAAATTATGTACTTTTAGGCACAAAAACCTTATTTATCAAATATCTTTTTAATGAATAAAATACTGAACTTATAAATTATAAGGAGTGTATGTATCGCACTGAATGTTTTTGAAGGATAAGTATAAATGCTGAAACAGTGGAACGCCGCTGAAAGCTTTAGTTTCAGTTGGAATGCTATGAATAGATTTTTTTTTTTAAGCCATTGCCATATTATTACCATTTCCTGTCGTTAAACTAATGTATTTTGTTTTTCAATCATAAATGTTAATATATTTTTTTTTTAACCTTTACTCTCATGGTCAAATTCACATACACCTAAACTTAGCGATCCCAGCGCATACAAGTAAAGCTAAAAAAGTTATATTTGTTAAATTCAACTGGGATTATGCGAAGCGTAAAGTGGACTAGGATTAAGATTATTTTTCATTTCATTTCAGCTGTGTTGGCGCGTGTCTGTGCATATCTGCAGCATTGGCACGCTTAACATGAATATTTTGTTGGAGCGGCCGCCTGTCTGAGGTCTCAGTTTCTGCAGTATTTTTCACTGTGAGAATTCCCTGTGATGTTTAGCAAAAAATTAGTACTAGTCCGATGTAGACAGCTCAGCCGTTTTAATTTATATGAATCCATCTTGTGGACTTCGGTTAGTTTCATCATCTACAGATTAACAAAACACATTGCAGTATAACAAACAACGAACAATCACTTGAATGATTCTTGGTCTGACAATAATATTCGTTTCATTTTATTGATGTTTTAAGAGCAATCTAAATAGTTATATCCTCGAGAAAATTTATTTATTTTTTTATAAAAAATTAATTAATAAATTGTTTTCTTTTTTTTTAATGATGTAGTTCATTTATGCGGGACAAATTAGCTGTTGAAGCAGCTGGGCAGTATACTAAGCCGGAACGACCAGAATAGCGAGATGGTTTGCCTATTCATCCCTCTTATGGGAGCTGTAGCATCAATAAACAAATATAATGCAAAACAACTCATTTTATTTTAAAACTAAAAAAAAAAGAAAGAAAGAAAGAAAATGTATTTTTGTTTACTCCAAAGTAACGTATTGCAAATAACACCGTTAAAACAAGTAACATCATCATTATTTTGTTATTTTGAAATAAATTTAAATTGGTCATTATAATTTCAAGAAACCTCAGAATAGATTTAGTTCTATTAAATAATGATATTACGGGGGATACTCATCCCTTCACTAAAAGCAATAAACATTTTATTAAAAAAAAGTTATGATATAGTCGCTAATGATCCATTTTTATAAAATAAATAAAAAATAATATCCCAGTTTTGTTCGGTAAGATCTGGCGTAATTTGTTAAATCTAGTACAATGAATTGGTTTAATTATCAATAATCAAGACTGGAGATGGTTTATTTATTGCTCGGATTAATTTATGCTCAAATAGTATTTGTTCATTATTGCCTTATAAGTTTTTATTTTTTATCATTCTGTTATATTTTTAAGAAACAGTAAAAACCTTACCATAGTCAGTGAAGAATTAAAAAAAAAATTAATCGATGATTTTAGTTGTTTGTTTTTCTATGATAAAAAGGATATTTATAAAACAGAATGATAAATATCATACATGTGTACATGAGTCACAAAGAATTAATAAGAGATCATAACGACAAATAAATAAAAATAATAACAAAAAAAAAACTCAATAAAAAACAAATATCTGCCTAACAGGAATAGATCAAGGGACAAATGAGCCCCACAGTTGAAGCCAAAGGGACTGTAGCCGACTTAAAAGCGAATAACATAGCTGCCCTCGTTTTACCATTGACCTAGAAAGGTGCGGAGCCCATTAGATTCCTCGCCCTTACAGCATTCAGCTAAAAAAGCTATCATTCATGCCATCAATCATTACCAGAATAGCTTTCTTCTGCAATGCTCGGACCGGAAATTTCTTATATTTTAAAACCAAAAGATTATGTTTAATACATCAATATCGAACAGGAACTTTTACCATTTATTGTTTACTAGAGTTATGTATATAATATATATCTTTACATACATATATTTCTTTATATTAACATCTTATTTAAATATTCTCTTATTTTAAAGTGATTGTCATTTTTCAGTTAATTAAAAATATTAGTGTTTCATTGCGTTAGGTTAGGTATTATTTTTCCAAGATACAAATAAAAAAAAACACTCTTGACTGTTCCAAGTTAAAAAATTATGTGTAGTAGAAATATTAAACAGATTTTATTCAGTCCCCTCCTCCCGATTTTGAAACATTTTAACAATCTAAAAAAAACATTTCCAATCATTTGTATTTCTTTAAGGCAGCTATTACGTATATATTAGAAAGAGTAGGAATGGTGAGGATGAGAGACGAATTTATGCTTAAGCAGTTCTTTCAACCTTGTCAATAAGGTGTAATAATGCTAACTTGATTCCATGAAAAGAGTGATTGAAGGATAATAATTAAGATTATTTTTTATCTCGCTTATTTCAACTAGAAAGGCAACAGTGCTTTTTCTTTAGCCGTTAGATTTAGTGGATTTATCCAGAGTATAAACGATCTGCTATGTAATAGTTCGTTTATGATAAAGACCCGTATAGGATCCATAGCCCCGGTTGGCACACCTGCTCAGCGGGTACCATTATCTAGGCGAAGTGAGGAAATAGCAAATATAGAACGGTGGGCGTCAAAGGAAGGAGTGTTACGAGGAAGGTATTGAGACTGAATCAATACCCTGCAAGTCATTCAGTCTTCGGGCAGGGCGAGCTGCTCAGGCGCGGGCCGTGACGTCACCCCTCCGACCAATGGCTGCTCGGGAGGTCGCCCATAACCAGTCACCAACAGGGTAGGATATCTCGTCACTTCTGGCACCGCTACGAGGTTACCAACCTGAGGTAAGCCAGTTAACGGACAATTTAGAATCGAAATAAATCTGCAATCAATAAAGGAGTATAAATCCTTCGGAAAATTTTCGTGATTCATCAGCTTTCTTTGCTACCCCTGTAACGATTTGAAAAATCAATTCATTGTCGTATCTCCCCATTCCAACTCCCGAAAGCTATCTGTTTTGGTTTGTATAAAACTGCCTCTTGGTTAATTATATAGATTATCATTACCAATTGATTAGAATTTAATGTAAGGATTCCATTTGAAAAGTTTTATTCGGAAATAGTTTTTAAAAATAATGCTGCATAGGTAACACTTTCTTTAAAAAAAAAAAAAAATAGAAATATAATTTGTTTTTCTAAGAAACTAGCTCAGTAAATTTAACCTGAACACTAATTAAGTTTCTTTTTCCTCTAAACGCAAAACTATTTTATATTTATTTTACCAAAATTAATTTATTACTTTTTGGTAAAATTTTCAAGTTTAAAAAACTGGAACTCTTATTAACATTTCATACTAGGACTAAAAATTAAATAAAACAATGCTAATAAGTAAGAACTTATCGTTCAGTCAAATGTCATACCTACTGATAGTAATAATTTGAAGAAAAAAAATTATTTCAATTGAAGTAGACTCACTGGAAATATACACAGAAATAGTACCCTACAGTAATCATACTCACTGATAAGTAACAACTGATAAGATGTAGCATGAATGTAAATTAGTTCCCAGCCTTCAACTTGGCTAATGTTGGCACTATGAATGAGGATCATAAAGGTTGTATTTTTTTCAGTATTTATTCGATTGATTAAAAGTAAAAAAAGGTTTGACATATTTTTCTAAACTATCATTGCTTCTATATTCGGTTTCTGATATTTTAAATTTAATAAAAACTCCAGTCAAACAATACTTCTAAGACAACAAAATATATAATGTATATTTTTTCAGAAATATAAAAGACAGTGTAACTTATTTTTTTTAAATGTACATATAAATATATTCATGTGTGTATGTATATATATATATATAGACACACACACACACACACACACACACACATAAATACACATTACTCACTGAAAGCTTATTACTTATTTCCCTGTCCTTGAACTTTCTATTGTAATGAATCCATTGATCAACTGGATATTTCCATCAAGGGGTATGCCTTTGATAAACATAGGTTAAGATATACTGCAATCAAAATATATAATCTGCATTTGATTTATATATTATTGTTGGTAATAGGCATCATAATATGACAAATAATGATGATAGTAAATTTAAATCAAACTTTAAAATTATCAAACTATAATACTAAATCATTATAGTTATAAATTACCTAGTAATTAATTAAATTATAAATTAACCTAGTAATTTGAGACTAATGATCCACTTTTTACTAATTTACCTTTTGTTTTTCTTTTTTTTTTCTAGATTTCTGCACTTTAACAAATTTACAGACAATGGCTGGTGGGCAAGAGCCAAAGTGGCAGAAAGATGCAGCAGATCAGAATTTTGATTATATGTTCAAACTGCTCATAATAGGTCAGTAAATCTTATTCTTATCTCAATTGAAAGTTAATATTAAATCGCTTTATTATTATGTTTATTATTTTCTCCAATTATACTTTTTAGTAAAAAAAAAAAAAATCTAGTCAATGAAATTTTATCTATTCTTTTTACTATGCTGATAACAAGATGATGATGCTAATGATCCAGCATTTAAATTTAAAAAAGTAACAATGGATTGCTAAAACGTTATTCATAGAAATTATAAAAAAAAAAAAAAATTACTTTTTAGTCTGTATAGTAGAAGCATTTATGTTCAAATATATATTTAAATGTAAGACTAATACATAAACTAATAAACTGAAATAATGCTACTATTTTCACAAATTTAATTTTATCTCTTTGAAGTTAAAATAAACTAATGGAAACATAATCTTTAGTTGGCTTTGTTTTGTATGAATATAAGTTAAAAAATCATACTTTAACTTTAATAATACATCACCGTTTAACTTAGCATATTTAATTCTTAATATAATAATTAAAGGATTATTATTAAGCTCATAAACAGGTTAAAGATTTGTAAAAAGTCTTAACTTAGTTGAACTCTTTAAAAATTCTTAGGCTAGTGGTAAACTTGTTATGTGACCAGTTGTTCTGAGAAGTAAAGACAGAAAATTATTTAATGCATGATATTATAAATACAAACATATATTGGATGAATTCCTGTACCCTCAGCCACAGCTATATGGAAATCCAAGTCTCTAATGCATCATAAATAGATCCATTCTGTCTTGCTATTAAGACATTTTCTCTTATTTGTTCTTCAACAAAAAAGAATAATTCTATTTTTTTTTTAGAAAATAAGAAATCTTTACATTATGCTGTCATCACATAAGTTATGATGTGATACTCTACTGTAATTAGTTCATTATTTCCATTAAAGAAGATTGACAATTAGTTTATTCTAAACTTTATGATAGTGAATAAAATAATTTAATAACTGCCACTTATTTTATTGAACAAAGTATTATTTACTCTTAATAGAGCTTTACCATAATCCCAATCTTAAATGCTCATTCACTCTTTTTATAGGCAATTCAAGCGTTGGAAAAACATCATTTCTCTTCCGATATGCTGATGATTCTTTTACTTCAGCATTTGTTTCAACTGTAGGAATAGATTTTAAAGTTAAAACAGTTTTCCGACATGATAAACGGGTCAAACTTCAAATATGGGTAAGTTATTATTGATAATCAATAATTAAGTGATTATCTTGATTACTATAAACAAATCCATGAATTAATTACTATAAATGAAAGTAGAACTTGTAATATATTAACAAACTAACAAATCTAGAAACATGGACATGAAATTAAAAAAAAAAAATAGGCTTCATTAATGGTTTATAATTGAAAACTTATTTGTACAAATTAACAAAAATTTAAGCATTAACTCTGTAATTATTAAAAAAAAATATTTTTAATATTTATATTTATTTTTTTAAAAGGATACTGCAGGACAAGAAAGATACCGAACAATAACCACTGCTTACTATCGTGGAGCTATGGGTTTTATTCTCATGTATGATATTACAAACGAAGAATCATTTAATAGTGTCCAAGACTGGTAAGTCTCTTCATAAAATACTGAATTAATGATACTGTTTCATAGCAAAATATTACTAATAAATATGAATGACCTATTGGTATGATTATGACTAGTCGATTTAATTAACATATTTGATATTACATCTTGCACTCTTTAATTTAAGATTTAAAAAATCCAATATAACACTATTATAATTCCAAAGGAACCCTTATTTTCTATTTAGTTAGCAAATTAACAGCTAAATATATAGGTTCAATATTTACAATTAATTTTACATTTGATTTGTATAAATATACATCTTACCTTAATATGTACAAACATATTAGGAACAAATCACTTGGCCTTGTCTCTTTATTAAGCTGCTCAGCCATGGATTATTTTTTTATTTATTCCTTTAATACATTTTATTAAATCTATACTATTATATAAAAGGACAAGCCATTTGTTTTCATTTGTGATCACTAACCACGATAACTATTGAACCAATCTGTACCAAATTTTAATTACATCATCTTGATACTTCAAGGAAGATTTAGCAACAATAAAATTGACTGGTTTTTAATTAAATTGTTATTAAAAATGCATAAATATGTGGATTCTGGTGAAGTTTGAAAATCGAGCAATAGGTGGCGAGCAACTTTCTGCAGGAGAGAAGTTACAATGCTACGGTGTTATGTAGAGCTGGAAATTGAAAATACTACTTATTTTAAATAAACTTTTCATTCAAAAAGCTACAAATATGTGCTGCAACATGTGGATCCCAGTGAAGTTTAAAAATCGCTTATAATATTGTAAATATTCTCTTTCCATCTAGAATACCAAATTATTCATTAAAATTAAAACTGGATTTCCAGTCATGATTTTACATGTTCTTCAACCACCTAATCAGGATATCAGGCTATGAAACTTGAAATGTAGTTTATTCGTATGTCTTATGAATTTATTTCTTCCTTCTACATGATCTACAATACAAGATTTTAATTAAAAATAAATAAAACTTCAATTAGTTAAAATTATCTAAATTCTTTGGTTATGAAACTGGGCAAAGCGGCGACGGGGAATGCTAGTATATTATATTTATACAAAGAACTTTTTTTTTCTTGTAGCTATAAAAAATTTAAATACTAAATAAAAGTTAATAAAATGATTTCAAAAATAAATATATTAAAAATTATTGTTGATTTAAAAAAAAAAAAATATTGGTAAATTTCTGATGTCAGCTTTAAAAAAAAGGTTAAAGGAATAATGAAAAAAATATTAAACATTATATAAAAAAATTTTATTTGGTGTTTTACATGGTAACTTTTTTAATAGGTTTCTAAGCTACATTTTATTTATAAATATACATATGTACAACATTAATCTGTGAAGTTGCTCCAGTTTCCTATAAGAGTAAAAAAAAATATATATATATATATATATATATATATATATATATATATAAATTTATACATATACATACATATACACACATTTTATATATATATATATATATATATATATATATATATATATATATATATATATATATATATAAAATAAATATTGTTTATATATATTTATATATAATAATATATATAAATGTGTGTATAATTTTTTATAGATGTCATTTGATATTTTAGTATTAAAGCATTTTATGAAAATAATAACTAAAAATTAAAGAAGTTTTTGTTATGAAAGTTCAAAAATATATAAACTAGATGGTTTCAGAAATCCAATGATTAAGCATATTCAAGAAAAATGAATGAGTGAATGAATTTAGTTTGCAGTAAATGCAAATTTGAAAAAAAAAATTAGAACAACACATTATAAAGAAATATTACTCTTCTAAATAGAAAGGAGTAAAATATTAAATTATGAGGTTTGTTAAAACCCCAACAAGGAATTCTTACATCAGGCTGAAAAAAACATGCCAGATTATCAAGCTACAAGCTCTCATGAAATGGAAAAACAATTGTAGGGCTTCTATGTGGATCTAATCTAGTGAATTATAGTAGTTCTAAGTAAAACACACTTTCTTTCAGGGAGTGTAATCTATGTAAGCAATGAAAAAAAAAAAATGTTTATTTATAAAGTATTAAATTAATATAATTGTAATAAAAGTGATACATGAGGTAATAAATACCTTCTAAAAGTAATTTTGTTTCAAGTTGTAAATAGAATAATTACTTTTACTTAATGAAAATGATTTATTTATTTTTTATTTATTTTTTTTTTAAAGGGTAACCCAAATAAAAACATATTCATGGGATAATGCTCAAGTTATCTTGGTAGGCAACAAGTGTGATATGGAAGATGAAAGGGTAATATCATTTGAAAGAGGAAAACAACTAGCAGAGACCCTTGGAATTGAGTTTTTTGAAACTTCAGCAAAAGAAAACATTCATGTCAAGGTAGTATGATTAAATTTTTATAATATTGAATATTTTTATAATATGCTTATACTTATAAATTATATAATATATCATATTTTTTTACAACTTAATTATGCCAGTGATATTTATCTAAATAAAATAAAATTTTCTTTAAAAGTGTTTTACAATTATTGTCAATAAACTTCCATTTATAAACAATAAACTTTCTATGTTTGAAGCATTATTAAATACCAGTAACACTAATCTAAACATTATATTTGATTATTTGCAGGCTGTCTTTGAAAGACTTGTAGACATTATTTGTGATAAAATGTCAGAGTCTTTAGATTCCGATCCTAATTTACTGACTGGTGCGAAAGGTACCAGACTGACTGAACAACCGCAAGGCCAAAGCAACCCAAACTGCAACTGCTAGGGTCGCCTAATTTAGCGCCTCCATTGGACGTGTGCACAAATCCTGTTCGCCTCGCCCTCTTTCTTCTACCAACTGTTTTTCTTTCAATGCAATTACTTGTTTACAATCAATTCTTAAGTTGTGTCATAACAAATGTTATTAACACAACAAAGGGCTGAGGAAATCCCTCATTTTCCATTGTTTCGGGAGACACATATCAACGGTCGGGAAGAATGGGGACAGAATAGAAACGCTGGAATGCTAATAAAGTGTATTCACTATCAGATGTTGACCTGGGTAGAAAGAAACACAAAGAAAATTGGTATTAAATGATGTTTCTTGGTTGATAGATTTGTCTTCAATTCGATCAAATATATTAGACAACAGATCAAATAGATTATACTACAATATTCCTAAACTTATATCCTGACATAGATAATACTGTAAATACAAATAAAATAAATTGCCTAGTGCCTTCTATTTCAATTTTTAACTACCAGAATATTTCGAACAATTGTCACAATAATTGTCTGCCTAAAATCAAAGAATTCAGCTTCAACTTGAATGATTATTAATCATTTCATCTTTCAATCTTTATATCAATATTTTTTAATAGTTAATCAATAATATTTAGCTACTTACTTTTGGCACTATATAAAATAAAAAATTCTTTTGTGATTTTTATTAACTCACTTAAGAAACTGTTTACAGTATAAAGATTTGATAAGTTCCTATCTATGTATGTGATAGTGAATATACGTTTTTTTTTTTTGTTTGTTTTTTCCTTTTTCTAATAAGAAGGACCAGCGGTTTAGACAATAAGAAATGAACTCTGTATACCTCCCGGCCGTAACTTGAGTTTACTCCCATTTCTTTTTAGATGTAATCTGTAAACTGTGAATATCTATAGTCTTTTCGTGGGCTTACGTACTTTTCTCCATCAGTTAGCTATAGAATAAAGACCTAGAACTTTCCTTCAAATTTCTATCAATTTTAACATAGTTTCATTTCAAAATATTACTTATTTCAACAAATAAATGATGATGTATAATTTATATGAAATAAGTGTTACCTTCATTTTGTTTTTATTAAAATAAATTATAAAACTCAACTTCATAAAAAGATGATTTCATAAATTTAAGCTTTCTGGTAACTTACAAAATTGTATAATGAATAGGTTAATCCTATGAAAATAATATTCGTTCATGATCTTTACTTTATAGCTCACTGTTAGTCTTTATGTAAATTTAAAAATTCTTTATACTTTACAAGAGGGTTTCTATAAAGTTATTTTATGTGGTACTCTTATTGATATATTCCAAAAAGATGTCTAGGTGTAAAATCATCAAATTCAACACATTTACAATAAGTATACAATACCATATACGTTTCAAAATAAAAATTTAAAAACTAGTTGATACACAAAATTTACAATATATCCTAATCACTGACCAAAAAAAAAAAAAAAAAAAAAAAAAAAAAGCAAATTTTTTTTATTAAATATATGAAGATATGCAGTGAGGGTAACATACTTCTTTAAGTTTGTTAATAAATATCTTGTTTACATAAATGCATTTGTTGAAGTACTAAATAAGATTTATGTAATAAATGAATAGTTGAAAATCATTAAAAAATATATATTAAAAAATTGAAAAAAAAAAAAAATGTAACAAAGCCAATTGTTCTTGTTAATTTGTGGATCTTCTGTGTTCCTTTTGTACATATGCAAATACCTGTTTTGTTTATAACACTAATGTACACTTTATAGGAACTCTAATAAAATATATGTACACAAGAAATGTATAAATAAGTATGCAAAGGTATTAGATTGCTTAGAGCTTATCAGCTGGGAAACACTAATGTATATTGTAAATATTAAGAATACATTAATGTGTATTGTTGAAATTGTTGAAGAGTCGAATTACATTCAAGTATGATAAAAAAAAAAAAAAAAAAAAAAAAAAAACTTTAAAATTGAAAAGTTGTTTGACCAATACGAGTTGTGAAATTAGGACTTTATAGCAGTCCAGAGCTTATTGGTACATCCTTTTTCTTTCATTAATTTTTTTAAAATAAAAAATGTTAAAGTAGTAAACAAGTTTTGAATGTTGGTAGATTTGGAACATAACTCTTGTACAATCTCATAACTCTGCATTTAATATTAAGGAAATAAACAGTATTCATCTTTACGGCAGAATGCTAACTTGCTTCATGTTGACCTCTTTCTATGAGTAAAATGGGCTGCGCTCACAATCATTGTCTAATCTTTAACTGTTATGAATCTCCCTCTTTTTTACAGTGAGGTGACATTAAGAGGTTCTTAAAACCACAATGTTATTTTTTATTTTTTTTTAAAGTCATATATTTGATATAATTAAAATTCTATATAAAACTTTAAATCCAATAGCTATTACTGGTAAAAAACAAAAATCAAATTGTATTATTTGTAAAAATGAAGACAATGTATTCAGACCCTCTTTTTGGCATCTCAAGTTTTGTTTCAAAATATAATTAAACCTTTGACATTTACATATAATAAGTATGAACAATGACAATGTGTGTTAATAAGATTGTAATTATTGATACAATGGGAACTTAAATATTGATGATGTGTTAAATGTTAGTAAATAGATGAAATTAATAGACTTCCTACTGTAACAACACCTAGTCTTTTATTTCTCTTGATGATAACACAAGAGGGAGTGTATATGTTGCTAAAAGCAAAATAAATATGTTTCTAAACAAAATATGATCTTTCTTCCAATAAGAAAGTAATTATATTAGTAATGTGTCCTTTTATATCTCTTTTTTTCTATTTTTTTTTTTTTTTTTTTTTTTTTTTTTTTTTTATTATGGCCGTCTAAGTACCGTGTTAAACTACTACTGTACAATGTACATTTCTTCTATTGTGTCCATCCTCCTTCCTCCTCTGCCAATATCTCTTCATCCTCTGCCTATGCTGCTCCCTTCGTCCACACTGCTCCTTCAGTTCTTCTCTTCTTCATTTCAAACCCCTCAAAGTGTTGAATTTTGTCTTTCATAAGGTCTCTGTTTGTTACATCTTCCTCACCAATAACCATTTCCACTAAGTCTGCCTTGACTTCTTTGAAACATGTAATTTAGGATTTGGGGTTTTTGTCAAAAAACATTAATATTTTCTTTGTCAGCCTTTCATCGTTCATTCTTTTCAAATGGGCATAGAAGCTCATATATGATTTTTCGCTCCTTCTTTGCTATAGCTTCCATTTCCTTGTTCATTGCCAATCATTAGGCTGGGTGCACATGTGCTGCGAAGTAATCGGAACGCAAAGATTGTTTTTAATCGGATTGTCAGGGATCCATTGGCAATATAGGACTTGTGCACATGGCACGCCGACAGCTATCGGACACGCTCGGCTTATCTCGATAGGATTGGGGCTGCCACTGGTCTCTCCCCCTATCTGCATCATTTTCTATCCCCCGCATTTCAGTAGTACACACGTGGAATAGGGACGGTGTACAAGATGTCACAGCGTCCTTTCTATGTGGTGCTTTTTCAGTGAGTTTTCGATAATATAATGATTAATTTCATTTCAAATATTTGTTTAACATTACATATAATTGGATAATCTCTGTATTATATTAATAATCTGTAATATTCTTGCGTTTATTAAATGTTACTGAAATCATTTATTTCCAAAGGTGGTACGGGAGCTCTCACTGCATTTTGTTGCCCTTTTAATGCGTCCCTGATTCTTGCAGCCAATTTATCAAATAAACTAATAGACATTCAAAAATAATTGAATAATTAACATTCGATATTCTATGAAAATAGTGTTGAAAGCGCTTTTTAAATATCTCGATCGTTAAATAGGTGAACCCAATATCTTATTTATGATCACTTTTATAAACGTATTTGTACACAAAGTACGAAAATAAAACCTTCTTTTTATAAATTTCAACTTTCGCTTAACTTGGGCGAACTTGGCTTGATCTTGGGAGAAACAACACACAACACTGAAAAAGAAAGAATCTCCATCCAGTTGAAAATTTTCCTAGGTATCCTATCTTCATGTGCACAGAAACTCACATAGGTATCGGCTTCCCGATTGTTTTGCAGCTCATGTGCACCAAGCCTTTAGATGCATACAGACACTCTGGCTTAATCACAGTGTCATAGTGTCTGATTTTAGCGTTAATGGATACTGTGTTGTAGACATTCTTTGTTAGCTGGAATGCCATTTCCATTTTTCTTGCTCTTATTTTATTTCCTTCTTTATCCAAAGCATTGGGCTGGATGATTTCCCATAAATATTTATGTCTGTTTATTTCATTTATGAAAATTTACTTTAATTCCCAACCCTTTGCAAATCAGAAATTCAGAAATTGGAGTATTACATCTGAAGTACAGATAGATCATTACAGTAATGAGATTTACCTGCTAGGGAGTATCTATTAAATTCTGCAAAAAAGCATTTAATAGCATCCAAGTAAATAAAATTTCACGTAAAAAATAATGATTTTGGTGTTGCTTAAAATTTTAAAAAAGTTTTGGATACTAATAGGAAACATATATTTAAAATAAACAGCAAAAATTAATAAATAACTGGTTTTTGAGATCCCATAATGAATATGAAAGTGACAGTTTTAGACATATTACTATGTTTAAGCCATAGATGTAATAGGTAATGTTTTAATCAACAGCCTACTAAATTGCAAATGACAGTTATACTGAAAGCAATAATATATATAATTAACAAGTTTGCAAGACAACACTAAATTTGATTCCGTGCTTTTTTTTTTTTTTTTTTTTTTTTTTTCATATTCAACCTCTCACATAGTTAAAGATTTCCCAAATAAATAATGATAACAGAAATATTAACATAACAATTTAGTACAATAAATATGCTTACCCCAAGCAAATGGAACATCAAGTCCTAACAGGAGTTGTCAATCGTAGATTTTTTGATGGAATACTAAAACAGAAGTTAAAAACAGATTTAACTTTAATTGAAATTTTCAAAAAAATTAAAAATAACCTTAAACTAGTCAATTTTTTATTGAACTACAAATTTTAATAAAGCCAAATATCTTAGAAAGGTGGTTTTGGCATAAAACCACTGAGTTTCATAAGCTTATAAAATTTCATATTTTATCTGTAAAAAGAAGAAACATGGAAGTGAATTTTTACTTAGTGCAATTATTTTTATTGATTTCTCCATTAATTTTTATTCCAGTTCAAATTAATAAGTTGCCTTAACTAACTATTTTTAGTAAGAACACCATCATCAGTTGAGAGTCTTCATTGTCTATAACTATCAATATTTTCAACTGTACAGCATCCAGAAGAAACTTTAAGTTTAATGACTTTGTTAGAAACTTGAAGTTAAAAAATAAGAACATTTAGGCAGTCTAGATTCATTCATGAGGTAGAATTTTATTATCAATGGTGAATTTGATATATTTAAATGCCTATCAAAGCAGTGATAAACATATAAACATTTCATAATCAACTACTATTCATGCCGAGATTGCTTTTTTTTTTTTTTTTTTTTTTTCTTTATCTAATTTGCTAACCCATCATGTTGTATTTGTATTTTGATGCAGTTTTCATTTGCCCTCTATCAAGTACTCTTACACAAGAAATGTATCCATTTGATTGTGCTCATTGCTCTCATTTTGAGAAATGTGGCTTTACTTTTTCCTGTATTTTTTTTTTTAATTTTAAAGCCTTATACCAACGACACAGTTCATGGCGTGAAGAGAAGAAACTACAAAGCTGATTTTGCTTTAAATGACTTAATCATATTTTTCTTAAAGCCCATAAAGCAAAAGCTTACCAGGTCAAACAAGAATTAAATAGATCCAATACAGGGCTATAAAATTAAAGGGGTATCTATAAAATGGAAGTAGGCAGAGTGAGTAGCGATGCCTCTTATCCCCTATTTTAGTTACTATGCTTCTCACTTCATTTTCAAAAATTTATAATGCAAACTACTTGATCTGGAGCTTCCATTTCAATCAATACCTTTCCATTACTAGGAAAATCGTTTCATGAGTCCACTTATGCCAGATTTTTTTTATGATTGTTAATAAATTAACAAATTTATGAGAAAGGAAGCTAAAATAACGTGAGCAGCAATAGAACTCATCAAGCAGTACACTTATTCAGGTTGTGAGACCCAGCAGTAATCTGTCTTGAGTGATCAGGAATCAGGTTGACAATACATTAGAGTAGGCGCATACAATTCTTAATCGACCTCCTTTTTTTCTGCTTTATCCCTTCGTTCCCACTTCGGGAGCACTGGGTTTTCCAGGCCAGAAATCTGGTGTAGGTAATTAATTATTACAAAATAATTCCACCCCACCATAGACTTAATTCAAACTTGAGATTTTCGCTTTATCAGTAGCACTTTTTTACAAGTCGGTACCTTAGAGATATGCTCGCCCCCATTCTTGCCAGACCTGAAAGTATGTAGGATACTTAACTACATCTTAGACTCGTTAGTTCATTGAGCCAATTCAATTAGCAAGCCTTTTTCCGGCAGTACACAATCGCCGAGACGCTCGCCAACGAGGCCACCCGAGCGGAGCGGAAGCGAGCTGTGTTCACGAATGGTGCAAGTACACACTTGCCGAGAGGCTCGTGGGCGAGGAAAGGCGAGCTTTGTAGAAGTTGGGTTGTTCAATTTTATAAGCTGAAGCTAGTGTTTCATTGGAAGTTGATGAAGATGGATGTGAGGATTTTGGTTACAGCAGTTGTAGCCTACGCATATTTTAAGTATGTGTACATTGTATCAAGAAAAAATTACAAAAAAAACAAAACAAACGGAGATGGTGGATAAAAACATTCATCGGAACAGGACTGGATAAGTCCAAATTTATTTGATATTTTCTGATTGGTTATTTATTTTAAGCGAATTTTCGAAAACATTTAGCTACTTAAAATTGCTTTAATTAGAAGTTGTAAAAACCCACTTAAATAACTTTTTAGGATTTTTTTTTTATATATATATATATATATATATATATATATATATATATATATATATATATATATATATATATATATATATATATGTACAGGGTGTCCCGAATATAGATGGCAAAACTTTAGGAACTTATAGGGGACCGAAAAACTAAGACAAAAAGTAATTTAGAGATTTGTTTGTTTTTGCTTAGTTTTTGAGAAAATCGCAAAAAAAAAAGAAACAAAACAAAAATGTTACAGGTAGCGATTATCACCTTTCAAAGTTCATCCGGCTAGGCAGTGAGATATGTAAACACTTAATGTTATCCTTTACATTCTTTTATTTGTTTACATTTTGGTTTCCTTCAAGGATTATAATTCCTAAATCAGTCTTCAGTCAGTTACTCAGATATTTTTGTGTGATTAGCATCAGCCACAATGCCGCATACATATTCTAATGTTGAATACGCTGATATGATTTTTGTGTATGGTTTCTGTAACGGTAATGCTTTAGAAGCGGTGCGGGAGTATGCGCGCCAATTTCCAAATAGAAGAGTGCCTAATCGACGAGTCTTTTCGTTAACTTTTAATAGACTACGAGAGACTGGGTCATTCTTAATACGCAATGAAGGCGACCAATTCCAGGCACCAATAAGAGCAGATTATCGGAGAAGAAATTGTGTCCAACGCCACTTCGATAACAATCCTGAGACTAGCATCTGAAGAGCATCTGCTGCATTAGCAATATCGCGGCAAGCAATACGGCGAACTTTGAAAGGTGATGATCGCTACCCATACCATCTTCACAAAGTTCAGAATTTAATACCTCAAGATTATGTCAAGAGATTGAATTTTAGTAACTGGTTTCTTGACAAAATTCGCGATGATCATTTATTTCCATTAAAATTATATGGACCGAAGAAGCTACCTTTACAAGAGGAGGAATTGTTAATCAAAGAAATTATCATGTATGGGCTCTTGAAAAACCCAGAGCTATTAGAGAGAATAGGTTTCAGCATGAATTTACTATTAACGTTCGGCTTGGAATTTGGAACAGATTACAGATTGGGAGCTCTTCGGGCGCTGCTCTCGCAGGTAGATAAGTACCAGATTGATATTGCAGCAATTCAGGAAATCCGATGGCTGGGGAAGGGAATCATGGAAAGGAAAACCCACACACAGTATTATAGCTGCCATGACAACCAGCACTCCTTTGGGACAGGGTTTATTGTGTGTGGACTTGCACGCCAACTTGTTATTGATTTTACTCCCGTAAACCAAAGGATATACAGAATAAGAATTAAGGGTAAATTCTTCAACTATAGCCTAATTAGCTGTCATGCACCCACTGAAGTGTCCAGCGAAGATGACAAGGATTTTTTTGTTTTATGACGATCTGGATAAAGCCCTAGATGAATGTCCAAGAAATGATGTAAAGATCCTCCTTGGTGATTTGAATGCACAAGTAGGTCGGGAGCTGGCATATAAACCAACCATAGGGTCCTTCAGCATGCATGAGTTGTCCAATGACAATGGCCATAGACTGGTTAATTTTGCAGCCTCTAAGGGACTAGTAATTGGTTGCACGTTTTTCAAGAAGAAAAGGATCCATAAGGCCACGTGGGTATCGCCCGGTGGAAGGACCACGAGCCAAATTGACCACCTTCTAATAAGTGCGAGTCACAAGTCAGATTTGATTGACTTACGCACGTACAGAGGAGCGAATGCTGACTCAGATCATTATATGAGTGTGGCAAAGATCAGAGCCAGGATTTCGACAGTAAAAATGACAAGAACAAAGGATCGAGGACTTTACAACGCCGATAAGTTAAAGGAATCTGAGATACGAGATGCATATCAAGTCAAGCTGGATACGAACCTGATGAATGCACTCAGTAATGGCGGTGACAGCATAGACGACAGGTGGGAAGCATGCTCGCATGCTATAAACAACACCACTCAAGAAATACTAGGCCTTGAACCAAGAGAACCTAATAAGGGCTGGTTTGATGAAGAATGCTATCGAGTAACATCTGTGAAAAATGAATCATATAGAAAGATGATCCAGAGACGCACCAGACAGTCTTGTGAAACATACAAAGAGTGCAGAAGGACTGAAAGGAGGATCCTTCAAAGAAAAAAGAGGGCCTGGGGAGAGCAAGAAGATGGAGAATATAGAGCATCTTAGAGCATCTAATGATACACGCTTGTTCTTCCAGCGAGTAAATGAAGGAAGAGCAGCCTTTAAACCGAGAACAAGATCGTGTAAAGGGGAAGATGGTATGCTCTTAACTGAAAAGAATGCTGTCCTACACAGATGGAAGCAACACTTCGGGGAACTCCTCAACAAAGGAACCAATAATGAACATAATTATGAAGATGAGAGTGAGCGTGGGAGAGATGATGGAAGGGATGAAGAGCCACCTGACGATGAAGAGGTGGATGAGGCAATAATGAAATTAAAAAATCATAAAGCCCCGGGATTTGATCGAATTCAGGCAGAATTCCTTAAGTACAGTGGTGAAGGTCTAAAAAAAGCCCTCCACGAAATAATACTTTCAATATGGGAGGAAGAGGACCTATCGAAAGCATGGAAACGAGGAGTAATAGTCCCCATCCACAAAAAAGGAGACCAGGCTGATTGTAATAATTACAGGGGCATCACGCTACTGCCCTGTGCTTATAAGGTCCTTTCTAATATCATCTTTTGCAGACTTGTACCTCATGCAGAAAGAGTACTCGGGAAATACCAGGCTGGCTTCAGGAAAGGACGATCCACCACTGACCAGATCTTCTCTCTAAGATTGATCCTTGAAAAGGCACGCGAGTATGGAATCACGACTCATCATCTGTTTGTTGACTTCAAGTCGGCCTATGACAGTGTTGATCGACGAGAACTGTATCAAGCTTTATATGACCTAAATATACCCACCAAACTAATCCGGCTTGCCAAAATAACGATGGAAAAGACAAAATGTATGGTGCAGATTGGATCAGACATGTCAGAAGAATTTGATTCCAGTACTGGAGTAAGGCAAGGAGATGCGCTTGCCTGCCTGCTTTTTAATCTGGCCGAAGAAAGAGCAGTAAGGGAATCTGGGATACACACAGCGGGTACAATTTTTTAATAGAAGTGTGCAGATATTAGGATACGCTGACGATCTCGACATCGTTGCCAGATCTCAATCAGCATTGAAAGACGCATTCCTCCAGCTAGAAAAGGCAGCTAAGAAGTTTGGTCTGGTAATTAATGAAGGAAAAACTAAATATATGATAGCTGGATCGGAGCGTTTCCGGGAAGAACATATTGAGGTTGAAAAATACAAGTTTGAGAGGGTTCAACTTTTTGTATACTTGGGGTCAGAGATTAATTCAGAAAACAATGTGACTAAGGATGTTATACGTCGGATCGCAGCAGCAAACAGATGTTATTTTGGCCTCGCTAAGCAATTTAAAAGTAGGTTTTTAACCAACAAGACCAAAGTAAGGCTATACAAAGTCCTTGTACGTCCGGTCCTGACATATGGATCTGAAGCATGGGCATGGACTAAGGCTGATGAAAATAGGCTGCTTATCTTTGAGAGAAAGATCCTGAGAAGAATTTTTGGTCCGATCCGGGAGGGTGATGTCTGGAGAAGAAGAAAAAGCCAAGAGATCTACGCACTCTTCAAAGACACAGACATCGCTAGGTGGATCAGTGTGAGGAGGCTCAGGTGGGCGGGGCACATCGCCAGGATGGATCCGAACGAAATTCCAAAAAAATTAATTATTGAGACTATTCATCAAACTAGAAGAGTCGGACGATCCAAAATGAGATGGATGGATAGCGTCCGTGCAGATGCCAGGAACATCCTTGGAACACCAGACTGGATGGCTGCTGCACAGAATAGAGATGAATGGCGCGAAAACTTTTGGAGAGGGCCCTGATTCAGCTATGAATTGTTGCGCCGCAAAAAAAAAAAAAAAAAAAAAAAAAAAAAAAAAAAAAAAAAAAAAAAAAAAAAAAAAAAAAAAAAAAAAACAGGTGGGACCATATTTTTTACCTGGAAGATTGAATGGTATCACATTTACACATTTTTTGGAGAACGACTTTTCTAATTATTTAGATGACATTCCCTTACAGCAGCGGAAATGTGATTAAAAGAAACTTAGATGTGAATAACAGAAGTGCCTTGCCATTCGCAGAAATCTGAATCTCGAGCTTAGGCGAGTGTGTACAGATCTAAGGCGAACTAACACGAGGTGACCCAGTACACACTCGTGTTCGCCTGCATTCGTCTTGCCTCGGCGAGTGTGTACTGCCGGCATTACATTGCCCAGAGACCGACTTTTTTCGGAGCGCTGTCAAACCGAGCCGAGCTAAGGCAAGTTAAGACGGGGCGACCCAGTACACACTCGTGCTCGCCTGAATTCGTTTTGCCTCGGCGAATGTGTACTGCCCGCATTTAATAACTAGCAGCTATCTCTCTACCCAAACCCGTCTTACATTATATGGTTCGGGCGAGAAGGACTTACTTGAATATGAAACTCATAAAAAAATTACAAAGTAATATAAAGTATAAAACTTTAGGAAAAATGCAGTCCGGTATCACCATATTAACAGTAAAGTAAATGTAATTTTATTGTTTCATGTAATGATTTATATCTTATAACATTTTCGTTTAATGGTTATAAGAAAGTCGAAAATCGCAGTCATTCTACTAGCATGAAACCGTAAAACATAAAAATATTGAACCGACTTATTTAATAATCTTTTCAAGTTGTGAATGGAAAACTTTTACTCCTCAAGTCCTCATACCAAATCTAACTAGATATTAAAGTGTTTCATTAACTTCGTAGTTAGTAGTTTGCTGGTTATTACTGTAGCACTTAGTTGACCGTACAGTAAACCAATAAAAATAGTTTTTAAGTAGGCTTAAATAATTATATGATAATTTACGAGGCTTCTATATTTCTCATTATACGCTACTGCTCAATACTGTAGTTTTCTTTTAATATATTTTTTTAAAACCTCATTATATGTTTATTTGCTTCGTCTTTCTTACAATTAATTGCTAAAGTGAACATATATGATGGTCAAGCCAATTAATGTAATTTCTCCGTATCATGTCCATTAAATTCTTTTTAAGCATTAGAAATACGACATATGTTTATATTTTCGAAAGTTATTAGAAAAATATTCAAATTTTAAACAGGTAATAGCGCTCAATTGGTCTTTTTTTTAATTTTCAAAATTATCTCGTGAGGTAACTGTGAGGTTATAAGCGGTGCTTTAAAGTAGTGTTAATGGATCCCACAGTTGATGGATTTCAACCAGATTTTTTCCGCGATACTCCTGTTAGATTGTTTGGATATGCAAATGAACTTGGTGAAGCTTTTCGATCTGTTGTGAATGTAAAGTGGGTTTGGCTTAGCTACGGTATAGCTTCAGCTTATGTTATTGCTGATACTGGAAGTAAGACACTTGCTGTAAGGGAAAGGTCCTTTCCTTCTGAACAGGAGAGGGACATTAGGACTCTTAAAGAAGGAATTGATGTTCTTACATGGCAAGCCCTTGCTTCTGTAATTATCCCAGGATTTACTATAAACAGGATCTGTGCTACTGCTAATTACTTTTTCTCAAGATCAGAAATTAAAAGACATGCTAAATGGTTAACTGTAGCTGTTGGTCTTACTTCTATTCCCTTCATTATTAAGCCTATTGATGAATTTGTTGATTATCTGATGGATTCTTCTGTGAGGCCCATGTTACAAATTGAGAGCTCTCCAAAACATGAAAAATTGAAATCTAAGGGGACAGTGTAAAAGTTATACAACATTACCATTACACTAAGTACTAATAAATTAATTACATAAATTAGAAGTGATGAAATTGCTAAAACTATTTGTAATGTTTTATAAGAGGAAAAGAATAATGAATTTTCTATATTTACGTAATTATTATTTATTTAAGTGTTTGATTATTTTGAGGTATCAAAATAATTTATGGCCATCCTCTCCTTTAATACAGTTATCTACTGTATTCAAGAACTTGACAAAATTTCCTTTTAATTCCATTGAAGAAAAAAAAAAAATCTAATGTAAGGTATGTTCAGTGAAATGGCCAATTTAATTTGTCTTTCAAAGAGTATTGATACATGAACTCAGTAATAACTATCTAGTTGATGGTTTTTCCTTTAATTTTATGTTGAGCATGTATTTTGATTGCATGTTGCTGATATTTATTCTGAAAAAATAGATTGGGTGATTTTAGTTTGATTATTAATCTTGAAAACTAATTATGACTAACAAAATACTGTATTTATTAAAAATTGAGCAAAAGTAATTTGAGTATACTTAGCTAGATTCAGTAAATTTATAAATACAGAAAAACACGACCCTCAATAGCACATGCATAATTGCCTTGAAATTTCTATTTTTCTATCACACTAATTATTTTTTTACAATAATAATTTTAGCACAAAATGTACTTGCTTTGAAGGAGTTTCAGGAAAACCAATGCCCCTAGATAAAAGGATATACCTAAGTTTGTTGTGGGTCGTACTATTGAGGTTTAGCTGTACTGGTATAGTTTTTGCTTGAATGTTAAATAAATAGCATAGAGTTGGAAGTACAAAATTAATCAATTCTAGACTTTGTGGGAGTTGAATTGGATAGTTTAACAGTTAACTATTATTTTAAGGGTTTAACACGAAAGTGATAATCACTCTGTGTTCAGACCTTAGGTGCCTTATGCTGTGTTTCATGGCATATAAAATACTGCCAAATTTATAACTATCTTTAGTAGTATTACTAACTATTTATTCTAGTCTTTATAAATGAGCCTGTGTATGTTATCTCAGAAAGTAGGATTACCACCGCTGTTAGAATTAGTCTCTTATATAGTTTACTGTATTTTTAAGGAACTGATGTGCTCTGTTTTAATGTATTGAACATTCTTATATGTATTAATGTTTAGAGGTTCTCACAAAAGATTTATCTTAATCCGAATAAAGGTTTCACGATCTGCATTTTCTTCAATTTTTTTTTAGAAAAATATAAAAGTAATCCAATAGTGATTCATGATTGTCACTTAAGGAGTATGAGCAATAAAATTTAAATAATTAAGTTGCCCTTACTTTTATGAGGACCAAATCTTGGCTTGTTATAAAATTCCCATATTATAACATCAGACTTGAAGGACAGAAAAAATTATTAATTATTATTATAGAAATTTGGGCTGGTTAAAATTATGGTGTTTTCCACCTAGCTAATACCTGCTGTTCTCTTCCCATTGGCAATCTGTGAAACAAGTTTAAGCCTTCTAAAATTTCCAACAAAACTCTGTTACTTGTTGGGGCTTAACATCCTTACTTTTAAGGCAGAATGACATATTTTGCAGTTTACATACCTAAGCGAGAGTGAGAAGTTTGAGATTTATTATGTGGGTTTGCAGAAAAAACAAAAATTTTTTAGTGTACTTATATTCTTTTTTGCTCTGTCAATAACAATAGCTTCATCTCTTTTCTTTAATAACAAAGAACTTCACTTTATATTTTAACAGGGTTATTTTAACATTTGATTAATTTATTTATAAATCAGAATTGTTTGCCAAAATAACATCACTAATTTGACCTTAAGTAATTTTTTCTATTTGTATATCTGTAATCCTTTTATTAGAAAAAATAAAATTTGTTTTTTAAATTGACTACTGTTTATACTTATGCATATCCAGAATAAGTACCTTATTTTATTAGTAACTAAAAGAAAAAAATATTGAATTGTTGTATGTATTTTTGCTCAGTTAGAATTAAACAGATTTGTGGAATATATAACCTTTGGTAGCTTTTAAATTTTATATTAATTAAATTACTTTTAAAGTCATGAATATAATATTATCAACATCATCATTGCAAGCCTTTCTACATTTTAGGAGAAATTCTAGACAGCCATTTCCACTCTATGCTATAAATCTGGTGAATGGTATCTTATCTGAACTTGATTATGTTATGAAGTAAGGCAAAGCCACAATAAATGCTAGTATGGTATTTAAAATAGTATGTGGTATTAAGATATTGCATAATTAAAACACTCTCATATCTTTGAAATTAACTTACTCAGTTTCATCTGACCAGGTGACATGACGAGGTTGAAAATCATGTCTTAAAGATATTGTATCAGAATATTCCTTCTGTCTGCGATGAACTACAACACATCCAGCAGCCAAGAGACAGCATTGTAAAAGTATCCAAAAAAGACCAATTAGAGCTGCTGTTAGAAAACTTGTACATATCTCTCTGGATTTTTCAGTTTTTTCATCCGTTGGTCCTACAATAGTAATATACTATTTAAAATTATCAACATTAACTGGGTATAGTTGGCATTTTACTTTTTTAAAAAAGTTGAATGTTTGTATCTGAAGAAAGACTGATTTTTTTAAGTATAATGAAAATGTTTTGGAAATAAAACATAAAAAAATAAGTGAGTGATGGATTACTTTTTCTTACCCAGGGAAGCTTGTAATAAATTTGTTGGGTTTGGTTCACTGTAATCTGAATGCACTACTATAGCAAGTTGCAATGGAATCTCTTGAAAGCCACTGAGGGCAGTGGTTGATCTTTTTTTTCTGCCATAAGAGATTATTTCATTACCGCAATCTGCCTGAAATGCAAATTTATTGCAATCAGAAATTAAAATAATGGTAAATACTCAGAGAGATTTGTTTTCTGTCATAACACATAGGTCATTGAGTGTTGCTTAAAATACTGAAATAATTATCGAGACTACAGAATTAAAGTAAAATAAGCGTTAAAAGATATTTTGTACAAATCACTTACTGGTTTACAGATTGTAGGGCAGAAGGTAAGCACTAAGCTGAGTGCAAGTACTGGTGAAGAAGGAAACCTGAAGGCCTTAAATTCAGCAGATAATGTCTGTTGGTCACTAATTGTAAGAGGTGGAAAAAGTGAAACTGAAGGCGGGCATCCCCTTGAGTCCAGCAGTAATAAAGAATCAGTATGGGTTCCTGAAGAAGCTATTAAATGTCCAGCTCTCACCATACTGCTGTCTAGAACAAATTCGTAAAATTAATATATTTAATCAGTAAAACTTTATTAGTGCTATTCATAGCCATTAAAAAAAAAATTTGTTATATGTTTATTTTTTAAAGGAATGGAAGGTTGAAAGGGATTTTAAAAAATAAAATTTCGAAGGATTCAGTGTCTCTACCATCAAAGGATGATCACAGTATATTTTCTTCTATAAACAAATGAGATAGCTACATTTTGGAAATAATTTATCAACTTTTATAACATTTTTTTTTATTATTAACCATTACATTGATAAAATAAATATTATGGCTCAACTAGATTTGTCTGATTTTGAAAATTTTAATGAATTTTGTTCATTGATTTTTATCTGAAAGATAACTTACAGGTGGGATAAGTTAGCATTATTATTCAGGACCACTCTTCATTTATAGTGAATTTGGTTCAATGAGATTCATAGTTTTTTTGTTTTTTGAACATGAAATTGATCCTGAATATTAGATGTTCATAGGAATTCATGGTTGTATTTGAACTTCAAAGGACTAAAACTAAACAAAAGCTTACAATTGTGTTAAAGAGGATGAAAGTTATAGTAGCTTTTTTTTTATATGCGCGAAAGTATTCTATATTATGTGATTTAGTTTAAAATTCTCACTATAGACATTAAGGCAATATGATTAAATGTTTATTAGTAGTCAAATAGATGCATAATTTTAAGTGCTTGATTAACATATTTACTCACTGTATGGTGGTTTGACTTCAAGTTTCAATACAATAGGATCTCCTAATTGAATTTCTTTTGGTTCTTTACCAGTTTTGGGGTCTATTACAGATATTTTTGCTCTTGCCTTACCAATGGCTCCTTCATGTTCAGTACTTGACCCAGTTATTTCAGTTTGTATTCTATACAGTAATTTAACATTAGGACAAGTAATTTCATGATCTTATATTAAGTAATGAATATGATGTATTTATACATTCTAGAATATAAAAACTATCATTCTAATATTATTAGTGTACACATGATTGCATCAATATTGTAAAATGAAAGAAAGATATTACTTTCTATTATTAGTTTTGCAAATAAATAAATTGTTAACATTTTGTGTTCATAATGAAACACAGTAGTTCTTTAATTAAATACGAAAATGTTATAAATTCATATATTAACAAAAACTAATATTTAAAAGAAAACAGCTTTCAGAGAAACATCTTGGTCTAATGTACACTAGTTGAACTCATTTTACCATTAGCAAAAAACACTGGAAGATAAACTAGATTTACAATTTCTTTTAAATTTATTAACTAATCAAGCTTTAAATTACTGATCACTCTCTCCATGTTTTCTGTAATCAGGTGGTTTTTCTATGGTAAGAGAGAGAGTTGGTAGTTGAGAACTGATGTCTATATTAGAGAAACAGTTTTATTTGTTTTTTAAATATCTGTTACATATTTTAACTTTTCCCCAATACTGAGGAATAATATATAATATTTACATAACAATTAAAATTAAAAGCATTTATTCTGTAAATAAGAGCTAAAGAGGATGTTATATGATTTCTATATAAAATAGTGTAGTTAATATCATCTATATATTGCATGCATGACAGTTTATTAGGAACATGCTCAATAATATATCATAATATATACCCTGGCTCTACAATTGAAAACCCTGTAGTGAGAGTTAAATTATCCTTCATTTCACTGCGGGGCAGATAGCAATTGACTTTGATGATGCTATCTGATGCAGTCTGTATTAGCTGATGTTTCTGAACTACTATCACTGCAGTTGCCATAGTCCTGAAAACAGGCCATTTATTTTATCTTTAACTAAATATTTGTTATTTTGTGTTTGTATTAATTTAGGCATATAATTCCAAAACAAGTCTGGTTTCCAGATTTTTTTAATAGTTTTTCAACTAAATTATCCTTAGGTGAAAGGTTTTCTTCCAAAAGTAGGGATATTACATTGAAAACGGCCGTACAAAAAATAAGGCCTCTTCCTAATTCAGTCAGAATGTGAAATTTTTTTGAAAAATGGCTTGTTTTGGAATTCTACACTTCAATTAATTAAATTAACCTAAGCTGATTTTTTATTTTTTAATATCATTCTCTTTATTTTTTTCTTACTGTTATCTATTAAAGAAATTCTTGACTACCTGTTAATTGTTCCAACGGCATAGGCAAGATGAGCATTACATTTCGCAGTATCATTGGCTGTTAAACTCATTCTAAGTACTGTGACATTTTGTCCTCTGCCCTGGACGAAGCAAGTATCTGAATGACCTTGTGAATAAAGCATGCCTTCAAATTTAGGAGAATTCAATGTCACTGTCATTGAAGTATCATCACAGTCTAAAGTTACTAAAAAGATTAAAACATGAAATGATTAAATTTTGGAAACAATTAAGGAGCTCTTAATGTAATAAATAATATTTGTATTTAATAACAAAAAAGAACTATCAAAAGAATGATAGAATGAACCGAAAGAATTATTTGGATATGTAGATTAATGGGGGTTCAGTCAGAATATTTAAATAAAAGGGATGTTAATGAAGCATAACTTAATTAAGGGGCCAATTCTTCAGCCATAACAATCATGGCCATTACCAAGGCTACAAAAATATACTTAAATATTTTAGATGACAACTTGCAAAAATACATAACCTTCTAAATTTACATTCATGTTGATAAAAAGAATTAGTTGTCTTAATCTATTTGTTACTGTAATAAACAAAACTACTTTTGACCGTTGCAGATTTCAGCCTATTTTTTAACATACTTACTAAATTATGTGTCCCTAAGAACAGTGATCAATTAATTTATAATATTTTTGGTTAGTGACTGCACTAAGCAGACCTATAATGAAAATGTTAGTTAAACCTACCCTCCAGGTGCCATGCAACACATTTAATCCTCGACTGTCAGAAGCTGGGAGTCCAGATAACTACCAACAACTCTTTAAGAGAGCCATATCTTTATTAATAATGACGATTCAAACCATGAAACTATAATAGCTCTTGGTTAATGTCAATTATGAATCTATTTGAGGGCTAGCAGATTATTGAAGAAATAATTTAAGTATTAAGCCAAACTGAACAAAGGCCATTCTTTGAACTTGTGAGGTTGGGGATAATCCTTAAGGCCTTGGTGATCATGGTCCAAGGCATAGAGAAAAGCTTCCTGACCTTATTCTCCTTTCTTATAAACTTATAATATGCATAAGATTAGCCCAGAGTATAACACTGAACTTAATTAATATTTTGTGGATTGTTCAAAAATAATTTAAAATTTCAAGAAAATGAATCCATTATTTTAAAGTTGCTAAAAAAATTTATCTCAAACTTACAATTAACACAGGGAATAGCCTCCACATAAATTGCATCTTGTGTTTGAGTGAGTGAGGGAAGAATAAGTGGTGAGAAGTGGGCAGTATCAGAATGGAGTAAGCATTGTTTTTGTTTGTTCAGGAAGGAAAAGGCTCTACACCGAAAGTAGGTCTCAATTCTACACTTTTCTTTGCACTAAAAAAAAATAAATATTTTTGTAAATTATTATTAGCTGTTAAATAATATTAGTTATAATTGAATATTTCACTTGTTTTAATATTAAAACGTTTTCCGTTATGATTAAGTTAGTACAATGAAGGTGTATTAATATTTTTTTTTGTACCTTATCTAATGTTAAATTGTTGGTCATCATGTCGGACCTTATCGAAGTTTGGTTTATCACAGGTTCATGCCAGCATTTGTTTCCTTCGCTATCTGAAAAAAATAAATAAATATCAACACCCATCCATGTAATTCATTTCACTTATCAAAGAAAATGAGAAAAGTTTCTTTGAATATGCTTCATTTAGAATTTCTGAACATGAAAATTATACAACTTAAAAATTGGTATTAAACTAGTTCTATTCTTATTAACTTTTTAGGCTTTATTTATCCATTAGCTTTATATTGTAGTACTTTATTCAGTTATTGCTTTCATAGATGTTACTAATCCCTTAACAAAACCAAACATTAGTTTACTATTTCTATTTATTGGTGAATACAATGTATATGTAATAACACTTCTAAAATGTTAAACGGTAAAAACATTTTTTTAATATAAAGTAATTTTTTTTCTTTTTCTATAATTAAGATAATTTCTAGAAAATATCTACTGTCACAGAAAAGAATTTGGAAAATGGACAAAATGAGTTACTCCTAACTTTTCTGTACATTTTAAATTATTTATTTTTTAAGAATTCAAAAAGGTAACCCAAGGTTTTTATTCTTGCTACCACAATTGTATTAATATTATTTTATTTATTTATTTTTTTTTTAAATAACTAGATATCCATCCAGAAACTGATAATATAGTTTTTCACAAAGCATTTTATTAGTTAAACTTTTAAACACATGCAATTATTAAGTCCAGTTATTGAGTGATCCTACAGTGACTTTGAGTATTGATAAATTGATAATTGTTTTTAGGACGAAAACTATGAAAGATTGTGTTAGTCAAACCTAGAGTGAGAGTGAGTAAAATATACTTCAAGTGCTACCATCTCTTTTCTGATAGTTCGTTTTCTTTTGCTGGGTGGATTTGTTTTTTCATCATATTTAAGTTAGCAATAATTTTTCTTTCAATCTCTGTAGTTAATTTTGATTGAAGTACTTTCTTATGCCTCATTACTTTGTTAGGATTGAAAATGTTTAGCTTGTATAGTTTATTTTACGTTTAACATTTTATACATTACTAAGATCACTGAGGAATTTATGTCCAACTAAAATTCGTAGGGGTCTAATGTAGAACTTCATAGTGTAATTATTTAGTTACAACTAATCCCTTAGAATATTTAAGTCCATCTCCGTCCAATTTCAAAGGCTGGGCCGCTGAGAGGAGGCAAAATCCCCGGAGACCGGGCTAAGGTGACCCTTTTATAAAAGATTACTTTTATATTCAATATTACCTTATATAAAAGATTCTACGGCGATTTATCGTATTAGGAAACTAATCAAACATTGTAGTTTATCAGGAAAAAATAAATTGTATTTTTTAGATGATGTTCAAAGGACGGTTATTGGCTGATTTCTAGCAGCTATTGAAACGTAAAACCTACTGAACGCCATATTAAATTTCCCTTAGATTTATGGTACTGGATGTTTAAAAATTGATAATAAACATGTTTGATCTTACTCATCATACATTGCAGGTATTATAGCATTGGTTCAGAGCAACAGGAGACTAGCAGAATTGTTGATTCCTTAAAGTATTTGCTTGAATGTTGAGATTTACCAAAGAGGTGTACTGCCAGATGGAGTTAAGTAAAAAGGCAACATGTTTGATTTCATCCTCGCTTGTTTAGGCTTATAAAAATAAAATGTTAATATTCACCGGCACAGTGGTTTTCTATGTAGAAGGAATCCTCGTGGACGGTGGGTATGAATGACTCCGGGTCAGTCCACTTACTCCTGGAGTTGAGTGCGCACCTCTCCGTTGAAGGGTGGTAGTTCACCGAGAGGCAGGGAACACTTTCGTTGTTTTCGATGCATAGCTGGGAGCAGTGCCATCTGCAAGCAGAAGGAAAATTTCTTTGCTTAAATTGCTACAAATTACCAAAATTAACTATTGTTTCTTACAAAACACATGTACTTGTCTTTAACGTTTGGAATGACGTTATCCAATGAACCAACTAACTCAAATCCTGGCGTAACTTCTAAACTCCAAGCTCGTTGAGGACAATCATCTGGAACTGAGAGATACAATAAATATATTAGCTATAATAATTATTGATTGGAAGACAAGAGTAATGAATAACACAATATTGTTGACAATAATGTTTTTTTTTTTTATTCATAATGTAAAAAAAAAAAGTTCATAACAAACTACTAACGAGCATCACAACTAATATTTCACTATGAACTCTAAAGTTACTCAAGTACACTCAATTAACATCCTTAACAATCGCGGAAATATGGCCGATTTAGCTGGTCCAAAGGTTTCGAAAATCAATGTTTAAAAATGAATGTAAACTTTTTTTTATCAATTGGAAAATAGGATTATGATTTTAATTTGACAGTGAAAATACTATGGAAATTGAATTTGGGTTATTTCTACACAACTTTGATAATCAACTAAATAGAAGATAGTTTGAAAGTGGTAGTTCTAGGAATATTTTTCTTCATAAGGATTTGAAGTATCTATTTCGCCGCAAATGATATATATTTATTTTATTTTTTTTTAAGCTTTACCTATTTTATTTATGATGAGCAATAAATAAATAAATAAGGGCTTAATAATCCTCTGTTCGATGCCTACTCCTTATTATTACCCTATTACCAGACAGCTCAAAACGCATTACCTTTTTTAGAATTAGGTCATTATAAAATTCAACGATTTTACCAGCCTATTTTAACCAACGTGCTACTATTACGTAGACTATATTTACGGGATAAAGCTCCCGCAGTTGTGGAATTGCTTTGAAATTCTACCGGATGTTCATTCTTTTTTTGGTCCAATCAGTTAATAATATTTACAAATGAATTAATATTATTAAATAATTAATAATATATGTATTAGTATTTTAATTAATAATGTGCTGTTTAAAGATTTTTTTTTTACTTGTTATTTATTTTCTGTTTCATTTATAGTTCTATTTTTTCAAATCAATGTTTATGTATTTACAGTAGTTTATTATTATTATTTTATTTATATTCACACATTATCTACCAAAACATTGTGACAAATATAGACATTCTATGAAGAGCAATTGTAAAGAACAAAGACATTTAACTATATCAAAAAGCTATTTTTTATCGTGCCAATCCTCAATCGCCATCCAGTTCCATCTATTAAATTGGATTTATAATGGAAATCCTTTTGAAATATATATATATATATACTTTTTTGATTTCCGTTTTTATTTTCATAATAAATCTACACAAATTTTAACCAATCATATCGTATAAAATAAGAGAAATACATTTTTTTTAAACGATTCAGAATGCCCTCTAAATTCGGTAGGAGATTCAGCTCTCATGTGTCATGAGTAGAGACCGGATTTCTGTGTTTACTTCGGTTTGATTTAGCGCTCTCTAACCCAGGTAGTTATCTCATTTATAACCTAAGGATTCTTATTCTGAAATTTTATTTTGCACGAAATTGCACAAATTTGACTTTTTGAGTTTAATTGCACGAATTCGGGTTTTACAGCACGAAATTGCACAATTGAACCAAATTTATCAAATTTTATTCACTTGACCATTTATTCTTTGAAAATTCTACTTACGATTATTAGGCAACATTTATAACATTTATTTATATTAAGTAGGTTAATTAGTTTTAAATTGAAAGTATAAAGTCGCTTAAAACAACTGCATTTGTGACAATCATATCCGATTTAACGTTTATTAAATCGCACCTGTCAATCCTGTCAACCGCACTGATACGATTGGAATCCCGAAATCAATCTTTGCATTCCCAAATCGAAATTATTGAAACAATAAAAGAAGGTTTAAAACGAATTGAAAATGAAAAGGGGAGATGTGTTTATTTTCAAAATTTGAGTCTGTACTTGAGAAAAACTCTGGCTACATTCATTTAAAAAAATTAAATGATTGTATCAACGGAAAGGAAATAGAAGCTGATTCTTGGGATCCATCCACAATCTCATGCTACAAAAATTGTCCTATTACGTCCATAGATGTAGAACGTTCCTTTTCTTTGCTAAAGAACATTTTAAGTGACAGGCGGCATAATTTTACTGAAAAGAATTTTGAAATGTACAATGTCATACATTTTCACGAAAGTTTTAAAAATTAATTTATTATTTATTTTTATTATATTTTGTTTGTTTAAGGAAATTTTAATAAATATATTTTTATTATATTTATTGAACAAATTTTTTCATATCCTTTTTTTTTTTCTCTCTCCAAATTTTAAGTATTTCAGATTGAATTAACACTAAAACGGAACGTTTGTCGAAATGTGCTTAAATTTATTTAAGGTTGTTTAAGTTTTACATGTTTATGTGAATTAATGAATTGCTGCATGTATTAAGTTTTTAAATGCACGTTGAGTTTTTTACTGCACGATTTTGCACATTTTGAGTTTTTTACTGCACGATTTTGCATATTTTGAGTTTTTTACTGCACAAAAATCCGGTCTCTAGTCATGAGGTATTTCCATTCCTAATGAGGCGCTCCAGTTCAGGGTTGAGGACACTGCTCCACCTACCCACTACTGAAGTTAGTAACCTTGACCGTCCTTTTATTTTTTTTTAGCAATCTATCATCTCTTCTTAGCTATTAATGTACCCATAAATCAGCATATTAATTTTATTTTCTTCTAAGGCAAAGCATCAATAAATTGTTTATTTAACATTTAAAAAATAAATGGTCATTTGTGTTAATCAAAACAAATTTTGTCTGACTTTTGTATTGAATGTATTTTTTATTTTACTCCTCACCAAGACAGAAAATTGAAAGAAATTGTATTCTTTTTTTCCACGTGATGCGTTTCATAACTTTCCCTGAAATCAGCTTAATTAATTTTTCAGGGTCAGATTGAACATAGCTGAACCGCTAAACCATCATTAGATTCCGAATCTACCATTATCTTTGTAATATTCTACTTTTTAAATAACATAAACTTGAATAATTTTAACACAATATTGTTTAAAAAAGTATTTTTATTACATAATATTATTATTTTTGATTTGGTGGAGATTTCTAGGATATTTTTACTTATAATAGAGCTATCAAATTTTTTTTTAAAAAGGCGGTAAAAACTAATATTTTAATTTTTAAAAATTGATTTGTAAAATTTAATTAAAATGTAATAATTCGATTTTTTTTTTCCAGATATTTTTAAATCATTCTTCTTTAACTTATCTTTTCATTTTTTTTTTTTTTGTTTTACAGGTGAAATAAAAATACATTGTTGAAAAAAATCAATATGGCAAGAAAGGTATTTTTTTTTACTATCCATGATTAGAGTTAGATCTCGCCTAGAAATAACGAATTAGGTATGCTCGGTAATAGAGCTATTGAGCAAAGGACATTCATTTTCTGAAATATTATCTCACTGATTTGTTATAACTTTTCTATGATTTCTTTTCTTTCCTGGGGACTCAATGGCGGAGGGAGTTGGGGCGAGGGTATCACCGTGCTCGGTATTTAAGGTCGTGGGTTCGAATCCCACCCATGCGGATTAAAATTTATTTCGTGGCAGACCCACGAAATGAATGTTTGCCTTCCTACCCTGGCTAGAATGGGTTGGTAACCTGTACGATAATCCGCCCTTCCTGCTCTAGTTAAAGTATTTAAAGACGTGAAGCCCAATTAATCAACAAACAAACTATTTCATTTACTCAAGACTTTCCAAATTCTGTGGACGGTAGTTTTAATGAATTGTCAAGTTAACCAAATTAACCTGGGTTCTTGTGTTGTTGTAAATACAGAGGGTATCCGCTAAAAAATACCCAGCCCATTTATGAAAACAAAAGCTCTGTTTATATGACACCGTGAGAGAAACTATTTTATTAAAGTAGTATCACCGTCAATTGCGAAATGAAATAAATTTTTTAGTATGAAAAAAAACTAAAATAAAATAAAAAATATTTTAGGTGACCCATGTGGCATTGTTTTCAAGATAATTCTTGATATTACATTTCAAAAAAGGAATAAACGGCAAAAATACATAAATTCCGTGCAGATTTTATAATTTTTATATATGCACCAAGTAGATATAATTGAAGAAATTCAACTTATCTTTAAATGTTCGTAGATTCAATAAGGAACGAATCTCTAATAAATAAACGATAGTAGATTCTAAAAATAGATCTTGGATACCTTGGATAATTTGTAGCATGGGACACCTCGCATTCCAAATACTTAGTAAAGAATCGCACGTTAAAATGCAGAAAGGTTTAAAGATACATATTACTTGATGGTATAGTAAATGACGAATATGAGGATAACATCCCACATAGATATACCTCAAGGAGAAACATTGCTCTATGTATGTATGTATGTTTCGTGCAATCAGGCGTACTTCCTTCGACATTGCTTGAGGTACGCATGATGGTATAGTAGGACCAATCCTAATTCCTTCGAAATTGTCTCTTAATCTTTTTATAAACGATTTTTAAGTGTACGGTTGGAAATTTTCAAGTGTAATTCACTAATTTTACTTCATAATCTTACTAGTTCGTTGCATATGTTTACTTCAAGGCCTTCGTTTATAAGTATTCAGAGCAGGACCCAAGGATGACAATGTATGTCATGCTATGACATAAAGATCAGACGATGCGTATTCACCTTGACGTGTGAATGGTGACGGCACCAAGTATAAATTTCAGATTCGCACCCAATTACGATACAAATATAAATTTCTATTAAGCAATGCGAGCGTTTCCCTGAGAAACGATAAAGATAATTATAGAATTTCAAATGATATTTCAAATTTCTTACATTCAATAAATAAAGGATATTTCGATTCCAAAAATAGATTCTCGATATCACGGTTTTTTGAGAAATGTATCTAAAATCCGATAATCCAAGACCGATTCCAAACTACCGATCAACTCTGTTCCTGCACAGTTTAGTCTAGGCAGAAGGCCTATAAAAAGATAATTACGGAGGCCTAAGATAGCTTTGTGGTACCTAATTATTATAAATCAATATCACTTCCTACTGTTTAAAAAAAAAAAGAAAAAAAAAATGCTAGGTGGAAAAGTTCCTTCCAATCCGTTCAGAGCCTTATTCACAATGTAAACAACATAGTAGGCATTGTACTATATCTTTGCATCCCATGTAAACATTGCTTAATAATTTAAAAAGGTAGTGAAAAAAACAAAATAAACCTTATTTTATGATACCAGATGTCAGTCAAAGTTGTTGAAAGTTTTTTTTTTTTTTTTATAGTATTGCTGGTAACGTCAGTGATACCAAACGAAACATATTAAACTATAATGTAGGAACAAAAATGATTAAAATAATAATAATGAAAATAAGAATTACATAAAAAAACGAAAACAAATTGTGATTAATAAATAACATATACTATCTATATAAATAAATAAATAAATATATATATATATATATATATATATATATATATATATATATATATATATATATATATATATATATATACAGGGTGTTCAATATTCGATGGCCGCCCCCTTTTTTTTACACAGTTTTTGAAATTTTGAAACGAAACTCTCAGGGTCTTAACTGTGTCAAATAAAGTTTCTTTTCAGGTTATAGTCTGCTCTCCAACCATCTCCAGTTCTCCAGCGACCCTAACTTTGAAATTCCCAATGGGATGTGGTATTTTTTACGACGGATTTCGATAGAAAATCAAATTTTGAATCGATTTTATACCAGTGAATTTTTTTAACCGGGGCACCGTTTCGCCGCAAATCGCGAAAAATCTTTTTAAGAAAATAAGCAATCTAAAACTGGTATTGAATGAATAAATAAATGAAACATTACTGTTTATTGAAACATTTTTTTTTTTTTCAATTACAGGAGGTTTTGGCTCCTAATACAGCTGAAACTGTTTTTGCAAAAAAACTTCTAAGTCGACCTGTTCTCACCGCTCGTCGTACCAGTCGTGGGAAGGACTTAATTTCATATTTTTTAAATTCACAGGTATAAAATCGATTCAAAATTTGATTTTCTATCGATATCCGTCGTAAAGAATACCACATCCCATTGGGAATTCCAAAGTTAGGGTCGCTGGAGAGCAGACTATAACCTGAAAAGAAACTTTATTTGACACAGTTAAGACCCTGAGAGTTTCGTTTCGAAAACTGTGAAAAAAAAAATAGGGGATGGCCTTCGAATATTGAACACCCTATATATATTATTTTTGAATAATAATATTTTTTTTAAAGATGATAAGCTTTTTTTGGAATTTATTTTATATAAACGTTTTAAGCTGAGCTATCGGTGTCGAGAATCGTAAAATTTTGGTATCAACACACAAACCTAATACAAATTATTATAGCATAATGGTGAAACCCCTTTATGGCTAGAATTATTGAGAAATTCTTAAAATGAGATAAAAAAAATTTTTTGGCCATAGGAACAAAACCATTAATAGAAACCTTTGTATGGCGTACATCAGCCAATTCAAAGAAATTCTTGCTAAAGTCTCAAAGATATCACCTTGACACAAATGGTGAGTCCTTTTGAAAAACCAATAATAACTTTTCTATCCTGTTTACCAAGCATTATTCTAGTAGGTAATTGTATTTATTTAAATAATGCATTGCTAAATAATGATTTTTAACTATTATTTTTCGAAATATACAAAGCAGAGAGAAAATAGGGTATTCAAGCGCGATTTTTTTTCATTCAAATCAATAAATCTCTTAAACGGTTGGTCCTTATGACAAAAAAATGTTCTCCATTAAATTTCTCATCAGGAAAATGTCATCAAATTTTGGATCCGAGCAGCACCAACAGAGCTGGAGCGTGTCTCATCCCTCATGTGTCTCATAACATGAGTTGGTAACGTTTAATGCGAATAAGTTCCCTATGTTTGCAATTATTAACTTACTTTTTTTTCTCTAGTACCTCAGGTAAGTTGTGATCCCTGTATACCTTCAATAAGTTTGTAACACCTTCAATATTATAAAATATTGAATTTTATAATTGAAACTGAGGCAATAAGAAGAATGACTTCTAATGCCTCTAAACCATAGAGTCAATATATTTCCTTCACATTTTTTTAAAAAGCACGCCAAAGCATAACCAAGATTCATACCATCATATTTCAGGCTGACAACATTGCAGAAGCTTCCCCCCAAACTGACGGTAACCTAAATTACAACATATTTCCTTTGTTAATTGTACAAAGTTTGTGTTGAATCAAGTGTTCGAATCGTGTAATTCGTAATTCTATTTCCCTTACATAGTGATTTTTCAAAAAAGGTAAGTTTTACTCCTGTTTTCTTTGCATTGAACTATATGCTTCCCACGTAGTTCAGAGTTCCATTTTTTTTTTTTTTTAAATATGTTTGGTGTTTATCCTAAATCAAACTCAAAATTCTATTTCCCTCACACCTAAAGTGAGGGAAATATATTACAATAGGAAAAACTGTAAGTGAAATAAGATAAAAAAAGACTTTATATATATAAATATATATATATATATATATATATTCACTACTTAAATTAATTTAATATAATAATATAATAGAATCACAATGTCGAAATTCCGACAAAATAATAGAATGACCCTAGTATAAACACGATTAAATCGTAGTAGATCGGCCACGTCTCATAGCTAATGTACACTTTCCCAGATCATTTGATTCTAGAAGCCAGCTTTTTTTTTTCAAGGTTGCCAACTAAAGTAGTAAAAATAGCGACTGCAGTGTGGTGTGGTTTTTCCTTGCATGAGTTAATTAGTTTAATAGCACGGAATGGTATGGTTGTGGTTATTTATTGATCGCTATATCAAACCTCACTGGATTAAATGAAAGGTCACCACTAGTTTAACTGGATTTGTTCATTATATAATAGCTGGCTCCAAGGCATACTCAAATACAAGTACCCAGCAGATTATGGTATTGGAAAATCGGCTTTCATAATTACTATTGTTATGTTTTTCATTTAAAACAAGCCCAGGGAATCATTTACTTTATCTATCATTTTTTTTTTTCGTATCGCATTGAAAAATGAACAACACATAATTAAAGGATCAGTTATATGATGCATTTTAAGTTTCTTCTAAAATTTTTTGTACTGTAATTATAGTGTTGGGTCGAAAAACAAAATCGACTAAATTCCCCTAGTTTTGAATATCCTAATTGTCTTCGTACCGAAATAACTTGCTCAATATCCTGTATAGAACCTTTGTAAAAAAAAAAAAAAAAAAAAGGATGTGCTGATCCCAAAAGTCGATTCTCAATTCAACCGATACTCAAGAAAAGAGTCGGAATCAAAAATCGATTATCCACTGGTGATTCCTGGGAGCCGATTGGTACATTACCGAAAAAAAAAATTCTCCATTTTGATTTACTGAAACGTTTTTTCGAAGAAAGTCTTTAAATATTAATTGTAGCTGGAATTAGTACCTACGAAATGAAAAAAAAAAAAAAATACTCCGAAATCGGGCCATTTTTCCCGAAGATATGGTCTTGGGAAAAAGTGTAGAAATTGGCCAACTGGCGGTCTGCACCCTAAAAACCCCGTACTGTTGTCAAATCCACTTTTCTTTTGCACATTTTTCACTATAACTCGGAAACTATTTGTTCTATCCAAAATTTGTTTTTTTTAATCTAAAAATTTGTCAAATTTACTACTAATCTCTATATATGAAGTTTTAATCGGGTACCTTAAAATAAAAATGCCACAGCGATAAATATCCAATACTTTTGTGAAATCCAAAGTTTTTGGGCACATTTTTCACTGTAACTCTGCGAATCTTTGTCCGATCCCATATGTTTTTCTTTCATCTCAATGATTAAATTTGCTGTTAGATTATGTATATTTTTATTATATTTTATATTAAACACCGTTTAACATCCACGCTAGCATGCTAAATGTTTATGTTTTGGCAAAATATGACAATTATATATATATAAAATACAGAGTAATTTTAACCAATTGTAAATTAAACCAGCTTTGAGGTGAAAAAAATAAATTTTAGGTCGGACAAATAGTTGCGGAGTTATAGTGCAAAATGTGCTAAAAAAAACAAACATGGATTTCACAAAAGTACAGGATCTTTAGCGTTCTAGCATGTGTATTTCAAGAGAAAATAATCGTTATTTTGGGTATGAAGCAGACGTCTGCCGTGGTAGCAAACTTAAGATTCGAATTCAGTCCCCATAAAAAACATAAAGATCCGTTGAGAATAAAAGGTCGGCACTTTTTTCTTCGGCAAACCCTTATTTTATTGGATTATATGTATTATCAAAGAGTTAAAGAATTTAACCTGTTTTTTTTTTGGTAGCTTCTACTGGAGAAATTTATTAAGTTATTTATTTATAAACAACTTTATAAAAGTTTTTATCTTCATCATAATAAAATTTACTCAAGGCAGACCTATCAATCCTTTCTTATTCAACTTCTTTCAAGTGAAGACAGTATCTAAGGGATCGATAATCACCTACATCTCCAACCACGTGAGGTTTGGTCCATCAATGAGTTTTGTTTTATCACACACCAGTTCTCCTATAATCTTTTCAAATATCTGGACTCAATGATCATTGTTTTACTTCATTAAAATAGATTTCACTTGCTAATTTACTTTTCATGAAATATTCCTTTTTTTTTTTTTTTTATTTAAGTGAATATTTTATTTAATTATATTTCATAGTACTCATACATTCCTTTCAGTAAAAGATCCCATAAAAAACTGTTTCCTTGTAAGGAGCATGTAGCTTAGAAGACAAGGACGAATAGGTTCAGTTCCTCAGGGTCTCACCCTTCTCTACTCCATCTTTCTAGATCCTATCGAAGGAGGTTGGGTCCATGTAACGTGGTACTCATTAAAGGTTATATAGATAGGAAGAAAAATTAACGCAAACGTTTTTATCAACACGATTTAGAAACTTAGCAGGTGAATGTGATACATAGTTAGATAGAAATAATCATTAATCAAACAGAAGAACTAGCTCATTCTAATAAAATAAAATAAAATAAATGTTCCGTTCCTATCTCTAATGGTTACTTTGTAACTAATTTACTGATAAATGTATTGTTAATTTCAGATTTTATCATTTCCAAAGTTTTTTTCCGTGTGATACAGCAGGAAGGAATAAAATTATTATTTATGGATTTATGTTATAAAGTTGGTAATGGTATTGAGGAACTAGGCCGAAATGTGTATTTTGTTCCTTTTTGCCTACTCCTCGTCTGTTACGTGCTCTTTTTTATTAATTCCTCATTTATGTTTATTATTCCTCTACACGATTCGGGATTTAATGTATGTGCCATAGTGAATTTTAAATTAATGGCAATGTGTAAAAATCACAGTAAAAAGATTTAGAGTCCTGTAGATGGGAATAAAATCTCGAAACATGTAGAGGAATGATCAAAATAAATAAGGAGTTGTGCCACTAAATTAAATTAATATAAACAATCTCCTTCCATCTAAATTGAAATTAAAATACTTTTTTTTATCTTCTACTAACATAAACTATAACTATACTCTCGTGAAAACGGGTAGAAGTATTCGGGGACATTAACACCTAAAATTAAAATTAAAGTTCAAGCCGAGAAAATGAAAAATCAATTAGGTGGAACTTTTTCCTGACAGTATATTTTTCATGCTTATTAATTCTTATTATCTCGATGTATAATGTATAATAATACAAGCTGACTATATTGTATTATTCAAAAGACATGCTATTAAATTAATTTTAACATCTAGTTTTATAAAACTATTTATTTATAGTGATATAAAACGATTTGATATTTTATTGTAATACATTTATAAAACAATTTATTTTGTTTTTATCTTCCGGTATCACAGCTACCATCCAGCGGGGTAACTACAGCCGTGACCTCTGCAGTGTGGAGGTAATAGATGCCTGACCCGGTGAGTATGATTTAAATTAAGAAGGATTGTTTAAAAATACAATTTAGTAAATATATACAAAATAAAACTGTTTTAGTGAATATCCATAACCGTAATCTTCTTACGACAATACAACAAGGCCAGAAAAACAGACTAATTATTTTTTTATTATTTTTCTGAGATACCAATCAGGGCTTTACAGTCTGCTTCAGAGCGCTTTTTATAGTGACTTGAAAAATCATTCTCTCCCCCACTATGTACTTATCATTATTTAAAAAAAAATAATAAAGTCAAATTTTCATTGGTGGATAATTTATTTTTAACAACAATTAACGATTGTCATACATCGTAAAGGTTTTAATATACCGTGGAAAAATCTGAGTCTTTGTTTTTCATTATTAAATTTTAAACAACTCGGCTCCGGTAGCAATAAATAACCTGATACATATTTATACGCACGTTTGAGGCAGAGCTTGTAGAAGTAGTTGACTGCAGGATCTGGCTTGATGACCTCCTGGTAGCCGGGAACATTGGGCACTCTATGGCACGAAGACTTGGCGTAGTCGACAACGAAGCCGAGGCAGTCAGCACTCGACCGGCACCTGGAAGATATTACAAGATTACATGTTTGCTTTAAAGTGGGACCTAAGTTTCATTAAGGAAGATGGGCTGTTCTATCCACAAATCGTTTATCTGAGGTGTAAATGCCCATTATTACTCAAAATTTCTGAAACATTATTTTAGTTACCAGGATTGAAACCCTTTTAAAAGGCTTCTATAATAATTAGTTAATGAAAATGTTCTAATTTTTTTTGGAATACATCTTGAAATTTTAATATTTTCAGATACAAAACAAACATTCATTAATTCACAAGGTGAAAAAAAAAAAAAAAAAAAACTCTCCTGAATAGACAGCCACCAAAAAATATGATAATAGATTGTCGAAACATAAAATACGAATTTTTTTTTGAAAATGTAGCCTAGCCAGGAACCGTCGTCCACAATATAGAATATAATATAGTATAATATAGATGGCATTATAAACTATATATAATAAATATATAAACAAAATATAAAAAATAATATGTTCTCTAAACAGAAATTTGTTTTCTTAAATCTATCTTATGATTTCATCTAGGTTATTTTACCACATTAATGCCTTTATGCAATAACACAAAACAAATCAATAGATGGAAAATACATAACAATAACATGCACATAACAGCAAAAATATACATGTTATTGAATTTTTATCATTTAAAATCATAGTATTAGGGCTCCATTCAATTTATCCATTTATCCAATTCATCTGAATAGTCATAAAACGGATAAAAAGTGTTTAAATTACAGATCAGCTAGAGTAAAAAAAAAAAACTTATCTCCACAAAAATATTTTTTAAACATTTTTATTATCTTTTTCTCGACTAGCTAACTTTAGTTCTGACTAGGTCAAATATATTCTTCTACCACAGAAATAAACATTGAAGTGACTCAGTAAATTATTTTTCCGTAATAGAAAAAAAAAATTGTAATTTCTATAGGGACAATGAAGACCAAAATCATTTAAATAATTATATATATATATATATATATATATATATATATATATATATATATATATATATATATATATATATATATATATATATATATATATATTAATTGCATTAAAAAGCAATTTTTAAATATCAGGAGCAGTAGTTGAATAAAGAGGTAACGGAAAAATGCTTCTGTGGCACATTCAATCTCCTCACCAGATACATGATCCTTAATTAATTAATGAATTAATGCTCGTTAATGTCAAGGAAAAATTTAAAGGAATGGATTTTTTTTTTCAATGATCGTTACACTGTATCCCGTTACAGGTTCGTTTACAGCGGGTTTATTTATATTTCATGCCGGCTTTTCTAACTACTATAGCAACTTGCTGCATAAATAACCATCCCATCTCCAGTAGAATATAATAAAGTTTATATTCACAATAAATGCAGAAGAATAGAAACTAATCTAATAAAAATAAAATTAAAAAAATGTTCATTAATCAAAATATTTCCTGTTCATTGATAGATGTTTTCGTAACAATGTTTACAGATCCTTAGATTACAACCTATATCTCCATGTTTTTTAGACTAAACATTATGTTCAGTCGACTAGATTTTTATAGATTCTTATTCCGGGTTTTAGATAAACATTTATTATTAAACTCATTCAAAGCACTCACATTCCAATATCTCCTTACATCCCAGTCTGACCTCTTTACGAATTATTATTAACAATTAATTTGTCCAATGCAGTAGATCCGATAGCAATGAATGAGTTGAATTATTATTTAAATTTAAATTTGTTTTTATTTTAATTATTCATTTCCTTGTATGCCGAAATAATTACTTCATTTACTTATTTTCTTATATGTCATTTTATATATTTGTGTGTGAGTGTACAGATGAGTGTAAACTTATACGTGTATATGTGTGTGTGTATATATTTGTAAATAATATCTCTAATCAAGTTCTTGTAGTTATAATTTCTTTTCTTTTTATATCTCTTCTTATTTATTCATTATTATTTTTATTTTATTTTTATCCTAAGCAAATTGTAATTATTTTTATCACTATTATTTTTTTCTTATGTTCGTATGTATACTCTCAAAGTTTAATTTTCAATTGTATTAACTATTTAATTAACATAAATCTCATATGCCGTTTAATTATCTTTCTCTGAAATTATAAATAATAGCCTTTAGTGTATTATTCCATCTCACAGCACATTTGTGTTATTCTTAGGGAAGAATAGAGCCAAGTCAAATTATCTGAAACTAACGGCTTACCTTCCAAAAGGTCTAGTAGTTTTTATTTATTTGTGTATATATAGGTAGGAATTGTTACAGAAAAAAATTAAAAACTCTGAAACCTTGGTACAACTTTTGGCAACCCGAAAACCGCGATGTTTTGGCACTGTTTTTTTTTTTTTTTTTTTTTTTTTTTTTTTTTTTTTCTAAATTTCTCTAATACAAGTGGTTTTAGAGGAAATCCTTAAGATTTAATTATTAAAATTTTTTTTTTTTTAAATAATAATAATAATAAACCAAAATTAAAATTGATTTTGGATCGATAAAATTGAGTATTCAATCTAAATCTTTAATTGGTAGAAAATTAAAAAATATTATTTACTTTTTTTAAGCACCTACTATTTAGATATTATAATAATTTTTTTTTATTCAGAAATAAAATTAAAAAATATTTCAAATTAATACAACTAAACCGAAAATCAAGAAGGTTTCATAACGTTTCAGTTTATATTGGAACGCGGTAGCGTTCAGTTCCACCAAATCAACAATCACTAAGGCTTTTAGGCCTGTTAATGACTGGAATAGTGTGGAATATTATCTAACTCTACAAAAAATGTCTAAGGTTCGAATTCAACAACTCATAACGCTCTGCCTATTATTGTAGTAAACTTATAATTGAACAATAAGTGATGAAATATTACTCGAGCAGACCGAGATGCTATTATTATTTATCATAATCTGGTTATAGGGATTGCATGAATCGTTGATATAATAACAATTGTAATAAATGTTTGGTAACAGATATCATCAAAACCGTGCTGTATTGGAAGTATATTATTACATAAAGGTAACAATGATTAATTTATACGAATTCCAATGGTATATTAATCGCAATACGTGTGAAAGTATTAAATGAATACAAAGCCAACATGCAAAGTTTACTCATCCAAAGCTTATTATATCTACATGGAGTAAAACAATTGCAAGAAAGAAAAATACTTAATACATTTTCGGACACAGCAAGTTACACAGAGATGTTATAATTATTATCACTCATAGATATAATGGTGAAATATAGGAGGCAGTGTAACATTTTAAAATCAATAATGGGAATGATTAATATCTAAGAAAAGTTCTACTATTAATCATCATATCAAGATATGAAGAGTTTCTCTTTTTTATTTCATTTTTCCCACCATTGTTTTTATACCTACATTTTATTCGTTTTCCTTTTCTTTTTATACATTATTGATTAACATCCCCGTCGCTGCTTCGAACGCTCTCATAAGTAATAAACTTCATAATATTAACTAATAATTTAAGTTGTATTTATTTACCGACAATAATCTTGTAGAAAGTATGTAAAAAAAAATTGAAATCATAAGACCAAATTAATTAAATTTAAATAATGACTTGATTGTAAGGATTTCCAGTTCTGGAAAGTCCAAAATATATTTGACTAAGAAAGAAACAGTCAGGAAATCTACTACCACATTTTTGTAAGTCTAGCCATGCGATTTGCTAATTGTAATAGTAATAGAAATTTTAATCTTTTGAATTGAAGTGGTAGAACAGTAGGAATTACTGGAATTCTAGGAATAAATTCTGTTCCAGAGAGAATTATACCCTTAATAATATTCTCACACTTTGTTGTAGTTTTTAACCTGGTACTATTGTTGAGATTAGGTGGTTAAAGATCACGTAAAAACATAATTTGACATTTTTTTTTTTTTTAAATTATTTATTGAAATTTACAACTGTATATACAAAAAATAAAATACATCAAGTAAATGTGATGAAATAGATAAAAATGACACGTCACTTGTTTTTAAAGCAACCCATTGGTAGCACTTATTAAGGTTCTACATGATAAAGCACTATATTAGAAGGTCCCGAGGCCATCTTCTTTTCAGGCGCCTCGGAGGGTTATCTGGAATTGAATGAGATGCAAGTTGTGATACTAATGGATTTGAATGGTTGTGGAGTTTGCTGTAAAAGGATTGATATCTGGTTTGAGCTAAGTCAGAAACGTAAGGTATATTAAGATCTTTGTGGATAAGTTTATTTGTGACGAAGTAAGGAGCATTTAGGATTTTTCTAAGGATTTTGGATTGTAAGGATTGGATACGAGATGAATTGGATGGTTTAGTGGAGCCCCAAAGCTCTACTCCGTATGTCCAAATTGGTCTAATTATTGTCATGTAAATGAGTCTTTTGTAATTAATTGGAAGGTTGGAGCGTTTGTCAAGTAAATGTTGAAGTAGTCGATAGCGACGGGCAGTTTCTTGTCGTTTTAGTCTTGTATGTGGATTCCAAGTAAGACGTTTGTCCAGATGGAGTCCTTGGTAGCGGATCTGTTCAACGGGGATTAGCGGAACATCGTTAAAGGATATTGTAGGACAGGAAGTCGTGGGTTTACGACGGAGGGTGAAGGTTATTTGATGGGATTTATTTTGATTCTCCATTTTTGACACCATTCTTGAAGTTTTATGATATGGGATTGGAGTGTCTGGGAGGCAATGAAGAGATTATTGTTTACTGATAACACACACGTGTCATCAGCATACGTGGTGAGGATGGTGCTAGGATGCGTCCGGATGTCAGCTGTATACACCGTGTAGAGGATTGGACCTAGGATACTTCCTTGAGGAACACCTGCAGATTGGGTAAAGAGAGAGGAGTAGGAATAGTTATGATTAACTTTGAAGGTTCTATCACTAAGATAGGAACGGATGATAAGGAAGTATGTAGGAGGTAGGAATTTTCGTAGTTTGTACAGCAGTCCCGGGTGCCAGACTCGGTCAAAAGCTTGTTCTACATCGAGAAAGGCTCCCGTGCAGTACATTCCGCGCTCCAATGCGGAGGAGACAACGTCCACCACACGATGGCATTGCTGGATTGTGAAATGTGATGTTCGGAATCCAAACTGGTAGTCTGGGATTATGTGATTGGAATCTAGGATAGGATACAAGCGTTTTAAGATGAGTTTTTCCAGGATTTTACCCATAATTGGCAAGAGAGAGATAGGACGATATGAGGAAGGGTGTTCCGGTGGCTTTTTGGGCTTGGGTTTCATTTTGACTGTGAATACTTTCCAAGGATCAGGAAAATATGTTGTTCGGAGTACAGCGTTATATATGAATGTTAGGAGCAGGGTGGCTTTCCAAGGAAGGTGTTTTAGGATATAGGATGTAATAAGGTCATGTCCAGGGGCTTTCTTGGTGGGTAATCTTTGGATGATACTTGATATTTCTGAGGGATGGAATTTGACATTAAAATTAAATTTTAATGGATGGGTTGATAATCTAGATGGGCAGAGAATATTTACTGTATTATTATAGATATCGTTCATTTGCTGCAACGACATAACTCAAACATAAACTTTTGAGTAATGCCGAGCTTTTGACGGTATAATGAACCATTCACCTATGTAGTTATAGTCGCTAGAACGTTATATTTGAGCTTCAGCTATTCACTAAGAGAGAGCAGGATATGTCACCATTGTATGTCTACACCTGTACTTTGTTCATAAGACTGTCCTGAAGAATTGATGTTTTTGGACTATGTCGTTGTTGCAGCAAATGGGCGATATATCTGTAGATTTTGAAATTTCACTAATTGTAAGATCCACTTGTTGCAGCACAAATTTATCTTTTTTTTAATAATAATTGATTTGAAAATTGTAAATGTTATTATAAACCTCCCATGGGGAATGGTGATCGCCAACTATCGGTCGAGGGTAATAAATAACAATGCAATTGAAAATATTTAAATTTTATTTTTGCTAAACCTTCCTTGAACTATGAAGATGATGTAGTTAAAATTTGGTACAGATTGGTTTTGTAGTCTTGTTGGTTAGTGATAACTAAAGCCCGGATTTTCGTGCAAGAAAAATGCTGAAATGTGCAGTAAAAACTTAAAATCGTGCAATAAAAACTTAAAATCATGCAAAATAAAATGCAAATGACAAATAATGTTGAACAAACAATTTGCTTGTTACATATCTTTGAACTAACACTAGCTGAAATTTTAGGTATTTTAATGGAGACAACGTTACTCCTTAGAGGGAAGTCGGAAACTAAAAAAATTATTGCTTTTCGATGAGAAAAGTTATGAGGGAGAGTCAAAATTTCTTGGAAGGTGGGGATCCGAGTTCCCTAGCTCAAGTCAATCTACACATTTCTAAGAACACTATAGGAGCGTATTCATTTTAACACGCTTGGATTTTTTATATTTTTGTATATCTCTTAAAAAAGAAAAATTATTACCTATATAAAAATAAAATTATTCATTCTTCTAAAAGTTGCTAATTTTTCAAAAACAAGAAAGTGTTGTGCGCATTCACGATTTGAATCCAGGAATTTTGTGGGAATGTGCAATTTTATGTAAAACAGATGCAATTTTATGCATTCAAACTATGTGCAATTTTATGCAGTAACCCTCAAAATGTGCAATTTTATGCAATATTAAACTAGGTAAATTTGGGCCTAAACAATCATATCAATTTGTCCCTGGCTGATTACGAGCTTGCAATAAAAAGATGCAATTGCACGAGAATCCGGGCTCTAGTGATAACAAACGAAAAATGGCTTGCTTTTTTATGTAATATTATAGATCTAATGTTTACCACAACAGCTGATCGAATTAGTGAAAGGTGATTGTTTTTAAATTGTTTCCGCCTAATATAACAGTTTTCAGTGGTAAAAACAGGTAATTTTTAGGCAAAAAGTGTTAATCTAAAACTGTAGTGTACCGTAGCGAAGAAGTTAGTTAAAATTTCGGGTATGGCTGAAGCATCCCGAGATACGGAGATGCCAATTGATGATACGCCTACTGGTGCCCTTAACCATGATTCATGGGAAGTTTTCATCGGAAAAAAAAGACCAGCAGCTACAGCAGACCCCAGAAAACAGGCTAAAAAGGTCAGTGATATAAAATTATCAAATCAGTTCGAAGTTTTGTTCCCATCAGAAAAACAAAATACTCAAGTACAGCAAACTAATATAACTCCTGTTAGTAAGAAGCCACCTCCAATATATGTATATACGTGGTATTGAAAACTATCCAGCCTTTGTCTCATTTCTAGAAAAAGAGGTAGGCATTAATAATTTAACTTTAAAAACAACAAATAAGGCCATAGTAACATTACTTCCGAAAACAGCTGACAGCTACAGGAGTGCAGTCAGAAGCCTAAGACAAGTGAACGCAGACTTTCACACATTTCAGCTGGCTGAAGAAAAAAATGCCCGAATAGTTAAAAGGTTTACACCACTCTACTCCTCCTTCCATTATAAAAGATGAGTTGTTGAGAAATGGATACGAAGCAATAAATATTACAAATGCTATTTCAACAAGAACAAAAACCCCACTACAAATGTTTTTCGTTGATATATCAAAAAATTCATACAATGAAAAAATTTATGAAATTGAATTTCTATATTATACTCATGTAAAGATAGAAGAACCAAGAAAAAAAACGAGATATTCCACAATGTACAAGATGTCAGGGCTTTGGTCACACGAAAAGCTATTGTAACCATCAGGCTCGGTGCGTGAGATGTGGCCAAGCCATGAGACATCAGTATGCCAAAAAAAACCAGAGAAACACCCGCGAAATGTGCAAATTGCGAAGGAGCTCATCCAGCTAACTACAGAGGATGTCAAACCTTCAGAGAATTACGAGCTCAACGCAGCAACAGAAATCGTCCTCAGCCGGTGGTTGTAGAGCCTCCTGAGCCAAGGCAGTTTCCACCTTTGCAAAATCGTCCTCTACAACAGCAGCCCAGTGTTCCAGAACCGAACTATCAAGATCATGTTCATTCAAATATTATGGTACAGCCACAACAGACTTGGCCAGGCATGAATCATGTAAGTACAGTTCAAGCCGCCTACTAATTTTGATCCATCAGAACTTATTTCTGCCCTAAATAATCTTAACAACCTTGTCCGACCTCTTATCAGCCTCATTACTAAATTAAACCAAATAACACAGACAGTATGCCCCCAATATGGCCCCTAATTCTCTGACTGTGGGCTCCTTATCAATCCTACTATGGAATGTTAACGGACTTATACAACGAAAGACTGAATTAGAAATACACCTCCATCACAAACGCATAGACATAGCCTTACTGACGGAAACACATCTGACACCTCGAAATAAACTTAGCATCTCTGGTTATACTTTATACAGAACAGACCATCCTGACAACACTGCACACGGCGGTACTGCCATTGCAATCAAATCGACACTGAAACATTTTTCCATTCATCTTGACTCTACTCCTCAGATACAAATCACAGGAATACACTTACAGACCAAGCACAAGAACGTGACGATAGCTGCAATTTATTGCCCCCCAAAGTACATAATTACAGAGCAAATGTTTACAAAAATCTTTGAAGCTCTTGGTAGTTCGTTTTTAGCTGGAGGGGACTATAATGCAAAACATCAGTACTGGGGTTCGCGACTGTGCACTCCAAGAGGTAGGAACCTTAGATCTGTTATTCATCGACTGTCATTAGACGTGCTTGGTCCAAACCAACCAACTTACCAAATTCTAGACACAAGAAGCCTGACATATTAGACATATTTGTGACGAAAGGATTAAGGACCGTACCCTGTTCAGTGAAAACCGAAGCGGATCTTGGCTCTGATCATTCCCCTGTAAACCTGATAATGGGCGTCGAAACATTTCTTAAGGAAAAGAGGCCTTCATTAACAGGTGGTATTATGGATTGGGACCAATTCAGAGAGCAACTAAATTCTAAACTGTCCATCCCAACTGCTCTCAAAACAGAAAAAGAATTGGAAGAGGCAGTTGAACTCTTTACAACATCAGTACAAGAAGCTGCATGGTCTTCGCAAACACCAAGGTATAAAGAAACTATCCATTTACCTAACTACCCTCAACATATTAGGGATCTTATTAGAGCCAAGAGACAAGCGCGCAAAAAATGGCAAAAAGACCGATTCCCTTCTGACAGACAGACGTATAATAAACTCAATAATGACCTTAAACACCAAATACGAAAATTTAAACAAAATAACTATGACAATTATTTTTCAAACTTGACAACCGATGATAACAGTCTATGGAATCATACCAAACGCCTCTTGAAGCACCGTGAACCATCGGTCCCACTGAGAAAATATGATGGTTCCTGGGCTGTCTCGGACAGAGAAAAGTCAGAAATTTTTGCCGATTATCTTTCAACTGTATTTAGACCACATGATGACTTAACTGACGCACTCCATGAGGAACATTTAGAGACAATCTTAGACTCACCCCTACCAATGTCACTTCCTCCCAAACCTTTCACTCCTACTGAAGTGCAAAACCATATCAAGCAATTACCAAAAAATAAAGCTCCTGGTTATGATCTCATCACAGCTGAGGTACTCCAAAAACTACCCAGAAAATCATTAGTTTTTCTTACAACCCTTTATAACGCTATTCTCAGAACAACAAAATTTCCCTTACAATGGAAATATTCCTTGATATTAATGATTAATAAGCCGAACAAAGACAAATACACACCTTCTTCCTACAGACCTATTAGTCTTTTACCGCTCTGTTCTAAAATACTTGAAAAATTACTACTGGACCGTATTACTAAATTACTGACTGAATTAAATACAATACCTGATCACCAATTTGGATTCCGCTCATATCATTCAACAACACAACAGTTACATAGAGTCACAGATTACATATCCGCTGCTTTAGAACTAAAACCTTACGTTTCTGGGGCGTTTTTGGACGTTTCCCAGGCTTTTGATAGAGTATGGCACCAGGGGTTACTAGTAAAATTGAAACCGTTACTACCACACACTTACTACCTTATCTTAAAATCTTTTCTTTCAGACCGCTTTTTCTCTGTTCGCCAGGGCTCAGATATCTCCTCCATCAAACCTATTTTAGCAGGAGTCCCTCAAGGCTCAATTTTAGCACCTTTTCTATACTTAGTATATACCTATGACATACCAACGAACAATAACGTATTAACTGCTACTTACGCAGATGACACTGCAATCATGACTAGAGACGCGGACCCTACACAAGCCACCCTAACACTTCAACACAACCTCAACGAGATTCAAACTTGGTGTAAGAAATGGAAAATAAAACTTAATTATGACAAATCCCTTCATATTACATTTACACTGTGACGCAAGACCTGCCCGCCTGTTTACATTGACAACCAACCTTTACACCAAACTGAAAAAGTGACATACTTAGGACTTACGCTTGATAGAAGACTGACATGGGGCCCACACGTCAAGACAAAAAAACAGACGTTACAGTTAAGACTGCGACTTCTATACTCAGTACTTCACAGACGCTCAAAACTACCTTTAAAACAAAAACTTAACATTTACAGTTACTTGATTAAACCCATCTGGACGTATGCATCGCAAATTTATGGACCGGCCAAAAGAACACATATTCAGAAAATACAGACATTTCAATCTAAATTCCTAAGACTGATAACAGACTCCCCTCCTTATGTGTCAAACGATATACTACATACAGACTTACGTATTCCGACAGTTAAGAGCCATATTCATAAACTTTATCGACAATTTCATGAGAAACTACGTGGACACACTAACAAACAGATACATAATATGGCAACAGTACAGATACCAGACATAACTCGACGGAGGCTGAAAAGGAAGTGGATGAGGGATCTCCTAGTCTAATCGCTAATAATTTAGTTTCACGCCTGGAGATTGTACCACTGGGTGCTGACTTCCTCATGCCTGATCATGTCTGTTGTATCAATGTAAATTTCACATTCACTGGTTGTCCATTGTGTACAGTTGTGAATAAAGTTATTATGTTAAAAAAAAAAAAAAAAAATGTTTACCACAATATCTGGACGGGTACAAACCTTTTAGGTTATATTTTGTTCTAGAATAAATATTTTTACATTTATTTAGTTCTTTAGTTTTGGTTAAACAAAGCTACATTCAAGTTCAAATCCGTCTGACGTAGATTGGAATTAATTCGGAGTAATTTATATCCCGCCTTCACTCTCACCCAGAAAAATCCCGTGTAGCCAAGACGGCAAGGAATTGGAGGTGAAAAAAAAGTCAGAATTACTTTTCTCAGAAGATAAAAAGTCCAATTCAATATTGTAAATATATAAAATGCCTAATGAGGTGATTTCTATTGTATTGTTAAAATAAAACCAAAATAAATAAATAATTAAATATAAATGAATATTAGTAACAATACAATAGAAATAGAAATATTGATTGGTTTATACAATCACTATATTAAATAGTCTTAGTAGATAAGACAATCAAAAACCAAGTGATGAACATTGCTCAATAAAATGGCTGGTAATATTGACATAGATAAAGAGACAATGTGAAAATAATCACTGATAAAAAGGTAAATAACATATTGTATATAATTGTAAAACTACTAGTATAATGATAGCATATTATGTGCTTTGTCAATTCATATTCATGGAATATGAGTCAATTATATCATAGTCACTACAAAAATACATAAATGAAAATTTTTTAAAATAATTGATACAATAATACGTTTTTCCTGTCATTCAATTCGTGTCAGTTTCTTCTATTTTAGAACATTTGATCACTATTGTAAACTTTTATTTAGCACTTTTTTAGCTTTATAGGTTATGGTCATTCACAAAAAATATAAAAAAAATATTAGCTTTTTGTAATAGTCATTATGAAGTTGCCTATTGTGGATATGACAGCCTATATATCAGGTTACAGAGCAAGGTGAACTTGTGATATTTATTGTTTTACATTGGAAAGTTAATAGTTATTTATAAATGTGTTTTTAAAGTGTTTCTTAAGGCCGATCCACACTTTCTGGTTCACTTGGCCCTGGTACTAGCTTTGAATTAACTCGTCATTTTGTTTTATTATTATTATTTTACCTATCATAAAATGTTTGGCTATCTACCTATAGGTTGTCCGTTCTAAATAATAATTTTTCTAATTATTATAAATGAACATATTTTTATATGTTTATAATTTAAGCAAGCGTATAATTTCAATTTAAATATGTAAATGAATCGATTTAAGAATTTATTAAATGTTTTAAAAATATTATATTTATTGTATAATTTCATCAAGTGCCGTTTATATATTCTTACTATCTCTAAACTATTTAATTTATTAATTTGTTTTGTTGTTAATAATAAAATTTTAATTAAGAATTTTCAGTTAGCAAGTCCACTATTGATTACAATTCGTCTGTGAACAAGAAATGAGTGAAGTTCCTTTCCTTATCCTATCAAACCTCACCTTTTTCATAATAGCTAATAAGATTTCTATACATTTTTGTGAACCAATTAGACTAGCTAACCAGTTCTTGTGACAAATTACACTGAGACATAATCAAGGCTGAAGCGGCTGTACACAAAAGGTAAACGTGAGTACAATAAACTGTATTAACTTGACAGATGATTCATCCGTGTCTTTAGCGTCCTACGCGTAGAACAATCCTTCCTTTCTGCGAACAGTGCTTATGATCGTTCCTTCGAATAAGGTAGGCGGTTCGGAAGTTATTGACTAAAGTTTTATAAAAAAAGAGAGACGTTTTTATTGATTGTTTCAATTTATGTTAATTGCTCCAGGTATCATGCTAAATCAGTTATTTCACTATTTGACGAGGAGACGACCGTGAACTGAAGCTAAGTTTAGAATAGACGCCTACGTTTTTCCATACTTTTTATTTGTTCTGGGTTAAACTGAAACAATAGACACTACTACAAGGCTACTCGCATTGCCTGTAGGTAAGCAGATATTGCCATTCTATTATTTCATTAATATTATTTTAGTATGAAGAATATAAATATTAAATTTTTTAATTATTTTTCTACATCGTAGATCTTTAACCTGTTTACCAGTGTCCCTCAAAGAGGAATAGGTCCCACAATCTACATGGTGTATACAGCTGACAACCCAATCCATCATCACCAATTAAGCTAATGACACATTAGCGTGTTTTAGTATATAATGATCCTTTTGATCCCCAATCACTTCTATCAGTGACGTAGATGTTTCCGGAATGAAATTTGAACACGTTGAACAATTCAAATATATAGGGCCTATCTCAACAAGGAAAAATGAAATTTGTGAAGAACAATTCAAATATATAGGGCCTATCTCAACAAGGAAAAATGAAATTTGTGAAGAAATAAGGCGAAGGTTAAAAGCCGGTCGAAAACAATCATTTCGAGCATACCCTCCAGAAATTTAAAAAATAACATATATGTCACTATTATACTACCAACAGTTCTCTATGGATGCGAAATGTGGCCTCACGCCTCAAGGGGAGAACAACGCCTTAATGTTTCCGAAACAAAGTACTGAGTAGAATATTTGGTCCGAAAAAGGATGGAATTATGAAAAAATTTAGAAGGCTCCCCTATGCGAAATTGCGTAAATATCGCAGTAAATATCGTTCAGGTAATAGCACCGCGATGATATAAATGGTCATGTAAAGTCGTTGGGCTTAGTAAAGACAGAATCTCAAAAAAGGGTAATAAGTTTTGAGACGCCAGGTAAACGACAAAGGATAGACCGAGACGTAGATGGGAGGATTCCGATCTTGGAGATTTGGTTTCTGAAGGAGTTTGGAGGAGGAGAGTTGGAGGGAGGTGTGAGTCAATGGCTGGTGGTGTCTGCATCGAATCTTCGGGTGCGCTAGGCCTTTTATTTATTATTTTAAGCACTGATACCCACCAGGGTCATCTTGCTTCATATTCGGTTCCCCATAATCCTCCTAAAGCCGCGTTTACACCAAAGTTGACAACAAGAAGTTGACAACTTGAAAGTTGCCAACCAAAGGGTAACTGCAGTCAAACAAAATTTTTTTTAAAAAGTTGCTCTTCTTAAATTTTGAGCAACAAGTGGAAAACTTGTTGCCAAAGAATTGACGCGAAAGGTTTAGATTAAGTGAGGAGGTAATTACCGATTTCTCCAACAAAGTAATTTTCTGAAATTTTTGTTTTTCCAAAGTATGTTTTTGTTTGATCGTAGACGTGAAGCATTGTTGATATTTTTATATATCGAGGGTACTAATTGAGTATCCTCATACACAAGTTGAGCTACACACTGTTGAGGCATATGTAATCTGGGATCGAATAACTGTTTTATATAATATAAGTTTATTTATAGGACTTAATTTAGATTTTTGTGTAAGTAATCACAAATTTATCATTTTTGTGGTATGTGTATTTTAGAGATCTGTACAGAGTCAAACCAAGGTATTTTACTGATTTGGACCAGGGGATGACTTCTCCGTCAACCGAACGTCAGATCCGGGCGCGTGGAGGGGGAACAGTTCTTCGCTACTTTTCTATAAGTTGCTTGCGCAAAGTGTGCAGCAACAAATCTTCTACTTTTAGTTGTCAACTTTCTTTGATATTTACCGACATTCCGCGGGAAACAAGAATTTAGTGGAAGACAGAAAAAGTTGCTGTATTTAGTAGAAAAAGCAACAAATTGCCGCAACTTGTAGAAAACTTAGTTGTCAACTTTAGTGTAAATGCGGCTTAAGAGTCTTAAAATGGTTCGAGAACTTATATTAAGCTTTTTTATTAAACTGCTACTTACAAGTCAATGGCTTGTTGCATTATATTCATCATCCATCACATTTACTTGGTGAAATTATTTAATATAGTTGTAAAGAATTTAAAAAAAAAAAATATACTCGCTAGCAGGAGTGAGTTGTTTTTTTTCAAAGGTAACAAGCAGGTGAAGTAAACATCACGGATCAGGCACCATTTTCCTCTCGAGCAATTGACACGTCCGACACCAATTTCAGTGACGTTCACAGAGCCTCACGTGGCGAAAGTGAACTGATAGTTGAAAATCCGACAAAGTGTTTCTAAAAGAAAACATGAGATCACTGGATATTTTCGCTCTGATAAATAGAGCTTTTATCTTAAATGATGCAAAATTTATTACTAAATGTAAATGTTAATTGACGCAATAACCAGGAAATTTGTGTAGTTAAAAAAAAAAAAAATTACACAATTGTTTTTATTGATATACCTGACTGTACCTTCCCGATTTGTAATATTGATAATAAATAGGTGTTGATTAAAGTTTATCTATTAAAACTCCAGTTATTTTATTTATTTATTTATTTTTTAAATCTAATATATAATATGACTTGGCCTATTAAGAAAAATTCACTAGAAAAGTTTAAACTTTTTTATAACCGGTCATGAATTCTATTAGATTAATTTTTTTTTTTTACTTAAGCGCGGGGAGGGAAAGTTGTCTACCTTTTGGAAAAACAGGAAATCCAATGATAATGTCTTACACTTTTTTATTTTTTAGGCATTACGTATGCAGAGTAATATTAATTTATTTTCTTAGTTCGTTTGTTCTAATGAAATATCTAATAAGAATTAATAAAATACATAAATTATAAAAAAGCTATTATATTTATAAACTATGGAAACTGATGGTTTTTTTTTTTTTTTTAAATAACAAGAATTAATTGATAAAAACAAAAGAGAATGGTATTCTACTCAGATTAGGAATTATATAGATCACATGCATATTTACTAGCCCGTGATCAATAGACTGTTGCAGGTTACAACTTTTCTTAAGGAATTTTTTTATCTTAATACAAGTGAAGCATATACTTCCCAATAATATATTTTCTATAAACCAATTGAACATTCATTATGTATTTCCATTTATCAGCATTTTATAATGATTTTGTTTCATAAACATGGTTGCCACTAATCAGTAGATACTATTAAAAATTCAACCAAATTATTAGAAATTCTATTAGACACTATTATATTATTAATAACGCATTATTACATTATCATTACAGACACTAATTCATTATTATAACAGTATTTCTTATTAATATAACAATTCATTTCCTTTCCCTTTATTTATTTCTATTTCTTATGAAAATGTTTTATTAATAAATATAATATTGGAATGGCAAATATTCATCCATACCATGTTTAGAAATAAAATATATTAAACAATCTTAGGGACAAAAACTGAGGTTTAAATAAAATAAATATCATAAATAAATCTTTATAGTAATAAGCGAATCTTAAAGAAAGTAATAATCGTTAAATTACCGACTAAACGTCCGATCAGACATAGATGGAAAGATAACGTTTTGGCTTATCATGTGGATTCGGTCTTTGATGAGGTTAGAATTAGGAAGGTGAGTAGCCAGAGATTTCTGATGGTGTCGGCATGGAGCCATTGGATTAGCTAAGCTTTTTATAGAGTTTTAACTAGATAGCCATACTATTATACCATCTACGATATATAATTTCTCTAATAAAATATACAATAAACTCGGTCAGCCGGAAAAACATAAAACCAGAGCCTAGCGCTACAATTACCCACGTCACTGCTAAAGGTTGAGTATGAACGTTCTTTCCGCAGATGATTAGAACTTGAGTGGAGAATTTATTTATATACCTAGTTACGAAATGTCTGTGAAACATATAAGGTTTTAACCTTCGGAGGGAATTGAACTTACGTGTGAAACAGATCAATAAATAATTATTAGTCAAACAGTGCATTGGGATTAAAAAGGTTTTGATGGAACTTCGAAAATGTAAAGGGAATGAGGTCAAGAACGAAAGATTTATTTATATTATTATTACAGAAAAAACTAGAACGCTAGTATTTCTAATTGATGGTGAATGGGGCTTTAAAACGGATGGATAATGAAGAATCTCTCTCTCTCTCTCTCTCTCTCTCTCTCTATATATATATATATATATATATATATATATATATATATATATATATATATATATATATACACACACACACACACATATATATATATATACACACACACATATATATATATATATATATATATTTCCTTCTTTTGGTTCACCTATCAGCTCCTTCTGCAAATAATTGCGATTTAAAAGAGGATTGATCTTCAGCAAATTTTTTAAAAATTATTGATTGATATTTACAACTGTATACAATGTACATCAAAACACCTCGGTGATTTATCAGGAATCGAAAGTGAAGCAAGTTAGGAGACTAATGGATTCGGGCGGGAGTGGAGTTTACTATGAAAGGATTGGTATCTGGTTTGCCCGAAAAATGTTGATGACTGTAACCATCTGACACGAAATAAATTATTATAAAACACGTTGATAGAAAATAGTTTATTTATAGATAAGTAACGTATGGCACAATAAGGTCTTTATGGATGAGTTCATTTGTGACAAAGTAAGGAGCTTTAAGGATTTTGATAGTAAGGATTAGATACGAGCAGAATATATATCCAAATAGGCCTACTAACTGTCATGTAAATGAGCCTTTTCTAATTTATTGGAAGCTTTGAACGTTAGTGAATAACGACGGGCCGTTTCTTGCCGTTTTAGTCTTGTATGTGGATCTGGAATCCCAGGCAGTGGATCTGTCTAACAGGGATTAGAGGAATACCACTGAAGAATACTGTAGGACGTTGTAGGTTTACGACAAAGGGTAAAGGCTATTTGATGGGGTTTAATTTAGTTATCCATTTTTGACACCATTCTTGAAAATTTATTATGTCGGATTGGAGTCGGCAAAAATTAAAAATTAAAAAAAAAATATCATTAATCTCTGTACCTATTGCTCTTTACTGAGGGAAATTGTACATTTACTTCAATAAAAAAATTTAGTCAGTCTCAGTGAAAAGAAAAAAAAAGAAAAAAAAAAATGAACTAAACAAATTCTATTTCAATAACAGAGAAATATCTAAATATTACAGTAATAATAATAAGAGTGGACTAACCTGTTGTAACACTCGGCAGTGATAGCCGCCCCGTAGGTGGAGGCGTAGAGGAGCGGCGGTGGGGTAGATAGCGCAGGGGAGAACCCCGCGATCTTGGCGAAGGTCAGCTCTCTGCCGTCCGGGCACTGCCCTGCAACAGTTCATTTAGTGTTGAGACTTTTGTCACAAGGACCTTTTGACATGTATATCAGCCGCATGGGAATGGCTCCTTTCAAAGGGAACATACAGAATAAATTTGAGAGTCAGCCAACCTCATGGTCAGCGTTGTTGGAGAACCTTCAATTATCCAACTTTTGAATCTCGAAATATTTATTTCGGACATTCAATGATTTTTTAATATAGGTTTATAAATTTTAATCAATGTTTATCAAGCATCTATCAGAAGAAGGGTACCCAATTTTTTTGAGGCTAGGTGTGTCTAAGCAGGGTCCCCCGACTTGGAAGTCGATCCATGGCCGAATTAACATAATAGAAATTTTCTGCCTTCAGTCAGACTCAAACTCGGATTCTTATTTAATTACTTATTAGTAATTCCTCCAATTACTTCCTCTTTGGCCAACAGCCACCAGTTGATTTAGCAACACAACAAAGCCTCTGCACATCGGCCCATTCAGCTACCATGCACATATCGCTCATGACTGCAATAGTTGCACAACTCGAAAAATCATTTTTTGAGATAAGTGGGTTTAAAGTTTTCATTGCTAAGGAAAATGCATAGGAAATACTTTATTTTCCTTAAACGAAATCCCCTTCAAGTTATACCTTCTCTCGTTTAAGCAAACTAAAGCATTGCCTATGCACTTTCCTTAGCAATGAAAATTTTAAATTCACTTATCTCAAAAAAATTATTTTTTGAGTTGAGCCACTATTGCAGCCCATGAGCGATGCATTGGATTATTATTTTGATTGGAATTTATATTATGATTTAAAATTATAAAATTTATGTTACTAACAAAAGTAATAGAAAAAAAAAAAGAATTTCCTTAAGAAAGAATTTCAGTTGGAGGAATAGTCGATTCGGAAAACTAGGATGACCAAACCACATACTTTTTCCTGGTTTAGTCATCATAGTCAATGTAAGGGGCAAATGGAGACTAGGTTTTCTTGTTATTCCGTACTTTATTTCAGCTAAAGAACGAAAGTTAATAAAATTTCTTATATGGTTTTATGGTCTATTATATGGTCTATCATCTATAATATAATATATAATGTCCGATATGTTCGAATTGTGAAATAGGAACGACAAATGAACTGTTCTTCAGTAACCGCAATACATTATTGCATATATTTAACTTAAGCGCGCACTAGCTATAGATAATAACATTTAGAAAATAACATAAAGCACTTCATTTTCCTAACATGTTTTTCATTTGAAAAAAAACCGTTTTTTTGTTGTTTTTTTTTTAATTTTTTCATATCTTTTGAAACGCTTCACTTTTAGAGGTGAAAAAGTTAATATTCGGATTCACACCCCTAATAAAACATACAATTGAATTGAGAAAAATAAACTAAAAAACTTTAATATAATTTTCCCTTTTTGACCACTTACTGACCTGTTTCATAGAATCGTTTTATCTCGACAACCATTGAATATCAAAGAAGTACAAAAAAAAACAAAAATAATAAAAAAAAAAATTAATGTTGGGTATTAAGTTTATAGAAACACTATAAGTTTGTAGGATATTTTTCAATGAAACCACAATAAAAGAAGTTATAGAGCAGTGATGTGTTAGTACCAAAATTGTTCGATACTCGATACTGGTACCTAGGTTTAAAAATAAATTAATATTCCATAAAATAATTGATAGCATTTATTATTCACAACATTCAATATGTAAGTTAATTGCAGTTCAAACAGTGTACGAAAAATAATTCATTTTACATACTATTATTTAAGAAGATAAATATTCCAAAGGTTCTGACTTTTAACTACGGAAGCGCAAATGTTCAACTAAAACCTTCCACTAAACACTGTAGATAAACCTATACGCTGATATTTCTATGAATATTAAATTTAATTGTAAATTAGGATTCAAAAACCAGTGTGAAAAATAATCTTTATTCAGGGATCACGAAAATTCTCCAAGAATAACCAAAAACTAATAATAAAATTGTTCTATTGTCAAGCCGCATTTATTTTTTTAGTGCATCAAGTTTGGCAGTTGGAAATTGTAATCCTATTTATTAATTTGCCTGTAGCGAATATCCTCAACAATTTGACGTTTGGCTTGCAATAGCATTGTTTGATTTTCCATAATAATTTTATAGTTTTGTACCGAGTAGTGTTGATCTAGTAAACGAAAAATTGCTCTGTTATTTTAAGATATAGAAGAGACATTCTAATATGAATTGTCTTACATTTTTTTTTTTTTTTTTTTTTTTTTTTTATCATTCGAGAGAAGAATTGATGTATGTACAATAATTACATAATTATGAAATACAAATCTATCGCCAACATAAACTGTATCGATCGGTTCCTAGGAATCGACTTTGAATGATCGATTCTTTCTCCATGAATCGGTAGAATCGAGAATCTACACATCCCTATTATAAACCAAAAAAAAAAGTCGAAAATTAAAAGGCCCACCAAGTTAATGCTGGCCATGTATATCCAACATACAAACATTTGTCGATTTGAACTCTTTTTTAGTTCTTGCTGACTGGACTAAAGAGTTGATATGTTTATTTATTACTAAAACATGTAAGTTTTAATATACGGCTTAAAGAAAATCATGCCTTTATTTATTTTTGGAATTAAACGTGTGGGATAGATGATTTATATAATTTAATCAAACACATTCATCTACTCGAGATTATATTACTTATTAAACTATACATAATAAAAGAAAACAAGTTTTTTAAACTGTTTCTATTTACACACCTTATAAGGTTTCAACATAAAATTCCGTTTCATCATAATTGATGAACGATGTTACAATAATGTTGTAAGCACATCCATTAATTCTTGGTAATTGGATTAAATGCGATCCATCGTTGAAAAAAACAATATTACATTATATTTTTCTACCATAACTTTGCCTTAGCTCTGATTGGAGTTTCTCAATAAATTACTATTTAATTATAGAATATTACGTTCTGTGAGAATTGTTATTTCAACATATTTTATGTAACTAAGTACACACTGGAATGTAAAAAAAAGTAGTACCTCGTCATCCTTCCTCTGTTTTCTTGTCATCAATAAAGGAATATCACAGCCTTTTAATATTAATATCATATGCAAGGCAAACTAATGAGTAATGCTATTATAATTAAAAAAAAAAAAAATAATAAATAATAAGTCATTTTAAATTACTTTTGTACCATAACAGAGTTTAAATCAATTCGAATAAATTTAAGGTTGATGATGTAATATTATTCTATAACATTACATAGTATGGATATCTACTAGGATGTTATCCCGAAATACATGATATCCACCCTAAAAGTCGTATTAAAAATTTTCTCATTTGGGAAAAGATTTATCTTTTACAATTAAACATTAGAGTTTGTGTGACAATTTCTTAAAACAAAATATGACGTATTCCATAACATATTATGATTTATAATAACAAAATATGTGACCTCAACAAGAAAATTGACTTCAAACTTGGGTTATGGATTACTTTAACTTTATACAGGGTGAGTATCTCTTAGTGTAAAAAAACAATATTTTTTTTCTTTGCTTTTTATTCCAATGAAGAGTTTATTATGTTTAAAATTCATATTTTCACTAAGGGATTGTCATAGTGTTTTATTTACACAAGTAACTGATTTGTATGCCAAATGAGAACACCATGTTTTTTTCGGTTTCGAAAGTAAATTTCTCCATGAAAATTTTTTTTTTGTTTTTATTAACAATTTATTGAAATTTACAACAGTACAATATTTATACATCAAGTAAATGTGCTGTTACCTATTACAATAACGTGACAAAACTTGTAAAGAACTACTCATCAGTAGCACTTTAATAAAAATTCTACACTAGAAGGTCACTCGGCCATCTTCTTTTCAGACGCCTCGGAGGATTATCAGGAATGATGTGGGAAGCAAGTTGAGAAATTAGGGGATTTGAGTGGTTATGGACCTTACTATGAAAGGATTGATATCTAGTTTGGGCTAAATCTGCAACCTATGGAACATTAAGATCTTTATGGATAGGTTTATTGGTGACAAAGTAAGGTGCATTAAGGATTTTACGAAGGATTTTGGATTGTAAGGATTGGATACGAGATGAATTGGATGGTTTATTCGAGCTCCAAAGCTCAACTCCGTACGTCCAGATAGGTCTAATCACAGTCATGTATATTAGTCTTTTGTAATTAATTGGGAGCTTTGAAAGTTTGTCTAGTAAATGTTGAAGTAGTCAGTAACGACGGGCAGCTTCTTGTCGTTTTAGTCTTGTAAGTGGATTTCAAGTTAGACGTTTGTCCAAGTGGAGTCCTAGGTAGCGGATCTGTTCAACAGGGATTAGTGGAATATCATTAAAGGATACTGTAGGACAGGAAGTCGTGGGTTTACGACGAAGGGTAAACGTTATTTGGTGAGATTTTTTTGGATTTATTTTGATTCTCCATTTTTGACACCATTCTTGATGGGTTAGGATATGGGATTGGAGTGTTTGGGAGGCAAAGAAAGGATCATTGTTTACTGATAACACACATGTGTCATCAGCGTAAGTGGTGAGGACAGTGGTAGGATGAGTTGGAATGTCTCCATGATATTGAAACAAAATCATTACGTTTTACATATCATTCGAAAGCTGATTAAATTTTCAAGTTTTGGGGAAATTTGACGTTTTGTGAATAGTTTTTTCTTGAAAAACGGTGAGCGTTGAAGTAATATAATACATTGTGACTTCCCCAAATAAGGTGAAGATTAAGCTGTTTCTTAAATACCAAGTTTGTAAAATTCAAGGTTACAGGTACTCAGCTATTATAGAAAATTTAATGCTAAATCCGAAAATGTGGTCAAAACTTGAAAAATATTTAAACAAAATGGAGATATTAAGGCTTTTATAGAAAACAACGTGGTTTCCTCAAAAAAGTCTTTGATTTATCGTATATCTGGAACGGATTGGAATATATAGGTGAGGTCTGCGGCATTTTGCTACATTTTTGATCTAGTTTCACTCAATTTTTTTTTTTACACTAAGAGATACTCACCCTGTATAGCAGCAACCAATAGATGCTGTTCCAGCTTACTTGAGCATATGCAGAAGGGTGGAGCGAAAAAATGAGAATCTGGGTATCCCTGATACGGGAAAAGCAGCGAGATCGGCTTAAAAATATTGTGTAAAAATTTCATTCTGATATTATGTCATCTTGAGATCGAATAAATCGAAAAAGTTTCTGCACGAGAAATTAAAAAAGAAAATTTTTTATTTTAAACGTAAGCAATCCATTAGTCTAGATTATTTAATTTACACTGAAAACGTATTCCCTAGTTTTAGAAGAGATAGAATCAGAAATTGTGAGAACCCACTACCTGTTTAATCAAATAAGCGTAGGAGTGGGACATATTAATGGGGCGAATGAGAATAAAGAAACTGGAATAAACTCCAGAAAGTAACTTCCACGATATGAGGGTTATAAGGAATACCTCAATACAGGTGTTACGCGACCTCAGGACAATAATCTAAGTGAACAAAAATTTTATCAATGTTTTTCAAGCCCTCTGACTAAAAATATTGCTTTGCAAAAACTTAAAACTACAAGCGATTTGTGCGACCTCATAACTTTCATATTTCAACCTCAAATTTTTACACAATTAATTTTACCCAATTTTCCCGGATCAGGGTTTTACATATTCTCAAAACCTATTATGCAGACTTATCACAAGACAATGTACCGATTGTATTAAACGTTCATGATGCCGTTCCACAAATATTCGTCTCAGATCAGGTATGGAATCTCACTACTATACAAAAATGATGAGAAAGGCCTCCTGGTATTTTATTGGGAACTGAGACTAAAGATAATTGGATGGAGAACTCTGGAAGAGAAAAACAAATAGGGAATCGTATGTTATATTTTCCGATACCGTCGATTTATTATCAGATTTAGTAGGCTGAACTGGGCGGGTCATGTGCCAAGGATGGGAGAAACCGAGATCCCCATGAAACCTTAAACAAAGAGTTGCATCGCATCTGTGGCACAATCAGCCTCTATGAAGTACCACAATAGGGGGGAAGTCTGGCATTTGGTCCAGAAATAGTGCTTCCTTTACAAAATAGTGACCTTAAGACACTTCATGAGTTGTAACTGTGGAGGTTTTTTGAATTTTATTTGATTGTTTTATTTAATTTAAAAAAAAATCGAAATTACACCTTTTTTTGCTTTAATAAAACAAAGTGTTTACACAGCATATTTATAAGAAATAAAATTTTTAAAATACATTGATTCAAGAGGAGGTACCTTAGGGTATTGGATCTCAATACTTATTGTGACCCGTAATTATAACTCGATACTTAATACCTCAGATACCATATTTTATATATTTTTCTGTATCTCAGCACATTCAAAGATTGTCGTAATTGAAAGACAGGAATAAATATGAAGTTAGAACATAAAAGGAAAATTGAAAAAAAAAAAAAGTTTTACAAGGTTTGGATTTATCGGAACCTGTTTAGTTATTCCATTTATGGGAACTATCGAGACTGATAAATACTGTTATAACGATAAAACACTTCTTTCACTAGTCCTTCGAGAGTTTTCCTAGACTAGGAGTTAAAAGGTAAGAAAACATTCTACATTATGATGCTCCATTTCGTGTCTTGTTTTGTGTTCTGCAAAAATATTTTTATTTATATAACTTAAGCTTCTATATTACAGCATTGCTGAATAGGTTTATTACAGTACATATTATCTTGTCACATCATAATAATCTTATGTTTAAATAATTTAAATACATAAGTAATAATTTAAAACTATTTTTGAAATATTAGAGTTTCGTTTAGAATCTCATAAACCAGACGCAATTAGTAAGATAGAATCTGAATTTTTAACATGAACAAATAAAAAAAGAAATAAAAATTAGATTGAAAAAGTTTTAATGGTAAAGAAATGGTCAAGTATAATAAACAAGCCCAAGTTTTTAAATAAGAAAACTTTATATTTGGAGTGCCGACGTTTAGACCTGCCTTGCAGGTCTTCTTCATGGCGATTGTGGTCTGGTTGACTTGACAAACAGTCGTATTGTTACAATCTACAGTCAATCATAGAATCCTCATCATGAAAAAGTTTTAATATTGTCCTTTTTGCCTTCACAACACAATGTTTATAAACAATTACAATTAATCATCTTAGCAAAAATTATACTCTAACTGCGTCTCCAAATCTTTTAAATATTCCATATTACTCACTTAAACGAAATTCATTATGATTTTAGAACTACAATTTTTTCACATGATTCAAGAAGGTAAAATAAGGACTGCGATTTACAAAAGTATTCAAAGGCAGTTAAAAATGCAATGAAATTTTCAAGGAAATCAATCTTACAACGTACCAATGTCGACGAAACTTATTGTTTCCTAATTACCATCCGATGAATCAAATATTTCGTCAAATGTTTGCTAATTTGTTTTGTTTCTCCGGTTAAACTTGGCAATGACTGAAAAATATTGTAGTAAACATAGAAATAAGATTGCGTATGACTTGGAAACACGAGTCGTTAATGCATTGGAATAGTTAGATAACGCCTGTCCTTCAGGATATCTGCGGTTATAGAAGTCGAGTAACCTCGTTTAGTTTTGTTCTCACATAAGTATGCTAATTCATATTTAACATCCATTAACTATCAATGACGTAAATCCAGTTAATAAATGAAATAGTCTTAATTTTCATTGATTTGTTAAAAAAATATATTTCTTCTTAAATTAACTAGCCTAATTATACTTAGATATATTCATACAGTATTATTATGCCCATTCCATAAATTATAATAATAGTGTGACCGTATATAAGGACTTAAAAATAATTATTAATTATTAGTACAGTGCTTTTAGGTTATAGTAACCGATATTGAAAAAAAATACAGTGGTGATTATAAACAATAATTTAGGATTAAATATATTATATCAATACATTTTTATTATATCTAGCAACAATAATGAATTTCGAAATATTTAAAAACACATTTTCTATCTTATAAATCTAGGCTGTCAATCATTAATAATTATTTATATTTACAATTTACTTTTATTTATATTAATCATGTTGTTTAATTACATTTTTTACATTAATTATGTTGTTTGTTGATAATATATTAGGGATATGTCTATTCCAAGGAATCGATATATACCACTTCAGTTGGCGATAATTTTGTGATACCTGTAATTATTATTTATCAATTCTTCCTCCTAATGTTAGTTGTTTTTTTAACTTTAATAACAGAGCTATTTTTCATACACTGCATCAACACTACTTGGTATGAAGTTCAAAACAATTCTTTTTAAAAATCAAACATTGCTACTGCAAGCCTGAAATGTATTCGCAATTGGAAAATGAAGAGATAGGAGCACTATTACTGCCGAAGCTAAATTATTGACGGAATAAATGCAGCTAGAGACCATTTTATAACAGTTTTTTTATATTTTAAGGGATTTTAATTATTCCAGAATAAATATTATTCTTCATTTTATTGGACGTTCATAATGGTTTTCAAACCTTAATGTACAATTAAGACAGCACCTACCGAATATCTATTCATCCTACCTCCGCAGTGTTTATTGAGAAATATTTTGGAATTATCTTCTTAAATAATAATTCTTAGAATCCTGTAGACCATAAATGCTATTTACTGTTTACTTATTTATTTCTTATGCATTATTGTTTCGTTTTTTTAACGTATTAGATTTTTCAGCTGTCATGTGGATTATTTTTATTAATAACAATGTATTTTTTAACCAAGGTATTAGTAACGAAAATTGTATTTATGTATTAATGATAATTTGTTTGTTACTTTTAAGTTCCATTCGCCTAAACTGAAAGATATTTTCAGCGTTTCGTGATTATCTGTAAGACATATGAAGTGTCTAAATATAACTTACTTTCATAAATAAGTAAAAAAACAGTTTGCATCCTCAGTGTTAATTACGTTGTTCCTTGCATTGTATGCATTTCAGCTGCATTGTAGCAGCTATCACAATTATTTTTTATTTTATTTTTTTTCAATCAAATAAAATTTGTATTTAACTTTTACCAAATTAATTTTGTTAAAACATTTCTATAACTACCATTTCGATGTTTAAATCTCTTTTCTTGTTATTATTTTTCTTTGCAATATCATATCTTTTTGAAATCTAGATCAATTTCCACTAACTACTATTTAGTAGTTTCGATAACCAATGTTTTGTGGCTATTTTTTATTCAATTAAAAAAAAGAAATGAATGAAAAAAGTATAGTTGATTGATAAGGATGATTAAAGGAGAAGATGATCAGGAATATTGAATAGTCTCTTTAATGGCGACTATCCGCTACAGACCTTTTTCTTTATAAATTTTAATATTTAACAGTTCACTGGTAAATAAGTGGACCCAACACTCATCAATATTTTTTCATAGTTTTAATCACAAGAATACAAAAAACAAAAAACAGAACGTCTATAATTAGATTAACTAACTTAGTAGGTTATAATTGGTTTATAAAAGCACTCAGTGTTGCCAGGTTCACTTAACACACTTTCAACAAAATTTGACGCAACAGCACTTAAACAAATAACACTTCTTACAAATAACAATAATAATAACAAACAGAAAATAATAATAAAAGAACAATAAGCTAATAATACAATAATAAAAGCAATAACGAGCGGCGCGACAAATATAGTAAAAAAAACAACACATCTAAGTAAAAATACTTTTTCACAATTATATGTAGTATTGTTTCTTTTGACTGCATGCCTGATCATATTCTCCTACATTAAAAAAAACATAATGAATGGTACTGTATATTATGTATAGTGAATTTTTCTCACATTTAATTTAATTATGTTTTCAATAATATGGAATTAAAACTGCTGGATTACTGTTTTCTTATTAACTCACAATTTAAAATTGTTGACATGTCCACGGTTTAAACCAGCTAATCGAAACAGATAATAATAAAAACTGTTTAAACAATATTTTTTATATTGATATATTTATACTGATATATTTTTATATATTTTTTTTATACTGGCTGATCTAAAATGTAAACACTTATTATCCGATTTATGATTTTTTAAATTTATTTATTGGTACTTACAAATATATACATCAAGTAAATGTGTGGATAATGGCTCAAATGACTTGTCAATAACTATAAAAGAACTGCTCATTAGTAGCACTTCAAGAAATGTTTCATATGAGAATCTAGGTCATATTCTATCATATGCCTTAGGGAGTTCTCAGGAATGGAGTTGGAAGCAATTTGAGAGACTTGTGGGATTTGAGTGGTTTTGGAGTTTACTAAGAAAGGAGAGGTATCGGGTATGGGCTGAAGGAGCAATATATGGGGCATTAAGATCATTATGGATAAGTTTATTTGTGACAAAGTAAGGAGGATTGAGGATTTTTCGTAGGATTTTGGAGTTTAAAGATTGAATACGAGATGGTTAATAGAGGCTTAAAGCGTAACTCAGAATGTTCAAATATATTTAATTACTGTCATCTCATAAATCTGTATTATTAAAAGCAATGAATTTATTGTCATTATTTTTTAAATTATAGAATAAATAGTTTAAAACGCATAAATTATATTGGATATCTAGAATATAAAGATAATTTACTGATACTGATGATTTTTATAGTTATCCAATAGAAACAAAATGTATTTACACGATAAGATTAATAGATATATATCTATATGCAAACACCAAATTATAAACTTTTACCTAGTTAATTTCAGGTGACATTAACTTTAATGCATACAGTTTGTGTTCGTGAATGTAGAGGTTAGACTAAAGATTTATTCACAAACCTTAGTTTCAAAAGACCTTTTTGGACAAGGTTAGGTTTTTTGTAACTACGCTGGAAGTTATTTTGTAACTAGTCGAGCCCGACGAATAATTAATGCAGAAATAGTTACCGATACAAGGACATTTCGTGACGAGAAAGACGGAAAGGGAACGCATAGAATATGAAATGGCTCAGGTCAAAGAGAACTTTAAGTAACGATAACAATACATCAAAATATGTAAGAAATCAAAAAGTACAGACTTGCTAGTAACAGGGTATTGTTAAAATTACAGAAAAAAAAAACAAGGTAAAATTGTCAAGAATTTATTATAAGCTAAGCGTTAATTTCCTTGACATACAAAACAAGGCTGTGTCCTATAAATGTTTCCTGAAAGACTAAGATTTTTTTTTTTTTTTTTATAAAAACTTTTTTGAGCTTCCATCATCTTAAAAGATTTATATTTTAATATCAGTGACTAGTGAAAGAAATGTTACCTGGATGGAGATTTTTAGCGAAAGAACCATAGGGATATAATTTCCAATCTCGTGATATAAAATAGTATTTTCATCACATTTTAATTTTTTCTCATCTCATAAGGTCCACAGGAAAAAAAAAAAAAAAACAAAAAAACAAAAAACGAATATTTTTTTGTTTCGTGCAATGTGCTAAGGAATTAAATAACGTTCACTTTTTTCTTTTTTTTTATATAAAGTATATATATATATATATATATATATATATATATATATATATATATATATATATATATATATATATATATGTACTAGGTACGTAGGTTGTTTTTCGATGAAGTACTAAAAAAAAAAAAAAAAAAATGGAGCAAACCCGGCGATGCATAAATCCTATGGTTAGTATTTTTCATTTTTTACCCCTCCATATATAGTCGATAGATTTCAATCTGCTTAATTCGATAATTATATTTGTTTTGAATAGTTTATAGCCTTTTGGCAATATTTGTAAAGTATTTTAATACGGAAAAATATAAATAGTTATTAAAATATATTTAAAATATTTCAAAATATATCAACAAGTGAATCATCATAGGAAAATTGGATCGTTTTAAATTAAATTAAATGCATTTATATAATGGAATAAATATTTACACAGTAGATAGTTAAAGCATTCATGCAGGGTATGCTTATTTATTATAAATAAATCATTTTAATTATTTCAAGAAATGGACATTTAATTTATAGTTCAAACAAAAACACCGATTCGCCTTCTTTCTCTGCGTCCTAAAGTTGTAGAAAAATTATTTTACCAACGAAAACTAGACATACTGACAGATACACAAGTACTGCCTGCCCATCAATTTGGATTCCGTTCATTTCAATCTCAAGTTCATCAATTACACACTACAATATCATTAACAATCATAAATCCTTTTTTTTTTTTTTTTTAATTTTATCCCCTCCACTGGTGTTATATTATACTAGTGACGCAGCTGAGAGAGAAGCGCTGGGATCTCTTGGGGCCTGGCTTGTCCCTCCAAAAGTGGACAAGTCTGGTTGGGGGATCTCTCAGATTTGAATATAGTGTAAATAAAGTATGAATGTATTTTAAAATTTAATTTAATTTAAATTTTTTATTTTTATTTTTTTTTTTTGTCTTGTTACTTATTTTATAGATTATTTATTTCTTATTTTCTTAGCTTTATGTATTGTATAGTTTGAGATACTTTGTTTATTTTCTTCTTATTATTTTATTTTATTTTTTTATCTATTCTTTGCATTTATTTTTTATTGTAAATAGTGTGTGAATGGATCCATTTAGTCATCCATATTACCTATTACCCACATTGAGGCAGATTGTAATACTTTCTCAATAAAATTTAAAAAAAAAAAAATTTATCCATGCCAGGAGGAGGTAGTGTAGAGAGCTATTCTCCCTCATGTTTATAAGGTTTGTATTACTACACTATGAGCGAATTCACTTATTTTACCTACTTATTATACTCCAATAACAGGTGTGAATAAAAAATTAAAATTAAAAAAATATATATATTTATAATTATTTATTGGTCCATGTTTGTCTCATTCATTATCGTATAATTTATTGTAGGATAGAGGAAAATCAACTAGCTGTTTTGCTGCTAAAATATAACAACAACAATCAATGATATATAAAATGGAGAATAACTATGCTTTTAAAAACAACACAACTTATCTTTTAAGGGCCCCTAAACACTAATCGTGTTTATTCGACGGTTATACTCTTTTTATTTCATTACTATTCAATTAGTACAGTAGCACCTTTATAGAATCTTCAAATCTTCACCTAGTTTTAGATCTAATTCAAGTCACTACTGCTTGAAGTATGTTCATGAGGAAACTTGAAAGTTTTTCGAACCACAAAAGGTGAATTCACCTTAGGTAAAGGAAAAAACGGGTAATAAGAGGAGATAAAACCGTCCATGAGCAGCTGAAATAAAACTCACTGTTTGCTCAACACGACCATCGCGATTTTGGTGATAAGCCTCCAGAGAGCAATAAAACCTTTTCGGCCGTGGCGGCAGCGAGGTTGGAGCTCCTTGGTAACCCGCGAGGTGTACTAGTGACGCAATGTCTCATAACCCTTAGTGCTGGCCTTGCCACAAATTCTATGAGGAACTAGTTCAACTTATCTTTAAACGGATAATTGTAACTCGTTTTCCTCCGGCATTAGTCAATTATCAATAATGATGTTGCATATTTCTGAAGTCGCCCTATAAATAATGCTCTTTATAAACAACATGTTCGCGAATGATCTTGATGGGATCGAGCGAGTTAATCATCAAGGTTACATATCAATTCGACCATGATATAGATATTAAATAAAATATTTCTATGGCCATTTCATGACATACTTAAAGTACTCACGATCGCTCTTTCTGATAGAATTTTTAATGTTAATCGTTTTTTAGAAGGTAGATAGTTGTCATTTTTTTTATTGAAACATTTTTCATAGGTATTACATACTACCGCAATAATATTCTATAAGCAGTAGCAAAATGTTTTCTTAAAAGTAATAAGTGATTAATAATAGCAATAATATAATCTCTATAGTAACAATGTTAATCTCTCACTATCATAAATAATATCCAGTCATAGAAATATTAAAATTTAAGTATACCTATAAAAATATTATTAAATATTAAATTATAACAAATATTTATTTACATCCTCGCGCGGATCTCATTACCGCGTAGGGGAGCGTCCCACGGGTGGCAGATGTGGAAATGGTCGGTGGAACTTCTTTTTAAGTTCCTCCCGGCTAAGTCCGATGGACTCGCTGACCAACAAATGAGGGCGGCCCCCCAGGCTTACTGGAGGGTGTGGCGTAGGTTTGAACACCCTACTCACACATTCTTTTGTTCAAAACACACCCCCAAACAGTAATGGATCTCTCAGAGGCAAAAACCTCATTATCCGGAAGTAAACTAGTCCCCCGTTCGGGTCTCCGGGTGGGGACCTCTTCAGAGGATTCATGGTGCAAGTTGAAAATTAGGGATTTAAGCATTGGGACGTGGAATTTTCGTAGTCTTGATACAGCGGGTGGGTTAAAATCGGTAACAAACGAGGTTAAGGGGTACGCTGTAGGTATCGTGGCATTGCAAGAGGTTCGGTGGCCGGGGTAGGGATCGCTGACCGAAGGGAAGTATACTATCTGGTATGGAGGGACGGATAATTATTGTTTAGGAACTGGGTTTCTGATAAAGAATAAATTTCTTTCTGCTTTGAGGGATGTACAGTTTATTAATAATAGAATTTTGGTGGCCGTATTTCAGGGTAGGTGGTTCAAGATTGCGTTAATTAATATTCATTCTCCTACCGAGGATAGTGACGATGAAGTTAAATGCGATTTCTATGATACATTAGAGCGAGTTCACGATAAACTACCGCGATATTGTATGAAAATAATATTAGGAGATGCAAACGCTAAAGTGGGAAGGGAAGAAATATATCAACCGACTATTGGAAGAGAAAGTCTACACAAATACAGTAATGAAAATGGAACGCGACTTATAAACTTTGATATATCGAAGGGCTTGATAATCAAATTACGACGTTTAAACATAAAAATATTCATAAATATACGTGGACACCACCGGACTCACAAACGCGAAATCAAATCGATCATGTTTTGGTACAACTGAGATGGCAAAACAGCATAACTAACGTGAGAACATACCGTGGGGCAGAATGTGGGTCAGATCATGAACTCGTCATCGCGAAAGTATGTCAAAAGCTTTTAATAAACAAGAAAAATAAAATTAATATATCGTCCGATAAATTAAATCTAGTTATTAAAAGATCCGTTAATAAGAAGCAATTTCGCCTTAGAGTCAAAAATAGATTCGAGGTTCTAGGAGCTTTAGACAAAGATTGTGATGATATCGAAAATTTATGGTTAGGTATCAGTGATAACATTAAAGCTGTGGGGAATTCTTATCTAGGCCGTATTGAAAATAAACAAAATAAACCTTGGTTCAATGAGGAATGTTTAAACGCGTGTGTGAAACGAAAAGCTGCTAAATTATAAGTTCTCAATAATCCGAGCGAGCTTAAAAAACGAAACTTCTAGATTCCTCAAAAATAAAAAAAGAGATTATCTTAAAAACGAAATAGAATCTAATAAAATCGGAAACAACGTAAGGGATATGTATAAGGGTATTAACGGATCGTGTAAGCGCTTCGAGCCTATAATGAAAGGAATAAGGGATGAGAATAACAATATACTGGCGGATCCGGTAGACATAGTAGACAAATTCAGAACATTCTTTGATAATATTTTAAGTTCAGAAAATAACATAAATTCCGCTCCTTTTACTTTTCTCAGCGAGGAACCGTTAATAGAAGAACCGAGTAAGGAGGAAGTTGAAATAGCGATCATAAAATTAAAATCGTATAAAGCAACCGTAATCGACAATATCCCTGCCGATTTATTCAAAGAGTGTGGAGAAGCTGGAGTTTCTAAAATTCATTAATTAGTAACAATGATTTGGGGGAAAAAAATACCAGAAGAATGGAAAGAATCTATACTTATTCCGATTCATAAAAAGGGTCCTAGAACAGAGTGTAGCAACTATCGTGGTATTTCACTCGTTCCGACGTGTTATAAAATATTTACATCAATTCTAACGAACCGAATTATTAATTACGCGGAGGAAATAATTGGAGACTGTCAATGTGGTTTTAGGCGGAGTCGTTCAACTATCGATCAAATATTTTCCCTTCGTCAAATTTTAGAGAAAAAATTCGAATTTAAGGGCGTAGTGCATCAGCTCTATGTTGATTTCCAAAAGGCTTACGATTCGATTAGCCGCAAGAAGCTGTTTGATATTTTGATCGAGCTGGGGATACCAAAGATTTTGGTTAATCTAGTAAAGATGTGCATGTCCGAAACATATAATAGAGTCCAAATCGGGACTTTTTACTCCGAAAAGTTAGAGGTACGTTCGGGTTTAAAACAGGGAGATTCTCTTTCTCCGGTATTATTTAACTTAGCGCTAGAATACGTCATTGGGAAGGTAATGCTTACGGGAAAAGGATTAGAGATGGGTGGTAAATGTCCGGTTCTTGGTTATGCTGATGATTTGGAACTTTTGGGTGAAAACGAGGAAACTATAAAACTAAACGCTACTACGCTCATGACAACCGCTAACGAAATTGGTTTAGTAATTAATACCGATAAAACGAAATATATGTTTAGTAGCAGAAACGGTGAACATTTTAGTAATGTAGATATTTCCGGGATAAAGTTTGAACACGTTGAGCAATTCAAATATCTAGGGTCTATTATATCGAGGAGAAATGAAATTCAAGAAGAAATAAAGGTTAAAAGCCGGTAATGCTTGTTATTTCTCGGTCGCAAAATTACTCAGTTCGCGCTTACTATCCAAAAATTTAAAAATTAGAATACACAAAACCATTATACTACCAACAGTTCTCTACTGATGCGAAACATGGCCGCTGACGTTAAGGGAGGAACAACGCCTTGAAGTTTTCGAAAATAAAGCACTGCGGAGGATATTTGGCCCAAAAAAGGATGAAGAAACAGGAGAATTTAAAAGGCTTCACAGTGCGAACTGCGCGAGTTATATCCGGTAAATATAGTTCAAGTAATAGCAGCGCGGCGCTTAAAATAGGCATGTAAAGTTGTTGGGTTTAATAATGATGGAATTCCGAAAAAAGTAATCAGATATTAGCCGCCGGGTAAACGACGGAGGGGTAGACCGAGACGAAGATGGAAGGATTGCGTCAGGGCCGACCTGGGGGATTTGGGTTTTGGAGAAGTGAATTGGAGGGAAGTGTGCAGTTGACGGTTAATGGTGTCGGCATCGAACCTTCGGGTTCGCTAAGCCTTAATTTTCTTTTTCTTTTTTTTTTTTTTATTTACACCTGGGCTGAGGAGAACCAGATCCTTTCCTCAAAAAAAAAAAAAAAAAAAAAAGAAAAGTTAAGTGATCACACTGTTATTCCAGTAACACATATATTTATGTTAGTTACTTGTAAATATAGACGAGATTATATTATTATGCGGTCTAGTTCAAATCATTTGGAACGGTCTCAAATGGGCTCAAAATTAGCAATACGAATTCATGATATATTTAATGAATAAATTATAAAATAACTTGTACCACTACAACCCTTAAAGGGCCTTGGCTTCACAACTTAGGTAATACTATATTGTCACTGGGCCAACAGTTGTGAATTGTGGAGATTTGTCCGAAGTCACACTCAACCACCAGGTTTTTCCCGAATTAAGGGTTACCCACTTTATAGAGGCTGAGGAGTCAAAATCGGGCCCATGCTTCTTGTCCACTGAGCTACTATTTAATAAAAAATAATAATTAATATTTATACCTTAAATATAAATATTTATGGTGAAATTAATCCAACTTTAAGGACACCTAAATTCATTAATATTCTCTGATTCAGTAATATCGTATATCAGACCGATTCTTAAAAAAAAAACAAAGAAAAACAATAGATCATTGATATGTCTTTCAATAATCGACTGCTTTTTCCAATTTAAATTTAAGAACTAAAAGGATCAAATCACTTAAATTCAATGACCATTCGAAATAAAGTTGACAGAAAATAGCTGATTCACACGGTTAAAAAAACAGCAGTTAAAAAACGTGACTTTTTTCAGTCAAACAAATATACAATAATTCCTAAACGGTAGGATCTAGTGACAAATATTATTTTAAAAAATCTCCATTTAATTTCTGATAAGGAAACTGCCGGCAAATTTTCGATCCGAGCGACACCAACAAAGCTAGAGCGCATCTAAATGAATGTGAAACAAACGTTACACCTAAAAAGTATAGACACCGAGCTAAAGAAATATGCCAAAAAAAAAAAAAAAAAAAAAAAAAAAAAAAAAAAAAAAAAAAAAAAAAAAAAAAAATTAATTTTTTGGAACTTACCGAGTTCATTTCAGAATTTAGAATCGTTTAACGTAGCAGCACTAATAGTAGGCTTATATAATACCAGCAACTCCTCTCGCGGCTTCGCCCGCTCTCATGTGTGAAGGACTTACAATTAGATAGTTTTAACTGATAATCAAAGTTTTATATGTTTATCGGTAAAAATCTTGTTTTTAAGCTTTGTACAAATGAACATTATTTAAATTATTATTATTGTAAGCCTTTTTAGAACAATGAAGATGATATAGTTAAAATTTAGAAAAGATGGGTTCAATAGTTTTACCACTACAAACGGTGTTGCGGAACGTCGCTAGCCACATATCGGTCGATTTTTAAACTTTATTGGGATCGCTTCATGTTAAACAAATATTTATAGATTTTTAATAACAATTTTATTGAAAATAAGTAAATTTTATTATAGATTTCAAGCTCTATATTATACTGTGTGCAATGTATTATGGGTACTCGGAGTAATGTTTGTTAATAATTAATAATAAAACGGCGTGATCAAAAAGGGCCGGCACTCTTTTGAAGTCGGGAGTAGGATTGTTAAGCCATAAAAACCCTTCAGAGGAGATTTGGGGCAGACAAAGTCAGGTCACACCTTCGGAAAGATCGCCGCTGGTTACCTGGAAGAAGTTTGTCTGCAAAACTTTCAGACAAAGGGATCTAAAAGAAAAGGGGAAGGGATACGTGGGTATATATTCACGGCCCTAGAAACGAAGGAGAGAGTTTTTGGTTGGAGAGTTTGATGGACGGAGGGTGGACGAAGAGATGGGAAACGGTTGGAAGTGAGATGACTGAGAGGAGATGCTGGAGGTCCTCAGCGATGATCTCTTGGATGGCCAACCCAGAGAGATAGGAAGGAAGCCCTGATTATGACCGGATCCAATACGCCGACTGAAAACCCATACTACATTTTGTTAAGTACCAAATTTTGTAATAATCTTTAATAAGTTTATAATTTGTAAATTGTGTGCTGACCTTATAATATAGTAATTGTATACTCATTCTATAGTTCCATCTATTTATATTTATATCGTATTAATAAATAAAGTAAGTTAATATTCATGATAATTATTCTCTTTCCTAAATGCCACTAAAGTAATACTGAATTGGTTTGTACTTATTAGATTAGAATCCAATAAAGTCAATCAATAAAATAATAATAAATGGGGTTCTATTCAGATAGTAACACAGTATTTCCTATAAACCCCAAGAGCAACATAGCATGTGGGATTGCCACCTATCGGTCAATTTTCAAACTTCACTGTTATCCACATATTAACGCTTTTTTAATAACGAATGAATGGATAATCGGTAGATTTTATTATTGCTAAACAATTCTGGAACTATAAAGATGATGTGGTCAAAAGTTGGTACATATTGGTTCAGTAGTTTTTGCGTTTAGTGATTACAGACGAAAAATAGTTCTTTTATATAATAGTATAGATTGTACATTATAATTCTTATAGAGCAATGGCTCCAGAATAAGGTTCATTTTCATTTATTCAGTTCAGTTCAGTTAAGAAAGTGAATTGGATATAAGGTAATGTAATAATTTTCTAGGGCATATTTAATTTTGAGTGATGAATTAATTTATCACCGAACTTAATTGTTTAAAATTAAATAGTAAAAAGCTTTTTGTAAAAAGTTAAGTATATAGGACAAAATATTGTAGATAGTGAAATACACCTTTAAATAATTTAAAAACTGTTTTGAAATTAATCATATTATTTACAATGACTTTTGTTCTACTAGATTGAATAGGACGTCCCTGCACAGCGGTTGCAGCAAGTGAAAACCATAACGCAACAGAATGGCCCATTAACCAACCATAAGTATAATAATCGTAAACTGACAACGGTGCACCTCTCAATGCTTCTCAAAGGAGATAAGCGTGATCTTAAAATATTTAATATTATTGAGAAATAATAAGGATAATAATAATAATAAAGATTGCGAGTAAAGAAACATAAATAAAAGCAAAATCAATCGCTAAAGCCGTTTATTAATATTGAATTGCATGATTGTTTTTAAATATTCAAAGACTTGCCTAGAGGACTTAAATATTATATCAATGGAATCGATATAGTGAATCAGACAGGTTGAATTAATGCAGAAGCAGCATGGATATTATTCTTTTTAATTTTTTTTTTATATACACTATTTTATATTCCAACCAGGTGCGTAATGTGTCAGAATATTATTCTTTGGAGAACGGAAAGAAGGCGTGCAATGAATCACATCCATTCTTTGTGAAACGTTATTATTTTCCATTCAGGGGGCGTTCCTTAGCCGAGAACTGTCTCATGTTCCCCGGAGTGAGTAATAAAGGTGTCACTTTGCGATGAACTATATATTTTATCTTCGTCTTGTAATTGGGAGTCATGAGCAGTGGATTTATACTACATTTATTGTCTGTATGTCCCTCTGAAGGTATTAACAAGTCTAAACATCTCCTTGCTGCTCAATACTTTTTTTAAATATTTTAAAGTAGACTTAACAGATAATTATTTCTAAATTAATTTTAGCTTCAATCGAGTCAGAAATCCGAATTTTACAGTCTGTGAGGCGCCAAAAGCATCCACAAGCGAGGCCCAGGCAGCCATCAAAATTGATTTGTCGGAGTAAGTCAAAATAAATAAATTTGTGTGATTTCAAAAATTATAGTTACAATATAATTAATGATGCAAATCATATAAAATGAATCATTGTATCATCGCAAGCTTGGGAATACAACAAAAGTCTCAATGGCGAATTTATCTGGTATCTTTAGCATGATTGTAAGATATGTATAGATTGATAGAATTATGGAGTCCAAATTTCAAACAACAAATTTCAACTTTTTTTCCATCAAATTCTCTGAAAACAGGAGTAAATCAGAATATATCTTTCTATACATTCGAATTTGGATGAACTATAGACAAAACTTTAAAATAGTCTGTTAGGCTCTAAATAAAAAAAAATAATTAAATAATTTCTATTTTTTTTTTCAGTAAATCTTGACATAACTGTATGCCAACTGCCAGGACTACATTTAACACTAAAGGAGCAATACAAAATATAGTACCTATAGTAAGTATAGTAAATATAGTATTGTGATTTTTGTAGCTAATTTCGTTTAAGAAATTAAAATTTCTTTTCTCGACCTCAAATTGTATGGCATTTTTTAAACTGCTGAATTAGATGAATGATCTCAACAAATTATTAAATAAAAGAAAATTAATATAAAACATTGTAAAAAAAAGAAAATCTAAAATCTTAAGAAAGCTTCACTCATTACCTCCTTTTTAATTAATTATAAAATATTTAAAAAAACAAAAAAATAATAAATAAAAGACTCTTTAAAGCTAGAAAATAGTACTAAACAGAGAATAACTATTATTTTAACATTTTTGTGTATTTATTATAACATAATAAGAATCTCCTGTTCAATTATTTTACTTAATATGTTTCTTCGTTATTTCGGATATTAGGGATACAATATGATCTACATTTAGAAGATGACTTGATTTTTCTAGTTACAAATATTGTTGCCATATAACTAGACTATGACAATTCTTAATAGATAATATGCATGATTAAAACTTATACTTTAATTCTATAATTAACGAAATCATTATAAAAATGAAAAGTAATTTCATGAAATAGAACTAAAACTTTACTAAATACAAGAAGTAACTGAACAAATTGAATTGCTGTAGAACAGGGCTAGCAATTTCTTACGACGGCCGCTCATCAATCATTTTCCTCTCATAAATAATGTCATTACAAACGCGGAAACGAGCAAATACTGTAAACTCATCACCAGCTAATTTCTTTTAAAGTTTTTTTTCGAAAGATTATTATAAGGTTGAGGTGGTTATCACAAAAAAATAATTTTGACTAATATATAAAGCCAAACTGATTCCTACGAACTGCTCAATGGATCAATTGACATTAAAACTAAGTCAAGAAATTCAGCAAAAGGCCTTGTATTTTGCCTTCACTGCCTTTTAGAAACATTTTAAGATATTTTTCTATTCTGAAGGTTGAGGTGGTTATCACTAGGAGAAATTTGTAGTAAGAACGAAAATTATTTTCAAATTATCAATAGATCGCCAAGAGTTGACTATCCTTATCCTCTTAGATTTTTCCAAAGCATTCGAAAAAGTTGACCACAACATCCTCCTATCCAAACTTCGAAACCTTTCCTTATTAACATCTGCCTTACTCTTGTTCAAGTCCTTCCTCTCCGATCAATCACAGCATCTAGTTATTCCAAATAAAACTCCATCCAAGACCCAACCCCTATCCTGTGGCGTTTCTCAGGGATCTTCACTATCACCCACGCTATTTCCTGTGTACATTAAGGACCTTCCGCTTTCCATCCATCATTGTCGGTATCATCTCTACGCCGATGATCTTCAAATCTATTTATCCTTTCCCAACTCTGACCTATTACTAGCCACTAAAAGGATACAGGAAGACCTGAATCGAATCAGTATCTGAGCATGCTGAAAAGACCAAAGCGATTGTAATAGGTTCGAGTCGCCTCTTAAAAACCATATCCTTTATTCTCACCTTTTCCTATTATATCAAATTCTACTCCCCGGTCATAAATCTTGGAGACGTTTTTGATGAAACCTTATCCTGGAAAAATCAAGTATCCGAAATTTCCGCTGCACCTTCCCATCCTAAAACGTTTCAATTACGTTCTCCACCTTCTTCCTTTCGAAACCCGCAGATTACTAGTTACCTCTTTTATCTTCCCCTACTTCGACTACTACTGTGCTTTGTATGGGGGTGTTTCTGGGGATCTCAAGCCCAGAATGAAAAGACTATTTAACTGCTTTATCCGTTTTATTTTCGGTATCCCGAGAAGGGCTCATATTTCGCAGTTTTATGCGGATTTAAAGTGGCTTATTCCTTCCTACCGTCGCACATAGGGGTATTTGGCTAATCTAGCTGATCGGACCATTTTTCGCGAAGATATGGTCTTGGGAAAAAGTGTATAAATTGGCCAACTGGCGGTAACCCCCATTTCTCCGGGAAAACGTGTTTATCGTATTCTTTTGTCCATAACTCCAAAACTATTTGCCCGATTTAGGATAACTTTTTTCATCTTAAAGCTGATTAAATTCACTATTAGACTATTACATATGAAGTTTTAATAATGCCCCTTAAAATAAACATGCCAGCACGCTAAAAACCCTCCCTGTACTGTTGTGAAATCTGAAATTTTTTCTGCCCATTTTTCACTATAACTCCGAAACTATTCGTCCGATCCAAAATTTCATATTTTTTTTTTAATCTAAAAGCTGGTCAAATTCAATATTAAACTCTATATATTTAATTTATATTAAATACCGTGAAACATTTATTATAAAGTTTTTTAGTTTATTCGACATTGGTCGTTTATGCTTTTAGCAAAGCTTTTTGTATATTTCTTTTTTGTATTTATAAATATTTCTAGTCGTAACATGAGTGCATCTATGATAAACATTAAACATAGAAAGTATCTTCTCGGTCACAAAAAATATAGCCGCTATAAGATCTTCAAGGCTAAACTGCAAAAATAAAGAAATAAAAAAGTAAAAGCCGACCTTCGGCAATTCCGATTTAAAAACTTGAGTATAACTATTACAAAAGGTATGGTAAATGATGTATGCAACAGGTACATGGCCATTCAATTGTTCGAAAGAGCCTGGCCGACGGGCATATTCTAATTCATTTTAAATGGATTAACTAAACCAGTGTGTAGTTAATTAATTAATTTGCCTATATCTAGTATTCCTATTTTGCAAATTACTTTATCATTACTCGATACCAGTTAATTACGAGGATATATATCACAAAATTAAGGCATTCAGCAGACATAATAAAACTGATTATTTTATATTCCTGTTTAATGAAAATGTATTTGAAAAAGTAATGGTTGTATACAACTCACTGTACTTGACAGTAATAGATTTTTTGTCTAATATACAAAAAATCATATATATAATTATAAATAGCCTATTGGAAAACACTAATTAAGCTTTTGGGCTCTAAGAAACCTCAATGCTCCTTTATTATATCCTAATATATTAACTATAATATTGCACAAATTTCCTGACGATCAATTGGCATCCTAAAATTATTCCACCGCTCCCATCACCTCTTTCCCTATCTGCACGTATATTCCTATTATCCTCCCTTATATTCCCCCAATTTGATAATAGTTGTGTGATATATGGTGGGCTCTCTATGGTTCTGGAGGACAGATTAAAGCGTATCATAAATTACTTTATCAGTTAAGTCCTCGGAACCTTTAGATGTCCTCATGTTTCCCATCAAGTTTGCTCTCCCCTTGCTTCCTTAGAGAGTACTTCCTTGGTACATCCCTCTTCCAAGTTATTAACATCCATTACCGTCCGTTTATTTATAGTATCCTACAATTCAATTCCTCAATCCTGTCACAACATACAAGATCCCGTCATTCGAATCATCTCTTGCCCGCTCCTCTACTTTCTGGAATTCTCTCCCTCTTTATATTGGTGATGCGTATCTCTTAGGAACATTCAGAACACTCCTCTTCCACCCCCTTCTCTCTCTATCTTGGCTGACGCTCTTTAATTACATGGATACTTCATAATGAATGTCATTCTAGTACATCAGGCATTAAACATTAGCCTGAATTCACATTTTTTTATCATAACTAACTAATTGATTTTCTTTTTTATATCAGTTTTTCTATCCCTACCTTGCAAATGTTATTTATTTTCCTGTAATTTATTATTTACTCCTATAATCACTATTTTTCTTTCTTTTTTTTTTATCTCCCTGTTTCTAGTTTTCTTTTTATTACCTCATAAAAAATCATTTAAATCGGCATTTACTTTTATTTTTCTAGTTACATTATAAAAATCTCTTGGCCATACATGATTTTACATATATTCCTTATAACCTGCCAAGAAGTCCCCTGGATCTTCTAATGTAAAATGGTCATTGTCGTGGTAGTTCCTCTGCTATCACAACATTATAAATTTTAAATAAATATTGCTCGAAGATAATGTATATATATATATATATATATATATATATATATATATATATATATATATATATATATATATATATATATATTAAAATTACTATGGTGACAAAAGGAAATGTGATATAGATGTTACCTACACTAGGGAGCTCTTTTGTTCTGCCAGTGTCAGTTACGTAACTCCGTGAAAACTAGGCTGCATTTAATTATTCATGCCACCATCACATGGCAGTAATTGAACAAAACGTTCTCGTTAGCGTCCTTATCCTAATTTCAGGGCGGCTATTGTTTATGTTACAAGGTTATAGGGTGAGGAAAAGAAAAAAAATCTATTTTTCATTTTGGATATCAACTCTGGAGTTTTTTTTTATATAGTAAACTATAAATAAATAGTAATTTCTCGCTTAACTGAGGATAGCCAGCGAAAAGAGCATACGATTATCATGTAATATCAAGTGTAGACAATTTAAAAGGATTCAATCGTGTGAATTTTGTGACGTAGATAGCAATGATGGTGTCCAGACTATTCACTTGATTGTTTAGCTTTTGGAAAACTGAGGGATCATCTCCTACCCAGACTTACTCCCGATGTTTTATGTAATTTTCGTAAAAAAAAAAAAAAAAAAAAATATATATATATATATATATATATATATATATATATATATATATATATATGTTTAATCTACATATTATGTGTGACTATCAGTGGATTTTGAGTTTATATTCGAATTTTTCCTTACCAAGTACTGAATCCAAAACCCTTCATGGTTTGTTGCATTATACGTTTTTCATTTGTTCCTCATTAAATACATTTGGAAATATTTAGAAAGACACGACGAGAGTTCTGCGAAAGCAGAATGGTTCACTCACCACAGAGATTACACTCTGAAGAGAATCTGAGTTTATTCAAGAAAAGTAGAAGTGACAGCCGATGGGATCTGATTCACTTTACAGATTCACCATTCAATTTTCTTAGATCATTGATCATTCATTCTTTTGATCAGTTCATGAGCAGGTCGCCTATCTCTTGGCAGTAGTGTTAGCCACTTGAAAAATTTACTTTTAATTACACATACCAATATACCCTCCTATTAATGTAGTATCCGACGAAGAAATTTATAATGGCAAAGTAAAAATATTTGCGATGCAGTTTTACATTGAGCTCATTTTTCACATACACTTTGCTTATTTTTTGTTTATGCGAACAAAACTCCTTAATTAGATCCTTCTAGTCCTTCAGGGGCTATTGTAAAACTTATAATTTACATAGATTCATAGATAAATAGCATTTATGATATAAACAAATTTTCATAAATTTTTCATAAATATAGAAAATAAAAATGTGCAATGATATAGGTAATGGAGGGCAAGTCCGTCTGTCGAATAATTTTTTATATATTCCAATTTTATGACGCTATACTTCCCGATAATTATGTGTGTTGTACGTGAGGTGTGGATACATCAAGAAAGTCCTGATATGATGTACAGACTCTTATTAATTGTTATTGAAAAAAAAAATTAAAAAAAAAAAAAAACCTCTTAAGGAGACCGATGCCTTATCCGTAAAGCCGATTATTATTATTATTATTATTATTATGTATTTCTTTATTAATAATAAAGACGGATACTCAGAGAAAAAATAACTTAATGTTTACTAAGTATATCTTATATATCCCTAAATATCGGTTTCTTATATTATCCAAATCGCCATGTAAAGGAATCAGTTTTCAACGGTTCCAGGACTGGCAGAAAAGACTAATCTTTAAATGCCGAAAGGCAAAATAAGATCCTTATCCTAATCTCAGGGCGGCTATTGTTTATGTTACAAGGTTATAGGGTGAGGAAAAGAAAAAAAATCTATTTTTCATTTTGGATATCAACTCTGGAGTTTTTTTTTATATAGTAAACTATAAATAAATAGTAATTTCTCGCTTAACTGAGGATAGCCAGCGAAAAGAGCATACGATTATCATGTAATATCAAGTGTAGACAATTTAAAAGGATTCAATCGTGTGAATTTTGTGACGTAGATAGCAAAAGACTAATCTTTAAATGCCGAAAGGCAAAATAAGGTCCTTATCCTAATCTCAGGGCGGCTATTGTTTATGTTACAAGGTTATAGGGTGAGGAAAAAAGAAAAAAAAATCTATTTTTCATTTTGGATATCAACTCTGGAGTTTTTTTTATATAGTAAACTATAAATAAATAGTAATTTCTCGCTTAACTGAGGATAGCCAGCGAAAAGAGCATACGATTATCATGTAATATCAAGTGTAGACAATTTAAAAGGATTCAATCGTGTGAATTTTGTGACGTAGATAGCAAAAGACTAATCTTTAAATGCCGAAAGGCAAAATAAGGTCCTTATCCTAATCTCAGGGCGGCTATTGTTTATGTTACAAGGTTATAGGGTGAGGAAAAGAAAAAAAATCTATTTTTCATTTTGGATATCAACTCTGGAGTTTTTTTTATATAGTAAACTATAAATAAATAGTAATTTCTCGCTTAACTGAGGATAGCCAGCGAAAAGAGCATACGATTATCATGTAATATCAAGTGTTTTCAACGGTTCCAGGACTGGCAGAAAAGACTAATCTTTAAATGCCGAAAGGCAAAATAAGATCCTATCCCTTATTCTGCCTATGTTTGATTTTTAAATAAAGTCGGAGGAAAAAAAAGGACTCTAAAGACAGCTGCAGTAATCAAATTCCTCCTATTATAATATTATAATATACAAATAAATCGGGTTAGGAATAAATGGGTCAAAGAGGAACTCAATGTGTGTTTGATCAAGGAAAGTAAAAAGGTTCGGGAATATCTAAAGTATCGTGAGAGATAGAGACCCTAAGAACGATGGAGAATCGCCCAACTGGATACAGACCTGTAGGACGTTTGGATATTCTTCAATTACTAGTATATGGAACTTGTAGGTAATTAAACTATTCTAGCTAGTGTGGGAAAGTCAAGATTCATTTCGTGGGTTCCTCACGAGACCAATTCCAACCTCCCCAGGTGAAATTCAAACCCACTACCTTCCGTCCCGGGCGCGCTGAGACCTTCGCCCCAAAGCCACATTCAGTGGTTGCTGAAAATGCAAATGAATAATTTAGTATTTACTTACTGTAGTTCTTTTTTAGTGATTCTTTAAATCTACGTCATGAATTTGTACCACCATTTAAGTTGTTATATAAGCACCCTCGCCATATGAATTCGTCATGTTTAGTCAAAACACTGTTTTTCAATAATCATTTAGCAGTAAATGGTTCTTAAATGTTTACTTACTACTTATTCTGCCGTTACCCATTTACCTTTTTAACAAATTTCATTAAACTGTGTCTCGAATTTTTAGTCTTACCGTGTCATTTGTTTTATTTTGATAAAATCTTCAAGCTACTTGACCAAATTTGTTTTCATAAATGTAATAACTGTGAAGCTAAAGAAAATAAACTTTTTCACTTCTAAATTAAATTAATAAATAATAATAAAATAAGGTGCATAGCTAAAAAATTATCGTATAAAAAAACTTTAATCAATTAACGTATCTGCCTAGTGGCTAATCTTAAATAGATCTGATTCATAATTGTTCTCAGAACATTAGTGTTTGCTATTGCTTAAATTATTACTTACCTTATGGGGTAACGGTTAATTGTTACGGCAGTAAGGCATTACATCGCGATAATATGGTTACTTAATGTACTGTAATTGTTTTAACATAGCAGGACAAATTTCTAATTTGTCATCAGAAAAAACTAATACTGGATATTGTCCCTAAATTCCCGAAATTTGATACTGAATCTCTTTTTATTATTTGATCCAGAAAAATAATTTTGAAAGTTAAATAGTTAAATCCTAGTTTCAACTTCCGGCGTTCCCAAAAAAATGCAAAAAGTCCGAATAAAAGATATTTTTTGCTTCCAAATGTAAAAAATCGATTTCTAATCAAATAAACAACTGTATACAATAAAAAATAAATAAAATATCCTAAAAATTATTTTTCATAGGTTATTTTTTGATCAAATCAGTTATTTAGGCACTTTAGTACGTTACAGTGCAGTAATTTGGTTGTCGTTCAGGAAAACATAAAGAAGTTATTTTTATGATTTTGATGTTTTTAAGATGGTAAAACACAACTTTTTACACTTATAAAACTTTTAATTTTTCAACTTCAAAAAGTTTGTGCGTTTCGAATGAAATGCAATCCCTTTTTTTTATATGTGCTAATTTGTCAATTTTTGCTAATATGAAAAAGTACGCATTAAAATAATAAACTAGTAATACAAAAATAAAAAAATGTCTACAAGTTTTTCTTTTTTTTTTCTAATTTTTATATTTAGGTAACTAGATATAGAAGATCTTGGCTTCGAATCCTGGGCCGGTTGAAATTTATTTTTTGGTGGACACACGGAATGAATCTCCAGCTTTCCACCTTGGTTAGAATAGGTTGGTAACCTGTCGGATAACCCGTCCTTCCTGCCGTAGTTAGAGTACATAAGGACGTTAAGGACAAACTAAAAATAATATATTAGGTTATAACAAATCAGAGAGATTGTTAACTATTAAAACAGTACTGTGGTAATACCTTTTGGTTTATTCTGCAAGACATTTACTACAATTTAGACACTAGGGTATAATACAAGCTTAAACAATACAATAGATATGTATCATGAGGTCTTACCCACACTTGTCAACCCTTTCTATTCTAGCCGCAGTATTAGGGCATAAATTCTGTTGATGGTCATTTCGGGGACGCAAATAAAATGTTCGAATCACGTTTCTTACATTTACCAAGCTTAGGGTTCACCGCTTCCATGATATTATTTTTTTCTTAACCAAAAACATCAGTACAATATATCTAAATTTTCACGTACTATATATTTAAGATCTGTAGTTCTGACAAACACCTTGCTCTCCCTTTCTTTCCCTGTCCGGTTTGAGGATATGTATTAGATGATGAGGATATTTATTCATGAATATTTCAAGAAAAAATGTAATTGCAGAATAAACTTAGCTCATGAAATTATTATCTACTCTACGATAATAATTATAATGAATGAATGAAAATATTTTATGGGATTTATTGTTTTGGTTTGAAAAGGGTTAGTAATTTTTTTTGGGCAGCTGACTGACTTCATCGATAGATAAACAGGGTGTTCAGCATAAGACTACAGTAACTTCGGAAGGCGATTCTGGGCATCATTTGCAACAAAAAATTCCCTATAAAATATAGCTCGATTCTCATCCGTTTTTTTACATGTTTTTAATTTTATGTTTTTCCAAGAAATTTCTACCTGTTGACAAATAATGGTCTATATTTCCCGAACTATTAAAGCTTGAGCAATTTTAATATTCTCATTAGAAAGAAGATTAAATTTCCTCTAAAATAAAATTTTTTAGACTTCAAAATAGCCGCATCCTGTATTTAACTTTGAGATCCAAACAGTGATCAAATCATATTATATTTGTTAGAAACGTGCACTACTAAAAAAAAAACTTCTAGAAACAAACATCTTTCGAATGGTATACCATGAATAGTGATACTTTTTAAAATTGATTCTGAATTCGCTTATTAATTACAAAAAAACAGGAAGATGCAACATCGGCGTTTTGGGAAATACTGAGAGAATGCTCAGAAATGTTAAATAGTTTTATTATGTTTTACTAATATAAAAGTAATTTAATCACAAATACCTATTTATCAATTATTATCAATACAATGCGGCAAAATCATGATGAACTTCGCCTAGCAGTAGATGCAGTCAGAAGAAGATCGGTGCTCTGTATCAGAGGAGGACATTTTGAACAATTATTGTAAATTAAGTATGTAAATTTTAATTAAACTATCTTAAAAGTTTCTTAAATTAGAATAAGATAAATAGGTAATTGTCATTAAATCACTTTTCTATCAATAAAACATAATAAAACTATTTAACATTTCTGAGCATTCTCTCAGTATTTCCCAAAACGCCGATGTTGCATCTTCCTGTTTTTTTTTTGTAATTAATAAGCGAATTCAGTATCAATTTTAAAAAGTATCACTATTCATGGTATACCATTCGAAAGATGTTTGTTTCTAGAAGTTTTTTTTTTTAGTAGTGCACGTTTCTAACAAATATAATATAATTTGATCACTGTTTGGATCTCAAAGTTAAATACAGGATGCGGCTATTTTGAAGTCTAAAAAATCTTAGTTTAGAAGAAATTTAATTTTCTTTCTAATGAGAATATTAAAATTGCTCTAGCTTTAATAGTTCAGAAAATATAGACAAATATTTGTCAACAAATAGAAATTTCTTAGTATAGTAATTTTTGTATTGACCTTTTTTTTCCAAAACTTACATATCAAATTAATTAGGGACAAAATTGATGTTTTTGTCGAAAAATATACTAAAAATAAATGAAATTAAATAATGCCAAAATTGGAGTAACGTGTATATTAATATCAAAAATGTATTATGTTTTTCTGTTTTATTTTCAACATAACAGGGGTGCCAAAAAAAAAACAAATATATTTTTGAGATGAAATTCTGGATATTTTAAATACATAACTTTTAGAACAATGTTTTTTTCTTTATTTATTTTAGAGTTGATTTAAACAGTCAATTCTCGATTCATGAAAAAAATGTCGGCAAGAAGATGTTAAAAACTCGAATCCTAGGAGGCCCATCGAGAGCCAACCCAAAAAATACAATTTCTTTTCTTACTAAAATCATAAATATTAAATGTTATTATTAATAAATGATGTTTTCTTACTAAACTAAACTTTTAATAAACTACAATGTTTGTTTAATTTCCTAATACCATAAATTTCCATAGAATCGCTTATATAAAATAACACTTGTGAGAGGTCACCTTAACCCCGGGGATTTTGCCCCCCCCCCCTCTGCCCCTCCCCTCTCAGCGACCCTGAGATTCGATCGATGTCGCTAATATTGACACATTATCTGGTAATCATAGGAATGCATTTGATAATGAGCACTTGATTGTATTCACGATAAACGACACCACCAACTGTTGACCAACCGTTGAAATATATATAATCTTGAAATTGTAATTAAAATTATAGATTGATAAAACAAATAATACTAAACAATTTTTATAATAATAAAAACAAAATGAAAATAACATTGTATTCATGTAACAATAAATAACGATAAAAGTGACTTTGTATCCCATTACAAGGTCTTTACTAAAGCTGTATAATTTTTCTAAACAGTATCTAGCCGTTCAAAATTCGAATCTGAATTTAACGGGTTAATAGTATTGAACTGTTTTATGTGAAACGTTAGAGGCATTTTGCTGTTAATTTTTGAAAAACCAAAATTGAAGTAGGATAGGAATAACGTTTGTCATGAGAATCTCTTAGGTTTAATCAAATGCGATTCTAAACAATGTCTCCTGTTTACTCTTATTATTAAGATCTGTTGTTGGATATATGTGAACTTGGAGTACCAATTCATACACCGATTTTAAAGCATTTACTATAAATTAAAACAACTAACATTAAAATATTTGTGAAATCCTACATGAATCGTAATTAACTGTATTTATTATACTTGTAGGTGAATGCTACTTGCTTTTTTTTCTCCGAATTTATTATATTTTTAACAATTTATTTTAGACAAATTGTTAATCCAAAGTATCTGTTTTATTTAGATAGTTTTTTGAACATCATACCTTACTGAATTGCCACACCATCAGATCTGAATGAGAGTTAATCTTCATAAGATAAACATCCCAATGAGTCACATAAACCATTTCATCCCAGGTGAATCAAACATCCTTGCTTCTTGCAATTTACTGCACGTGACTATCCTGCTTAATCATTCCACGTCATTATTTCATAATTTCTTGTTAATATTATAAGAGATCAGTATACGATTTGTATTCAGAAAATATATCATAATATTTATCGGTCTCTACATAACTGTTTAATTCAGGATTGAATAAGAGATATTTTGGATTTTAAAGTAACATCTTGTTTATTTACCTTTTTTTCTGTATTTATCTGTTGCAATAAAATAAAAATTAATTAATTAAACTTTTATGTATATAAAGTATTTTTTCGAATTCTCAATTATTAGTCGTTCCGTTCTTTTAACAGCCTCCTTATCGGCTACACCTTTCTTTGTTCTGTGGTCCTGATAGCTGCTTGGCTCTATACATTCTAAAAAAGAAGCATGCACCTATAGATGGCTTTCTTGACGTGCATCAACGTTTAGCAACTTCCCTGCGGGAGAAAGTTACAAAGTATTGTTTGCAGAGCGGAGTATTATGCCCATTCATGTTTCCTTAAGAGAAAATACGGAAATATTCAATATTTATCCAATATTGGATACCTATGTCAGACACGGGTTCATGTGAAAATAATAAAACATGAAAAACAAAAATATATCAATATAAATAAATTAAACAAAAAAAAAAAAAAAACTGTAATAATAAGACAACCTGACGATCTCAACTAATTATATATGTATGCTTAACGTTCATAGTTAGCGTTCAAGCAGAAACTTTGATATTGCCTTTTATTAATTATTGCGATTAAATAACAAAATGAACTGAATTTAAGAATATACAGACGGCAAAAACACACATTTCGATTATAAGTAAATTTATGAAAATGGCTAAATCGATTCGCACAAAAAAACATTCTGTATATTTTAAAATATCATGGGAGAACTTAAGGTGAAAAAATTCAAAATACCCTTTAAAAATGGTAAAATTCGGTTAATTTGGTAAAATGAACAAACTTTTTTAGTAACTTCCCTGAATGGTTTATCAAAAAATAAATTTGCGCTAAATTTTTTTTTTTTTCATTGGTCACGAAAAACAAATCTTCAATTTTAATTTTTTTTTTTTTTTTTTTTTGTATGATATTTATTTACATCCTTTAAGTACTAGATTTGTATACAAATCGAATCCTTTATTCGAATTTATTTAGAATTTTCGGATTTTGTCATTTCTAGGGGTTGAAGTTTAAGGACTGAAATTATGTAAAATGTTAACTGTAGCATAAATAGGTTAAAGGCTTAGCGAACCCGAAGGTTCGATCCCGACATTACCAACCTCTGACCACACACCTCCCTCCAACCCATTCTATCAAAATCAGCCCTCACATCTACATCACGACCCACCCCTCGGACGTTTAACCTGAAACGTCCGTGACGTTTAACTAACGGACAGCTTAAAACTGAAAACTTTTTTTTTAATTCGGTCATTAAATCCAACGACTTAAAAACCCATTTTAACCGCTAAGCTGCTGATAACCTGATATGTTTTTACCGGATAAAACTTTCGTAATTCCGTATTTAGGAGCCTTGTATATAATCCACTATGTTTTTTTTTGTGTTTTTTTTGTGGCCAAATATTTACCCAGTACTTAATCGTCGAAAACTTTAAGCCGTTGTTCTTCCCCTAACGTAAGCGTCTACGTTTTGCCTCAAAAAAAAACAAAAAACTTTTGATAGTTTAATAGTTTTATATATCCTAATTTTTACATTTCTGGAGAGTAATCGGGAGCTGAGTAGTTTTGCGACCGAGAAATAACAAGCGTTTTCGGATTTTAATCGTTTTCTTGAATTAATTATTTCTAGATATTTTAAATTGTTTAACGTATTCAGATTTAATCCCTGAAGTATATATTTTACCGACATATTTATCGTTTCTACTAGTAACCATATATTTCGTTTTATTGGTATTGGTTACTAGACTAATTTAGTTGCCGGCTTTAATGAGCATTGTGGCGTTTTGTTTAATATTTTCCTCATTTTCATCCAACAGTAACAAATCAGAATTAGTGCAATCTTTAATTACGTAATTATTTCTAATAAATTCTTCAATTTATTTCGAGATGATCTACATTGAAAGACCATATTGAGGACGAGGTTAGAAAAAAGCTGAAATGGAAAAACTAATCCAAGATAATACTGAGCCTAGGTATTTAAGAACCACCCAGGAGTAATACCACGAGTGGTGAAATCGACCTTCCTGCTTCCACATTACTCCATTCGAGTATGTTTATTTAAGCAAGCCATCCTTGCAGTTTTACGGTCACTCCTATAAAACGTGGGAGCTGTGGCTCGGGCTACCACCGTCGTGTCTCTTGTATAAAACCGTTTGTCTAAAAAACTCAACCCTCTGATAAAGAAATATACAAACTCTGTGTATTATTTTTATAATATATTATTTAGTTAGTTTTAACTTTTCTAGATAATTTTTATTTTCGTACTTTTATCTGAAACGAACCCAAATAAACTCTTCTAATCATGCCCGCATATAGGGCGCATTGTTAAACTTTTCAATAAACTGTATTATTAAAATAAAAAAATTATTGTTTAAAAAACTAAAAAAAACACGCTTTAATAGCAAACCAAACTGAACCTATCTTAGACACAATCTAATGATCTACAACCCTTAGTATATAACATTTTTGATCGAATTATCCATTTTTGTGTTATAGACTCTTAAACCTGACCAAAACTAACTTTTTTAGTTGGTGAAATTCGTCAATTATTGACAATCCATTGTCGTTAAACGCATAAATCAAAGAGATTCAGTTTAAGAGATTTTTTTGACGCACAATTTAATAAACTTTAATTTTGTAAATAATACATTTTTCGGTTTAAAGCATTTTTTATTCGATTTTGTTTTTGCAAAAAATCTGACAAATGTTGGGTTTTTTGCACCCCAAAAATTTTCCCCTTATCAAATGTAGTCACATTTTTGATACTTTATTTTCAGGACCCACCTGGACCATACTGCATCATAAAACCTGCTACTCCACCTTTTGCCAGGCAGACCCCCTTTTTGGCGGTATTTCGACTTGACTAAGTAAGAATAGTAAAACAAAGTTGTGCATTTATTGTATTGTCATTGTTCCTTGACAGGTGTGTAAGTTTTCATGATAGTCAGATAGTTGAAAATTGGTTAAAAATGACGATGCAAGATTCCGTTACATACAGGTGAAGTTAATAAAAGCTTATTAAAAAAGATTGGATTGAAAAACGAAATAGGTGTGGGAAGAAGAGTAAGGGTTCTACACAATTTCAATCATAAATATATTTCAATCATTAATCAAACTTTCGCTCTTACACATTCGACACACCTCATTGCTTTTCAGATATTGTAATTTATATTTCCAAAAACTTGCTTTTCTCTTTTTTTGGACTAAAATATAAAAATATGGCCCATTCATAGGTCAAACTAAGAATCCAAGACAATACAATAAAACGCTGAAAATGTGCCGTATTACTATTGTAGAGAGAAAAAACACCGTTAAAACATGAAATCTAACAAAAATATTAAACAATTATACTGATTTTCCTTGTTACTCGCAGGTTGTGTCTAATGTTTCTTTCAGAACAGGAAGGATGGGTTATCCTACACGTTACCATCCTATTCTACCCAGAAAGGGAAAGGAATATTCACTCCATGATCATCCACGGGATAAATTTCAACCCGCTCAGGTTGATATCCATAATTTTTAAAAATTATACAAATAAAGTATATAAATTAAAATTATATACATAATTTCATTATGTTTCTGCTCATTTTGTTATATAAGATTTGTGATTTAATTAAGATTGTTTTTTTATTCTCATAAATAAATTACCAGACCCACAACAGGAAAACATTCTAATAATGTTTAACAATGAATTAGTTCTTTCCTTTTTTTATATAATTTCAGGTTTAATTAAAAATATTATTCATTTTTTTGTTATTTAATTCTTTTACATATCAATTATAATAAATGATATTAAAAGTTGCATAATTAAAATAATTTTGATTTTAACACTGTAAAGTTATTAATTGTAGTTTGTTTTTTGTTTTTGTTTTGATTCTTATTTATTTTTATTTTTATTTATATCATTTTATTATTTGTATTTTTAGAGATTATTATTTATTTTTTTTTACATCACGTGTGATTAAAATCATCGGCATTTCTATTACCTATTGCTCTTGAATGAGGGAGATTGTGATGCTATTCCAATAAAAGAAAAATATTATGTTTTTTTCACACTAAATCATTTTTAAAAAAATATTTATTTATTCTTTATTTTATTTCATTATATATATATATATATATATATATATATATATATATATATATATATATATATATATATATATTAATTAATATCCATATAGTTATAGTTTATTTTCACTCTCACTCTTTTCTCACCTATATATTATTATTTTTATTTTATTTTTATTTTCTTTACCTATTTTTTTTTTTTTTTTTTTTTTTTTTTTTTTTAATGTGTCGGTATTCTTCTTCTTCTTTCGGTGCATATCCGCTTCGGATGTTGGCGATCATGATGGCTACTCTTCTCTTATTGGTAGCAATGCGGAAAAGTTCCGTTGAAGACATAATGAACCAGCATCTGAGGTTGTCAAACCAAGATATTCGTCTTCTTCCAGTACGTCTTTTGCTGTCGATTTTCCCTTGAAGTATTTTGCAGCAAATCATATCTATTTGTATTACACATGATATGTCCTAGATATTGCAGTTTTCTGGATTTCACTATCTTGATTAGGTTAGGTGTTGTGTTCATTCTTCTCAATACTTCTACATTCGTCACCCTCTGGATCCAAGGTATTCTCAGGATCCGCCTATTAGTCCAGTAAAATAAGGCTAAAAGCCGTTTTCAAGAAAAAACTGCGGAACTTTTATTCTCAACGGATCTTTATGTTTTTTGGGGTGCTGAATCCGAATCTGAGGTTTGCTACCTCGGCAATTTTCGGCTTCATATTCAAAATTGCAAAATCACGCCAAAAAAAAACCGTTATTTTGGTTTTTGTATCTATAACACGATAATGAAGTTTTTTTCGAAGAAAGTCATCAAATATTATATTAATTATAGCTGGAACTAGTACCTATATAATGAAAAAAAGAAATCCGAAATCGGACTATTTTTCGCGAAGTTACGTAATTGGGAAAAAATGGAGAAATTGGCCAACTTGCCGTCAGTCCCACAGCTACGCGAAAACACGTTTGTCTTACTCTTTTGGCTATAACTCTAAAACTATTTGTCCGATACAACATTACATTTTTTCATCTTAAAGCTAATTAAATTTACTATAAGAATCTATAAATGAAGTTTTAATCAAACCCCTTAAAATGTACATGCCAGCCCGCTAATAAAAACGTACTGTTGTAAAATTCAAGTGTTTTTTGGCACATTTGTCGCTCTAATTTGTTCGATCCCAAATTTCTTTTTTCTATCTCAAAGCTGATTAAATTCACTATCAGTTGCTATATATGTAAATTATATTAAATCATGTAAACCACCCAAGCTAGCACGCTAAATGTGTATGTTTTGGCAAAATATGTAAAATATGACATGTTCAGTGGACTGTTGTGGGTATTTCACGGTGTTAATTATAAGTTACATATATAGGAGCTAATAGCAAATTTAACCAGCTTTTAGATTAAAATATTAAGTATTTCTAGATAAAATATTAATATTTAAGTATTATTATTAAGTTGGCCAATTTTTCCATTTTTTCCCAATAACTGTAACTTCGCGAAAAATAGTCCAATTTCGGATTTCTTTTTTTCATTATGTAGGCACTAGTTCCAGCTATAATTAATATTTGAAGACTTTCTTCGAAAAAAGCTTCATTATCGTGTTATAGATACAATAACAAAAATAACGGGTTTTTTTATTTGAATATGAAGCCGATGGTTGCCGTGGTGGCAAACCTCAGATTCGGATTCAGCACCTCAAAAAACATAAAGATCCGCTGAGAATAGAAGTCCCGCAGTTTTTTCTTCAGCTAACCCTTATTTTACTGGACTAATAAAGCCACAATTCAAAGGCCTCCGACCAGTGTCGGTATAGTTACTTCATAAATTTTTATTACTACTTTCTAAATTCATGTCTCATGTTTAATATCTTTGTCTGAAATTATTGTAGCCAGACTATTGCACCCTCTTACTACACATTTTTATTATTCCTTGGGGACAATATGTCTCAGAATAAAGATTGTTCTTTTGTTTTATTACATAAAAGCAGCGTCGCTTTTAATTTTTTTTTTTAAATGCAAAGTTAAATAAAAAGTTTAATAAAACTCAGCATAAACTTTATAGTCATATCTTTTTGAGTTCAACCTTTTTAATCAAAGTTTATATGAAAATATATAAATAATTGCATCTGTAGAACACTATTTTTAAAAATTATTAATATTTTTTCAATCGACGAAACAAGAATAATTCGCTGTTCATCTAGGGAAATAACGACTGAGGTCTGCCAAGGTCTAGGCGAACGTATGAATGAAACCAGAGTGCAACCGGATTTCCGGCAAGCTGAACTAAAAACAGTACAATTATTACAAAATTTAAATTTAAAATGCATTTAAAACACAATCGCAATGCAATTTCCTGAAGCTTCACCTCTTTTGACTCAAAATAGGTGTGAAACAAATAAAAACCGTATAAAAATATTCATTACACAAACTTCAAAATTATTGGCCCAATTTCTCGTTGCTTATAGCATCATGAATCCCTATGAGTGAATTAAGTAATATTTCTTATTATGGTTCCCACCAACTCATAGTTTCAAAGTTTTTAAAATAATGAGACCTTTTGTTGAATATATCAGCATTTTCAAACTAATTTCTACTGAACTAATAGAAGGTTGAATTTAATTTTTAAATTAAATTAGACTTAATAACATTCAATGAGCAGTTGAATTAGTATAAGTAATTTAAAATACACTTCTGCGGTTGCAAAATTTAGGGGCATATGGAGATATGAGCAGCCAATTGCAACTGCCTGCTAACAACGGAGCACTTTATCAATGCACCTGACTTTTACCTTCCAGGACTTCTTTGTATCTACAAGGATACTGCGAGGTTTTGAAACCCGAAAACTGGAAAAAACTGTTTACCCTCCTCAAAGAAAACAACATGCATCAACTAACATAATTTAGAAATCCAGTAACAGATGTAATGTAATGGAGCCTCTAACCTAAGTTGTACACGGCACTTAAAATAGTAATCAAATAAATAAAACACACTTCTATCTATTTATCAATTAACAGGAATGAAATAAATATAATTTAAAAATCTAATGCTGGAATATATATATATATATATATATATATATTTTTTTTTTATCAATGCTCATTACGTGTTTTTTTCGTAAAATATGCGTTTTGAAATGAAAAGTAAGTAACCGATAGAAAAATTTATATACAAAGAGAGTAAAAAAATAAATAAAAAATCCTAAATTCCAACCATTTAAACTAAAAATATGACAAATCTCTAATGAAATAATTACTATAAAAATAAATCTGGTTATTTAGCACAATAGAACAATTTATATCCGCGAAATGCAGCAAAAATAAATTCAAAAACATAAATTAGATGCACAAGGATCATTCATTACTTCCGTAGATTTCTTTTGTTCAATATTCATGTTTATGTTTCCTTACGTACCATTAGTATTGTTAACTTTTTTTGTTAAATACGACAGTTCTCAACAATTTCAATAATTATTTCATACAATGGACAGACAGTTTTATTTCATAATATGATATATATTTTGTTACTATTCATAAAATATTATCTTGTCATAAAATAGAACGAACGATAAGGCTTTCAGTTTCATGAACAATTACCTAAATCATTGCTTACCCAATAATATAAAAATTTCTATGATATTTTTGCTTTTAGTTTCAAGCAATTGAATTCGTTTTCGAAACCAGTGGATATAATGCGATGAAAACTTTGTTTATATAAAATGGGCGTAAAAACTACAGTGTAGTTAAATTATTTGTTTCTTATTTTATTTAATTAAAATATATTAAATACAAAACAAAAAAAGAAATGTTAATGAGCACAAAGGTTCGATGCCTTAATACCAACAATCTTTGCCTACTTAAGAAGTATAAAATTATACTGTCGGGAATATATATATTTTTTTTTTACTATACAACAAAATTAAAAATAACAAATCATCTATATTTAAAAAATAGATCTAATCCAACCATAGACTAAAGGTGCAATATCAGGGCTCTAAGCGGGATGAGACAAAACGTTTTTTTAGGATTGATGAATTAATTGCCACTTCTATTAGGATTATTTTATTAGAATACTAGTTTCGAATGCTTAAGATTTATCTTCAGTTCTAAAACATACAAAACAACTCAACATATCAGCACTATGTTGCTAAATCAAACATTGGTACTCACCTGAGGAGATCTAACAGATATCTGAAATATTATTATCATGGAAAGGGGAAGAGGGCAGGTAGGTTAAGTTTTGGGGTTCACAATGGGATTTCCCTATGACTCATTGGATTTAGATTTTATGACTTATAAAATAATCCCAATAGAAATGTAAATTAATTCATCAATCTTAATTGTATTGATCCTTCTGTACCATCATGCGTAACTCAAGTGAAAAAGTTTTCTCCTTTATAATTCTTATAATTTCTCCTTAGTCAAACGAAAAGGTTGAGCAGGGGTATTGTGTTTAAAATTGGATGTTTGAAATGTTGCTGTTTACCAAGCTCGGACAATTAGCTACTCTGGCTTTTCAAAGTAAAGGTTTGAGTACACTGTCCAACCATCAGGAACAAGCTTACAATCCAAAAACTTCTTCGAAGTCTCACCAAACACAAAGCATTACTATTTTCCAAAATCTGTCCAAACGAACCAAAGTGCGGCAATATTTTTGTTGGGTGACTAGCCTTCTATGGCACAAACTTTTTCGGCGGCTGCATTTGCGTTTAGACCTTTTTTGTTCTTTAATTTTTTTCTTCTGACATTGTTTTAAAAATGTAAATGGCACCTTTAGGCTAACTTAAGTCACAAGGAACTAAAGTATTAGTCAGGGTAAACATTAACCTAGATAATAGGAACAAAATCATTCTTTTATATTTAATTATGAGAGTTAAATTAAGGGTTGTGTTCATGCACGAGGACAAATTTCAAAACATTTGTTAATATCTTGTAGATACAATGAAATGGATAAGTTCTCTTACCGTATATGCTCTTAGTACCTAGGAAGAAGTTTTAACCAACAAATGTCTCAGCTTTCGTTTTTGAAGGGTTCGGTTCAACAAAAAACAAGTGGACAGAATAATACCTGCGTTTCACAGTTGTTAAATTGTTATTAGTTTGATTTAAAAAAATGGTTATTGTCCTGGAGCTTCCTGAGGACAAAAAAAAATACAAATTAGGGGATAGCAATAAAGCGATCAACATCATACAGTCGGGGTATTTTTTGTCCGAGATACCTTTCCCAGCACTAATATATGTCCCATGGAGCCGGGCTATACAAAGCACTAATTTCACTTAACTAAAATGGGTTCCATTCCATAAACTCTAATAGACAAGTTCGAGGCTAATAGACCTTTAACAAAGCGTGTAGAATCTTAAATATGAGTTTTTCTATTAATAGAGAATTGATAACGACTTCAAGCATGATCGAAAGCCGTATTGAATAATAATTTGATGAACCATTGCTATTATCCGTTTCTTCCTGGCGGGAATTTTTTTTTCTCCTGAAGATTGTTCTGAATAGACGATATTAACGGAAATCGCTGCAGGAGACCGTTCTGCCGCCGCTTCACTTTTGCCAAGACTGGAATCGATTATTGAATGATGAGAACCAGGAAGCTCTGCTAGGCCTTTCAGTGATTATGCTTACATAGCAAGCAACAATTATTTTCAATTGATCTACCAATTTTGAGAGTGATAAATAGAACTTGTAATAATAATATTTGATTCCATTCCAACATTTTTATGCCATCATACCATTTTCTTTTCCAGAGCTTAAATATCCTAGAGAAAAATTGTAGAAGAAGCACCCAAGTAAAACTTCATTTCCCGCAAGTTAATTTTACAGGCTTGGCTTAAGTAACTACAATATAAAATAATATATACAAATCTACTCATAATTTCGAGGAACGACAAAGGCGGTACCGATCGGCTCATTAAGGCAATTGTCTAAGTGCACCAGAAAGCTCACGTTGAAGAACAGGACGGTCTTGAAAGAGAGGACTCAGTAATTAGTTAGCACATTCATCTTAACTTCTTTAAATCTAAACCATTATTCCAACATTAAATGTTCTTCAAAAGAGATTTGTTTATTATACTTTTTTTTTCTTTTTTTTTTTTTTGGAAAGACAAAAAAAAATTAAGTTTAAATTCCAATAGACATACAAACAGTTAGGTATGACTAATTTATATATACATATATAGTTATTGTTTTATTATTACACTCATTAATTTCAAAATTGGGATGTTTTAAATAATTCTTTATTAACGTACTTGTTCTCACACTCCAAAGAAAAATTTATAAACCTTTAAATATTTTGATACGATTTTTTTTAAATATTATTATTATTAAAACTCCATTGATATTCTGAATAGTTTTATTTAAATAATTGAAATTATATTTCTAGAGAGTTAATTAAGACAAACATTTTTCTAACTACAGGTTTAAATTCGAACCACAAACCACCATGATTTTTTACTGTGAATAAATTTTGCACTTTTGGTCAAATTTAAGAATAAAGAAAAATCTATTTCTTCCTGATGGGGAAAAACAATAGATAAATCATAGCTGTATTTTTGGGTTGTTTTTTTTGTATGTCTATTATGGACTTTCTAAATTAATTGATAAATCATAGCTTATACATTTTTGGGTGAAAAAAAAACAACTAATTTTATTAAATCATAGTGATTAAGTAATAGTATACCAACCATCCTAGAGAAAATTGTTTCTGGCTAGTATTCACGTAAATATATTGCTAACTAATTTAGTTTATTGATTAACATAAAACCGAATTTTATTGTAAAACTTTTATGTTTTTTCTTTAATAATAAATTGGGAGGTGAGGTAGGTAGGGGTAATGGGCTTCTAACTTTCAGGTTTCAGGTTCAAGTCCCACTAAGGGAGATGATTATTTATTATGTTATACCAGCTGGGAAGGCTACCTTGGGGCATACCCACCCTTCGTAATGTAGTCACCCTTAAATATGGAAAAACCTGGCGATTGAATTGGCCTGGAAACTGTGTTTATACCTAACCCTAATACTGGTCCAAGACTGTTCATGAGTTGGTGATAACAGGACTAGTTCTTTAATTGTATTAATAATTATTTAAACAGTTATTGATAAAATAATAAAGGTTCTTTTAATCCAAAATTCGGGAATTAAGCCGCAGGTTGGACCTGGTTTTTCATTGGTTCTAATATTTAAGGAACACAAAAACAATACTTTTGTAAATATTTTATATCAATGATTTGTGATTTATTTATGTAAACTGAATATTAAATGACCCCATTTCCTTAATAAACATAATAATTCACCTAAATTAACATTCCCCACAAGGTCATGGATTGGATTAGTGTATCAAGTTCGTCAACTCGAATAAAACAATGGAAAAAGATTCTTATTCATCTCCTCTATAAAAAGCTAAATTCATTCAACATCCCACTCTCTACTTAGCATCCTCCTTCGGTTCTATAGTTTACATAAGAATACGTTTGAGACTTAATGAATAGCATGAATTTGTGAAAACCTAGCATTGAAACATTCCCAGAAAAAATATAAAATGAATAATGTGAAAAAAAAAATTTCAGAGATTATTAATTTTTTATGTTCTAACTGATTTTAACTAATATTTTGACGTTTTTTCTTCGACTTGCAGGGATTAACAAAATCTTGCGTTTAAAAGCCCCTATTATATATATATAATTATTTTTTTATTATTATACTCATTAATTTCAAATTTTGGATATTTACGTAGTTGTTCTCAAACTCCAAAGAAAAATTATGTAAACCTTCAAATATTTTGATACAATTTTTTTTTTTTATTATTATTTTCATCTATATCTATATATCCGGTTATTGAAATTTAAAACTGTATAAATATATACATTAAGTAAATGAGCTGATAACGACTATAATAACATGTCAAAACTTGAAAAGAACTACTCATCAGTAGTACTTCAAAAAAATTCTACACAAGAAGATCTCTAGGCCATCTTCTTTTCAGACGCCTCGGAGGATTATCGGGAATGAAGTAGGAAGCAAGTTGAGAAACTAATGGATTTGAGTGGTTATGGAGCTTACGATGAAAGGATAGGTATCTGGTAATTATTATTATTAAAACTCCATTAATATTCTGAATACTTCTATTTAAATAATTAATATTATATTTCTAGGTTATTCATTAAAACATTTTTCTAATTACAGGTTTAAATGATGAACAAACCATGATTTTTTACTGTGAATAAATTTTGCATTTTCGGTCAAATTTAAAATTAAGAAAAAAATAAAATAAACTCAATTTCTCCCTGATTGGGAAAAACAATAGATCAGGGTAGATCTATCTATAATCTAGTGTTTTTCCCAATTTACATTTTAGAATTAAAAGGATCAAATTACTTAAATTAATAATTGAATTACCAATCAATGGTTATTCGAAATAAAAACAGTTGAGAGAAAATAGCAGTTTCAAACGTGACTTTTTTGGTTAAAACCAATATAGATCCCAAACAGTAGGTCCTAGTGACAAATATTATATAACAAATAATATTCTCCATTAAATTTCTGATTAGGAAACTGTCGACAAATTCTCGATCCAAGCAACACCAACACTATAGCGTGTCAAAATGAATGTGAAAAAAACGCTACACCACAAAAAATTATAGACCACATAAGACATATCCTTGTCAAAAAAATAAATTAATTTAACGAACGTATATTAATAATTTTAATCTCGTTTTTATATATTTAGTAATATGGGGAAAAAGTATTCACTTCCCTTAGAGATCGCAATACAAAGTTGAAAATAAAATATTTTAACAAGGGTCAGTTTGTCGATTTGAATGATAATTCCAAAAATAAAAATACTTCCCAAATTTAGTGAATGATACTAAATGTTACCTCACGTTATATATTTATAGATTATTTAACATACCATTTAATTTGTTTTATGCTAGAGTCAGCTAAAACTTTTTAAACTAAAATCTCAATACTATTTTTTTTTTTTCTGATCCTCCAATATTTATTTATTTACAATACAAAAATAAAGAAAATAATGTTTAGGATCTTTTTTTTATCTCAATACTAATTTTTAAGTCGGATTTAAGATAAATTTTTCGTTTTTATTTTTTACATGGATTTATGATAGAGATTGGTTTAATATTGTAGGAAACATATTTATTCCAGTTAACAAGGAATCAAAAAATTCGTCACATAAGATTTTGGTTTTTATTTTTAAATTAATGATTTAGATTCGATGATAACTGACTGAGATTTTTTTTTCTTTAAGGTTTAATGTTAATTAAAGTAATCACCAAAAAATGTTTGTTTTTCGGATAAAAATATTTATTAGAATATAACTATTTCAATATTGATAGGTCGTATTATAAAATAAAAGCTATCTCCTATGTAAAACATACTAGCAGCAAAAAATTTTATTCTAACAATCATAAACAAAAAAAAAAAATATTTTTTAATCCAGAAAAACAAAATAATTCACTTCAATATATTTAAAACTTTTAAAAAGAAAATCATATATACAAGTCTGAAGTTCCCAAATTTAAGAAAAATAAAGCTTTTCTTTATACCCAAAAGGTTGAAGGTAAACCAACTTTATTGGTACAAATATTTTAATTGAAATTTTAAAATTATTACTAATAACACTACAATATTACTGAGTTTTCATACTTTTTTTTTTTTAAATACCTTTCATTATTGTTTTTCTAAATAACAAAAAAAAAAAAAAAAAAAAAAAAAAAAGCATAGCTCATAAGGGTGGATGATCAAGAAACAAAATTTATTTGGATCCGCGATGCCCGGTACAGGTGGCCCTGTGTTCAAAATCCTGGAGAGAGGGGGGGGGTTGAAATTTATTTGAAATTTACAAACTAAATGAATCTTGACCTTCCCACCCAGGCTAGAATAGTTTGGTAACCTCTAGAATAACCCGTCCTTTCCGCCCTAGTTGGTGTATATAAGTAGGAGTTAAGCTTAATAAACAATAAAATTGATAGTAATATAACTGGAGGTATAGATAGTTGAGGAAGCAACTAAACTAATGCTGATTAAGGGAGGACGTTAATAAAATTCACTATAATGATAAATGCACTAGTATGTAAATTACAATTCATCACAATATTTAAAAAAAATATGTAAGCTCAGTACTATTGCAGAATGATAAATATATATTTTTCTTCTCTCAATATATGTATAGCAAATCGAATTATAGGGCCTAGAGTTTTTAAAATTTGTTTCACAAATAATTTTATAAAATAAGTATTGTAATATTTTTTTTAATTATATTTATTTAAAAACTTTTTATAGGAGTTCGATCTTATAAAAATTATAACTGTATAAAAATTGGCTGTTATAAAATAAATATAAGTACGTACCGACGACGAGAGTAGCTAACAGCAGGAGCCCGAACATGACATGCCCGACTGCGGAGCTGGACTGGCACTAGAAGGACGCTCCGCCTCACTCCACTCTTCCTCTCATCCACTCTCCATTTCTATTTACATACTCGTCGGGGGCGCGGCAGTGCCGTCTTTTATCTTTGTTTCCAGCTATTGTACTTCTGCATAGCAGGTATATAAACATCATGAGCTCATTTTAACATTAAATTTTCTAAAGAAGTACCTTGAAAACATTTATTCATGGAATCCTCCCTCCATTACCTGAAATATTTTGATACCTATAAGAGACTTTTTGAACCTTTTTTTTTTTTTTTACTTTAATAATTGAGTTCACAACTGTCAAACATGTAAAATGGAAACCAACGAATTCTATGGCTACAAAAAATGAAAAGGTTATAGCAAGTGTATCATGATGAAGAGCATTGCCCAATGGCACCTCTGACTCTCTTCTTAATCAAATTTCATTTTATTCTAAACGATCTTTCATCCAGCTACTTTTCAAACTTAGTGGTATGATTCTGAGAGATCTCCGTAAATCGCACTGACATCGTCAAAATTGGACAATATGAGGGAAAATACTTGCAGGAAGGAATTATATCAGCAAAACTATATCATTTTCGATTTGTCATGTGTATTAACAAACCAATACAATTTTTCTCATAAACTCATAAAGTGAATGCTCTTCCGAATTGAACTAATAAGCCTAACATTTCCTCTTCATCAAATGGCCACATATTACTATATGTTTCTCATTTATCGTCAGAAAGAAGGCATACACCTCACCATCCGTTTATGACTTTGATATATCTAGAACGTTTTTGTTTTGTTTTTTCTTGGCATTGGTAAATATTACTGTTTTCACTATGACAAATTAGTTTTAATAATAATGTTCATTCCCTTACTATTTATATATTAGAGGACGAGAAGGTTTGACAAAAATAGGAAAATTGAAACCCGTAACAATACAAATCCATATTAGACCGAACAGAAGAAGGTTCACCTAAAGTCTCGTTATAATAATTAAATGTCTTGAGATTCGTTTCTTTTCCAATCACCAGCACACTTCTATTGTCGCTAAACTTATTATTCGATTCTACATAGTGCCTTTCCATGTAAATATAAAAAATCACCAGATACCTTATCATTCCGCGGGCTTACTAAACGTTTGAATAGAAAAACAAAATTATATCGATACGTAGGATATTTAAAACGGGAAGAATTAAAATCTAATACCAAAATGCATAGATATTCTTCGGTTTATCAAGATTAGTAGGGTAACATGAATTTTATCCAAGTGCGTTACTACTTCGTAAGACCTCGTCCCTAGTACATCACACTCATTACAAAATAGGATTATTAAGTGCGGAGCGAACCTAAGTAAAGAATTTAGCAAAAACGTAATTTATAGCAACAGTCAGATTAGGAAGTGAAAATTGTGAGGTCGATTCCTGACTACTAAAATATGGTATTAATTGCTGTGCCGATTAATTCTCTTAGCCAGGAAAAGCTCGTGTTGTCGAATCAGTAAAGAAGGGACTAATCGCATTGTTATTAATAAATACATAAAATTATAAAGCCTATGTTTTGTATATTTTTACTTAATCAGTACGTTATCATTAAACGCAACAATGTAAATATCAAAATACGTTTTAAGAAAAGAATAAAAAATTCATTTAAAAAATGCACAAAGATTTGAGTGTATAAAAATACAAATACACGAATAAACTGTAATGATAAGATAATAGAATAGATTTTTAAATGAAGCAAGTGAGTAAAATATCCAAGATATAATAGAACCGGCTAATACAAAACTCCAATTTGTATTAGCACTAGTTTTTGGTCTAGTCACTAGGAAAAAAAATAGTTTCAAATCAGAAAAAATAATGTTTTCTGGAGTTTTTTCAATTATTTTATTTTATTTTATTATTATTATTATTTTTGATGGGTTGGGGAAGATTAATTCAACTTTTAACATTGAATTAAAAATTCAATAACTTCTGAAAAAAAGTACAAAAAAATAACTGCGTTTTTATATAAATTAAATAAGCAGTTTACATTAAATTTCCTACAAATTATTTCCTACTTTTTTTCCAGGAAAAAAATATTTGTTTTTTTCTGAATTAATTATTTCGTTTTTTTCGGATGCTGAATTCAATAAGTTGTTCATATTTATACAATTTGTTTTCCAGTCAAATCAACTATTTCGGTGCTAATACTGGTTAACTTATGTAACATGTGAAATCGGATGTTGCATCTAATGAATCATTGTCCGTTTATTTTCACTTAAGTTGCATTGGCAAAAAAACAAATAATAAATATATATAAATAAGAAATAACTTGTAAGTAATTTAACTTTCTTAAGTTTAATAAGACTATGTTAGATTGTCTAGTAAATTATGGTAAAACAAAATGGGCAGTTGTTCACTAGCCGCTTCATCCAGATCCATATAACGAGGAAAAAATTATATATATATATAATTGTGTAAATAACATCTATATTTTTTCCTTGGATTTTCCCTATTCGACCTCTATGACTTTAACGCGGTCTAGCATCTAAATAGTTTGACTAAAATGCTGATACGGAAGAATATGGAGAAAATTGAATTTAGCTTTTTTTTTTTAATTTTTTAAATTTTATTTACTTTTTTTTTTTTTTTTTTTTTTTTTACGAAAATTCGATTCTTTAGATTTAGAAGCAAAAAACTGAAAATCATGTTTTTGGACTTTGTTTATTTTAGTTTAGGACGCTCAAGTTCTTTGTGGGGGCATAGTTGAATTTCGGATTCAGTACTTCACAAAAAACATAAAAATAAATTGCAAAAAAATTCATTACTTTTGTCCACGATAAACAACCTGGTAGATAGATTAGATATAATTTATTGGAGAAAGCTGTAATACCAAGTGTGCAGAAGGGAAGGATGTCCTATTAGCCCAATCAATCTAGACCAAAAATGGACAATCAGAGGAACTAAAAATACAAGTTTCAATTTGTTCAGAAATGTGTATGGAATGGTCCCCTGAGCAATAACAAATAAAGTCCCTCCAAATATCAGTGCCGCTGGGGGGAGAGGGGCCTTAGATGTTCCATTTTTAAGTTTTTCGCATATAACTCGAAAATCGTGCGTTTCATTAAAAACGTTTTCTAGTACAAAATTAAAGCTAGTTTAATTTTCTACAAGTTTGAATACAAACATTTGTACGAAAAACGGGACCGTTTTCGTGCTACTGGCTCCGTAAAAATTGTAATTTTCGAAAAAATTGTTTTTCACTCATGTTTTTTGTATCTTTTTCTTCTAGATCCTCACTCTTTCATTTTAAGGGAAATTGTCAGGATAAAACTTGCAAGGCATTAAATTTCCTATACAAATATACATCATATACAGCAAGAAGTAAATAAAATTAAAGATTTCAACGAAAACTCTTGATTTTCAATCCATAACTTATTTTTCTATTCAAAAGCTAATTAAATTTACTATTATCGTCCACATACGAAATTTTGAAGCGTTCCGTCGAATGAAAATCAAAATGAAATTTTGGATCGGAAGAGTTGTTTCGGAGTTATAGAGAAAAATGTGGCAAAAACCTTGGATTTCACAAAAGTACGAGTTTTTTTAGCGTCCTGGCATGTGTATTTAACGGGACTTGATCGAAATTTCATATGTGGGTTGAATAGTAAATTTAACCAGCTTTTCGATGGAAATAATAAGTTATATATTGAACAGATAGTTTCGGATTCAGGAATGTTTTCGCGGAGAAATGCTTGGTGAGGGGTTTGAGCGCGTCAGTTTTGAAAACGCACCCGATTACTTCATTTTCTGCTGATGCTTATCAATCACTGAATGTAATTTAGCAGTTGTATAAATTTCAGCTGTTTATGTTTCCATTTAATGGAACATCAAAATTTAATTAGAAAATCAAGAGTTTTCGTTGAAATCTTTAGTTTTATTTACTTCTTGCTATAAGTTGTGACTTGTTCAATATAAATTAATATATGATATATATTCGTATAGGGAATTTATATTTATAAATGTATAAGCAAAAAACTTTAAAATGGAACATCTAAACCCCCCCCCCCCCAGGGGCACCGGTATTTGGAGAGATTTTATTTGTTCTTGTTCAGGGGACCATTCCTGAAAAACTTGTATTTTTAGTTCCTCTGATTTTCCTATTTTGACAGGACTATATATGTAAGAAATTGTTTGTTCCTTATGGGCTAGTAAAGAAAGGAACGAAGGCAATAAAGATATGGATTAGTAGAGTAAAACCACCTTTGCATTGTCTACCAAGATGGAATTAAGGAATATCAGACTGCCTCTAACATAAATTTTATTTTAAAAATTCATCTCTCTTCAATCTCAACTCTCAACAGAGTTAGGCAATATTTAATTATGATTAATTAATTCACAACTCATTTCCTGGAATCAATCATCTAATTTACTCATGAATAAATCTCTCAGTTCGTTTTTAAGCCAACTAATGATTTAGTTTATTGAAAAATCAACTGAAATATTTAATCACGATTAAATTTTACTCAACTCTGAATGCCAACAGGCAGTCTCCTCCCCACTCCCCTTATAACACTAGCACCAAAGCGTTTAAGGAAGAGAAGAGGGGAGTTATTTCATCAATAAATAGTCATTTAGTTATACAGAGGATCTCGAGCAGAAATAGCACCTTTAAAAAAAACACAGACCACTTTCAATCAAAAATGTATTTAAAAGTTCATGGTCTTGGAATTCAACAATATCTAAAGTGTGACGGTTCGCTGAATCAGGTAGTTAAAGAAAAATTAAATTTATAATGATTGGGAAAAATGAAATTGAGAATATTAAGGTTTTTGAATGAAAAAAAAAAAATTAAAAAGATTCGTTTTTATGTAATAATTTCACTTTTCCTATTTCATAACTAACTTTTTTATGTATCTTTGCCTCCCTTGCCTTAGAAATTGATTATTTGTTGTTATATCATTATGTAAAATAACTATGCATTTGTTGATTTGTGTTGGTCATAATCTTTTTGCAAAACATTTATATTAATTAGTTCATAGTTTTATATTTTCGTTAATCCTTTATATTTTAACATTTTGTTTTCATGGTTGTTGCATATTTCAAAAATTTTCAATGGAAACAAATCCAGCCTGTAGTTGACTAATCACCCTTACAAATAAAAAAATATCTAGTCAATTCGGAAAATTATCAACTAGACGATTTTCAAGTTAGGACATAAAATAAGTCTTCTTAACGATGATACAAGTATAAAAACACACAATTTCCCTTTTTTACAAAGTTAAAATTTTCTTGATATAAATGACGAAATAGTGTTGCACTGATAAAGAAGCAAAAAGAACTTTGAAAATAAAAATTATTCAAATAAGTTTGAACGCATTTCTGACCAGAACAGAGTGTGGATCACCTCGAGTAATTTAAAATTTTCGTTACATATATCTCATTGATTTAAAATCAAAATGAATTTAGTTCGCTTTGTTCAATGTTAAATTTGATTTTTAAAAAAATTTCATTCCAAATATTTCCCCTAACTGTTATATCTAGAGACGAGTTTCCAGGATCATAAGAGTTGACATGTAAGTTGAATACAAAATAAATTAAAGGAATAAAGATGACTAACAATATTTATCACGCCAACCACCAGCACGCTTGTAAGTATTTGCTCTGTCAAAGCGATTTACTTATTTAGATGCACTGATCCTCGTAATCTGGTAATATTATAAAGGAATTTACATTTTTCAATACATACCTGCTGTATTATGCTCAATTTGATTCAAGTTGTTTACACCTTTCCCAGCCAATATATAGAGAAAGATGTAGGTAGCTATCAACATCGAAATCAAAATAGACATTGGAAATTAAAACATCTGAAAATAACCGCCCATAATCTTCTGACGAGTTCACAATTCTTCCTTCATGCCTATTTGGAATTACACTAGAGCTTTCCACAATGGGAAGATAAGTGTTAATAAAAAAAGTATAACAAATTTAATGCCTTATTGTAGGAATCGTGGAACAGTTATTACAGGCTAACAAATAGACCGTAAAATGAAGGAGAGAATATTAAACGGGAGAACACCTTAAGTGGTACTGATTCTAATGATTGCCGCCTTCCCGGTAGAAAAAAAAACACCTTACTGTTCCAACACCCCCAATAAACCGCCGAAAGGATTAGATAAAAAAACATTCTTTAGCATCCAATTAGAAAACTGCTCCACATCAAAGAATCATTTAGACTCTAAAGAAACTAATTTATGAGCTGCGACTAAAAACAGATTCAGAATATTATAAAATAATTTTGAGGTAAATTAAGATTAACACATTGCATAAATATTGTTAAAGTGGTTGTAAATATTAGTCCAGTCAATCTAGACAAAAATGGGCAATCAGAGGAACTAAAAATACAAGTTCCAATTTTTTCTGTAGAGGACGATCTGTAGGGAATCTGAAGGGGACGGTCCCCTGAACAAGTACAAATAAACTCCCTCCAAATCCCGGTGCCGCGTTTTCAAAACTCATGCACAAACCCTTCATCAAGCATTACTTCGAAACTCTCTGTTCATCCATAACTTATTTTTTCCATCCAAAAGCTGGTTAAATTTACTATTAGCCTCCACATACGAAATTTTGAGCAAGTTCCGTAAAATAAACATGCCAGGAGGCTAAAAAACGCGCACTGTTGTGAAATTCAACTTGTTTGCCTCATTCTTCAATGTAAATTCAAAACAACTCAGTACAACTCGCTGTAAATTTCAAACAACGTATAACTCAGGAACTGTTACTTCGATTCATAACTTATTTTTTCCATCCAAAAGCTAGTTTAATTTAATATTAGACCCCACATACGAAATATTACGGAATGTAATAAAAATAAGATGTATTGATTGTAAATTTAACTAGATGAATAAAATAAATTATGGATCGAATAAATAGTTACGGAGTTATAGCGAATAAAGTTTTAAAAACCTTGGATTACACAACAGTACGTGTTTTTTAGCGTCCTGGTATGTGTATTTTACGGAATTTGATCAAAATTTCATATATATATATATCAAAATTATATTTTGTCGACCCTTAGAAATTATATAATTAACTATTTTACAATAATCGGGTTATTGGTCCTTTATATTTAACAATATTTTTGTTCAAACAATATTATTATTTATCCATTTTGTACATATACACATTTTCTTTCTTCCTTCTCCTCTCTCCTCTCTTTTTTACGTTTCGACCCCTTATTTAATGGGATCCTCTTCAGAACAAAAACTAGGTACCCCGAAACTCCAGGCCAGTAAGCCCACCGACTCCTGCAGCAAGTGCTTGCTTGGTGGTGTCTGAGCTTTAGTTATAGTAAATATAACTAGCTTTTAGATGGAAAAAATAAGTTATGGATCGAACTAATAGTTTCAGAGTTATACGTGTTTTCGCGGAGAAATTCTTGATGAAGGATTTGAGCCCGTCAGTTTTGAAAACGCACCCGATTACGTCATTTTTCGCTAAGGCTTATCACCTACTGAGTGTAATTCAGCAGTTGTATAAATTTCAGCTGTTAATGTTTCCATTCAATGGAACATCAAAATTCAGTTGGGAAATCATGATTTTCGTTGAAATCTTTAATTTGATATACATCTTGTTGTAAGTTACAATATGTTCAATAATATAAATGAACATATATATATATATATATATATATATATATATATATATATATATATATATATATATATATATATATATATATATTCTTATAGAGAATTTCATGCTGTACAAGTTTTTCCCTAAAGACTTTTATCTAAAATGAACGAGTGACGATCTAGAATACAAAAATATGAGTGAAAAACAATTTTTTCGAAAATTACAACTTTTCCGGAGCCGGTAGCACAAAAACAGCCCAATTTTTCGTAAACACATTTACATTATTACTAATAATAATGGCAGTAAAGTTCCATATTTACATAGAAAAAAAATGCTATTTCTGTAAAAATGAAAGGTAAAAAATAAAAATGAAATAATAATATTAAGGCTAGGCAAACTTTACCAATCGGAGCGAGCGTATTTTGCATGAGAAACATCCGGAACTAACATACAATGCGCTGTCCCTATCTAACAAACGAAACTTATAACTATCGTAAAATTAACTTAAGTCCGCACTAGTGTGCGCTAGCCTTAATATTACATTTTTGTCCTGAAGTTTACATATTAGCCCAATCAAATTAGCCAATAATTGTTCATTCGAGTCGCCTGTACAACTTATTAAATAATCTCCATTGATAGAGAGTGAGGGGGATTAGGGAATCTTTTAAAGGCCTTGGATGCTTTTTCTTTAAATTTTAGAGAAAAAAAAATGAAAGGCCCCCTTGAACCTATCGGATAAAGAAAGACATGGAATACGCTTGGAATACGGGATGCCGCCTTGACCATCGATGCTCATATGTTTTTTTTGTTTTTTTCCTACCTTGTTTGCCTGAATGAGACAAGTTTTCAAATTAAATAGCTTAATTTTAACACCAACAGAGCAAGAGTGTCAAAAAGCTCCTACACTTAAAAATAGGGGTTTCAAATGTGATTTTTTTCATTCAGTAGATAGTATACTTCCCTTCGGTTTGCGATCCCTTCCCCGGCCACCGAACCTCTTGCAATGCCACTATATCTAAATCGTACCTCTTAACAGAGCTTTGTCACCGATTTTAACACACCCGCTGTATTAAGACTACGAACTTTCCACATCCCGATACCTAAATCCATAATTTTCTACTTGCGCCATGAATCCTCTCTGAAGTAGTCCCCACCCAGAGACCCGAACGTAGGACTAGTTTACCTCCAGATAATGCGCGTTTTACCTCAAAAAGATCCATTACTGTTTGAGGGTTTGGTTTGAACAAAACAATGTGTGAGTAGGGTGTTCAAACCTACGCCACACCCTCTAGTAAGCCTGGGGGGCCGCCCTCATTTGTCGGTCAGCGAGTCCATCGGACTTAGCCGCGAGGATATTTCAAAGAAGTTCCACCGACCATCCCCACATCCGCCACCCGTAGGACGCTTGCCGCGCGAGGTATTTTCCCATAAAATGTGTTATTTTGTGACTTATAATAGTATAATTTTGGCTTATAATATAATATATAATTAGAATATATAATAGTAGAACAATTTTGTACCATTTGGGAAAAACTAGGCAAGTCCAAAATCACAGGTTTTCAGGGCAGCGCTTTGAAGTTTTCTGTTTTCAGTGTAAATCGAATTTTCTCGATCAATTATTTTTCCAACCGCCATTATTCTACAATTCACGATATAATCAATAAAGATAATTGTACTAATCTAGTTTTTGCCAATGAAAGACGCGTTTCAAAACTGTATAACCGTAATTATCTCTTCACCGCATCTGGACAAATCTTTGTAAAAGCAAGATAAATACGTTTAACCAATTTTAGGGCACGAATGCTGTTTAGATAAAAATAAATTTGTATAAATCTGTAAGTAAATCGGAGCACATTTTGTATTTATTTATGGTTCCAATGAAAGTAGTAATTATGACCATTCTTTCTTTTTCAGATGATTTCCCTTGTCTCTGCTATCCCACTCTTATAAAAAAAACAAAAAAAAAAAAAACTGAAAAGCATTGTGTACCCACTTTGTTGTCCATAATGGTAGAAAACTAAAGCCATTTTTGGAATCAGTACACAAAAATGCAGGCCTTCGATATTGCACACCCTGATATGTTTCTTAAAGCTTTGATTTAGTGATCGTCCAGTTTCTTTTCTTCCTGTATATTTGTTTTTAAGTTACAATGTCTAGAAAGCTTTATAAGAAAATGAATATTCATTAACTTCAATTTCAATTTTTGTAAAAGGAGGTTGGTTTCATTAATAAAATTTCAGTGGCATATTAATTAACAACAATAAAATAAAAAACATTGCTTTAAGCACGGTTAAAAAAAAAACTCTACAGTGACTATTAAACTTCTAATTATTATATTTTGACAAGTTACAGATAGTTTTTTCGGATATAGTTATAATATTCAGCAATAAATTGAACAGAACAAGATATCTGTTGCGTTGACTATACCGAATATTGTGTTAGATATTAGTCTATTTTTATTTCCATTTAATTTTAAACTTTCACTGTTTTGAAACGAAGAGCTCTAAACTAGAACATGCGGGCCTGATAGCAGTGAAGTATGTAACATGAATCATGCGCACACAGCTAATAACAATTAAGAATCCTGTTGAAACTGCGGGGAAAAAAAACAATAAAAAACATATTAAAACCAAGGACATCAATGTTATAGGATTCCAAGATTTATAGTACCCAAAGGGGGTATTAAACATTAGTTGCTTGCTTATGACTGCCGCTTGTAACTCGTTTTTCTAACTTTAATGCAGGATAATATTTGACACTTTGAGGTAACTACTAATTTGTATGGTTTTAACTTGCAATACTTCGATTTTCGTATTTTATCCACAGCCTCACACAACTGAGGTGGAATGGGTAAATATAAAGAAGGATAAACCTTGTCACGCATATGTAGGTAATAGAACTGCACGAGGAAACAGTAAATGTCAATTAGTAAAAGTGGTGAGGTGATTGGGAAAGGTCGAAGAGTTGGTCCAAAACATGAAAAGCTTCAAAAACAAAGAGGTTTCTCATGTACTATGGTATAAATACTTCCAATGTATTCTAGGAACACTGAAGTCACTAATTGCTAGCCTTCTCTAATTAATAGAAGGGATCACTTGAACACTTCCTAGTATGTACCTGTACCAATGGCGATCAGCGAAACATGTAATGCAATAGAAAAAAAAAAATGGTTTTATGTATTGATGAATGTATCCCAAAAAATGAACTAAGAAAATTAAAGCTCCATTATTTTAACAGGACAGGTGGGCTTTGGCTTTAGCCGTGAACTTTCACGTTCTAGGTCTATTAAATCAGTATCGATAATGAAAGTTCAATAAGTTTGCTTATAAGCATTGTTCAACTCTAAGATATGTATTATTAAAAAATCATACATAATCAATATCATATTAATATTTTCAATAGTTTTAATTAATAAAATGTGTTCCGGAAAAGGACATCACGGTTGCCAGATGGAATAAACCAAAATATGATAAAGAATTAAATACTTTTCCGCAATAAAAGGCGAAGTTAAAAAAAAAAAAAAAAATTCATAGGAATACTATATAAACAACATTTCATAAAGATCGTTTCAGGACAAAACCACTGATTCTATTGACTCCCTCAACCATCTTGACAACCAAAACTAAGATACGAATATTATAATTTACAAATAACTAACGCTTATTTTTCTTTATTATTGTTATCTTTTCTTATTGGTCATACAAAATAAAAATAGGTAAATAATTTACTTAAATATAAAAGGACCAAACAAGGATAAATGTACAGAATACATGAGAATGCAGAGAGAGTAGAAGGATATTACAATGAGCCTTTGTCATTAAAATTGTGTCCTTCCAAGCTATTTTAACTTTCACTCTAAAATTCATGTGAGTATCACTGACAACAAAATGTTATTAAGTATGGAAAAGAGTAGAGCACTAAGCCTAAGGACATTCCATAAGATGAAACACTATGGTAATTCGTCATTTCCAGCAGAGTGTTCCAGAGGTGCTCTCTGTCAGAGGAACAACAAGGGATTAGTGGAGTGATGGTGGGAGCTACCCCAGAGGTGTTGAAGCAGAGATTCTGTTTGTTATTTTATCCCTCCAACCATACAGTAATAATCAAAAACTGAAAAGCGATTCCCAACTTTTGTGATGTTTAGTTGGTTTGAAAATTAGTTTCGAAAGTATTACTAATATCATCAGTTTAAGGGTTAACAGGAAGATAAGATAAGTATTCTGCCTCTTGCATATCTATGTAAGGTAACATGCAAGGCTTACATTTCCTGCTAATCCCTTAAGCCTTCAACCGAAGTTTGGGAGGCAATAAAAATTTAAAGTAAATAAAACCAATAATATAAAAAAATCATGTTAATAAATAGGGCAACTGTGAATAGTATGTCAGTGCACTTGAAAGTTTGGTATTTTTTCCACGATTCAAAAAAGAATATTCATCTCAGTGATAGCCACCCACATAACTTAGCCCATTAGACACTAATTCAAACCATTGTTCATTATTCCATTAACACTAAAACAAATTAATATGGTTGTTAAAAGACCATAACGCACACGATTCACTTCAACTGGTGTAGTCCTCCTTGTTTAAAAACTTAAGTTATAAGCAAAAAACCTCAATCACGTTTTTAGTAGAGAATGCTTAAGGTAACAGTGATTATATGAATGAAAAGAGGAAGATCTCTTACCAACCAGTCAAGAAAATTTGAAACCAACCTGGCCGCTGAAGATACATCATGGACAGGCCTCAGCTCTCTGCCAAAATTTAGGAAAGCAGGGCTGAACTTCGTCGATTCCTGAACAGACGAATTAATCGCGAACTGGATCTCTCCAAGTTTCTTATCCCAGCGTTGATGTTTCCTTCCTAAGTACGAGACGATAAGCTGTTTGATGTTACGATTGGTTCGTTCCGTTGGGTTCGCCTGCGAGTGGTAAAAAGGGGTTGTTTCCTGTTTTATGACGAACTCCTTTGCTACTTCTTTCACCATATTGCTAACGAAATTCTTTGCGTTGTCGGTGATTAATTTTAGAGGTGCTCCATATCTATAAATTATTCGGGACTTTAACTTCAAGATAATAACGGATGATGTGGCTTTCCTTATGGGACACAGTTCCACCCATCTACTAAATAGGTCCACAAACACTAAGAGGTATACATTGCCTTTTGAGCTTCGAGGATATGGACCCATTATATCAACTGAAACGATTTCCCAAGGCTGTTTGTTATAGCGGGGATACATTAGACCTCTTGGTGGAGTGTTCGGGGGTTTCACCTTTTGACATACCTCACACCGGCTAACGTAACCGCTAACATCACGATATAATCCAGGCCAGTAGTATAACCTACCCACTCTGGCAACTGTCTTATCAACTCCCAGGTGGCCTGACTGCGGTAGGTTATGGTTGTCGTGTATTATACGTTGCCGAAGATGAAGAGGTACAACAACCTTCCATTCTTCACTGGGATCTTCCAGTTCTCCCTTCAAAGGATTCTTCCGGTGGTATAGTAATTGACCGTCTTTTATCAGCCAACCAGGATGTTCTGCCGGAGACCTTTCGACTCGGTATTTCTTTTGGTTATACCACTCATCGGAGGGTACATACATGTCTTGAGAGGTCGCCTGGTCACTAGTCGTATTCGAAGCCGATATGGAGGTTATCGTGATTGCAGCTATACGAGATAATGCATCAGCCACGGTATTAAGTTTTCCTTTGCGGTACACGATACAGAGCCTCAAAATATAAATTCATATCCTCAAAATTTTTTTTCAATAATTTAAACATGTGGTTTTTCCTTGTTAATCTAGTCAATCTACAACATAGAGAAAATGAAATATGCCATTATTTTTTACTTCATGGCTTCGTTAGTAGTTAAAAGGTAAACATACAAAACGTCCCCGCCTCTGGGGGGTGAGTAAACGGTGGAGAGAAGGTCACATTTTTGGATTTTTCCTTTTATATCTAGAAAACAACGGACTTTATAAAAATATGTTACAAATCAAAATTAAAGCTAATAAAATTTTCTATAAAATTGATTTCAAATATCATTGTCGAACTTCCGACGGTTTTCGAGATATACGAACGTTATTGAAAATCGATAATTTTCGCAAAAAAAAAAATTTTTACCTCACTTTTTGTCAAGCATTCGTTATACCCAAGCCAGTACGCTAAAGATGTATCTTTTGGCAAAATATAACTATTTTGACAATTTCTGGCTTGGGTGTATTACGGGACTTAATCAAAATTTCATGCATAGGACTTGATAGTAAATTTAACCAGCTTTTATTTGAAAAAAAGAGATATCAAATTGGACAAATACTTTTGGAGTTATAGTGCAAAATTGGCCAAAAAAACTTACTCAAAACAGTAAGCGGTCTTAAGCGTGCTGACATGGGTATTTTACGGGACTTGATCAAAAATTAATATATAGATTCTTATAGTAGATTTAACCCGCTTTCGGATGAAAAATAAATAAATTTTGGATTGAACCATTAGTTTCTGAATTATAGCCAAAAGAGTAGAAACGTGTTTTCGCAGAAAAGTGCGACTCGAGTCAGAGTGTTGAAATGGAGGGTGTAGAGTGAACGCATGAACAAAGCGATAATTTTTGACTTCACAGCTTCGTTAGGAGTAGTTAAAAGGTTAACGTACCAAAAGTCCCCGCTACGGTGGGGGAGGGGGGGAGTAGGTCCCATTTTTGAGTTTTTCGATTATATCCAGAAAACGGTGGGCTCTATAAAAATAAATAAAAATACGGTGGACATATCTAGAAAAATTTGTTTCATATCAAAATTAAAGCTAATTAAATTTCCTATAAAAATAATTTCATACATCTTTGTCAAACTTCCAAAGGTTTTGGTAAAAAGTGGTATTTAGCAATGGTCTTATTTCTTGAAACTCTATGCCTCCTATAAGTCTATACACGCGTTACCTATTCCAATTAATTGTAAATAATGAACTTCAATGATTCTCTCACACTGAGAGTCCCAAAACCAAAATAAGTTGCGGTAAGTCGCACTTCTGCGCAAAAACACGTTTTTCGGTACTCTTTAGACTATAACTTCGAAACTATTGATCTCATACTAATTTCATTTTTTTCATCTAAAAGCTGATTAACTTTACTCTTTGATCCTATATATGAAATTTTTATCAAGTCCCGTACAACACTCATGCCAGCAACCTGAAGCCTCGTACTGTGAATCCACGTTTGCTTTTTTTTGCATATGTCTTGCTATAACTCCAAAACTATTAATCTCATCCAATATTGCATTTTTCTATATAAAAGCTGATTAAATTTATTATTATATCCTATATATGAAATTTTGACATGTTCCGTAAAACACCCATTGCAGCACGCTGATTCCATGTACTGTAGTGAAACCCACGTTTTTCGGCACGTTTCTTAATATAACACCGAAACCATTAATCTCATCCTGAATTTCATTTTTATCTAAAAGCTGATTAAATTTACTATTAGATCCTGTATATGAAATTTTGATCAAGTCCCGTAAAACACTCATACCAGCACGCTGAAGACCCGTACTGTTTTGTAATCCATGTATCTTTCGGCACATTTCTTGCTATAACTCTGAAACTATTAATCCCATCCAAAATTGCATTTTCAATATGAAATGTAGACATATATTGTAAAAGAATACAGCCAGCACGCTGAGACCCCGTACTGTGTTGAAATATACCTTTTCTTTGCCACATTTCTTGCTCCAAAAATATTAATCCTATCCTCAATTTCATATATTCAACTAAAAGCTGATTAAATTTACTATTAGATATAATATATATTATGAGAATGAATCATTGAAGTTCATTATTTACGGTTAATTAGAATACTTAACGCGTAATTAAAAAACATTAAAATTGGAGTACCTTTTGACAGGTTGAAGATAAATTGGAATATATATTCGTGTTTTTAAAGTAAATTTAATGCTCTACAACATTTATTACAAGGCTTTTGTCATAGGATAAACGGTTTAGAAGATATAGAGAGAGAACGTGAGGTGAAAATAGTTTTTTTTTGCAAATTTCCACATTTACCAAGCGTATATCTCGGAAACGGTACGGAATATGATAAAGTGTACAAAATACAATTTGTAGAGAATTTAATTAACTTTAATTTAGTATATGGTCATGGTTTGCGTACGGCGCACCGTTTTTGAGGTAGCGAAAAAAACTGAAAACGTGAGGGAAAAATTGAGACCTTTTGCTTCCTCTCCCAGGCCCTAAAGCAGCAGGACTTCTAGTTTGTTAACTTCCTTATTACCCTGGACATGTTTCCGAAGAAAAACCTTGGATTACAGAAAACGCACTCTACACCCCATTTTCGGTCTTCATTGTCGCTAGTTCCGCCGGTAGATGTCTTCTCAGGGGCCAATCTAACTCTTACTGTCTTTGGTCCATGTCAGTACTGACTAAGCTGCTGCCCGTCACCAGGTATATTTTTTATGACTTCCCGATCGAGATCCGCCCTATTTAGCAGAAGCTGGGCTACCTCCAACAGGACCAACCAATCTTGCATGGGCGGTCTTGGGAGGAGCGTCCTCAGACAGTTAAGATTCCTCTCCTCAGCTGTTCCCCTGAGGTTAATGGAGGACCAATACTCTAGGTCAACCCTAGGCCAGGTGCTACCTTTCAACAACCTCTTAGCCCCAATGATAACCCATTAAGAATATGTTTTATCTTATAAGTGAGTGTAAAGAACGAAAATTTGACATCAACCTCAAGCTAATCCTAATATAATGGCATCATAGGACTAGAAAACAATGCTAAAAATAAATCAAAATGGTACATGGGTAATACTAACTGAAGGGTGCAGGGGGAAACCATCAGAGTCCTGTTGAAGTAGTTTTGAGAAAAACGCTTTTGAAAGTTTCAAGTTACCTGGATGTCATAGGAACCACTTACAAAAATGTTTAATGTTTATAATAAACAATACAGTTTGATATTATGTTAGTACTCCTAAGTACCTAATAGATGGCATCATCATCTCAAAACCATAAAAATAAAAAGTGGATTCTGATGGTTTTTCCCACGTACCCTTCAGCTATAAAAGTCAAATTAGAAGTACTTACATTCGAATCATGTTTATTAAGAAATTTTCACATTCTTATATAAATTGACAAAATTATTTTATATCTATACCTTAGTGTTTAAAAATTAACAATATTCCTCTGTTGGTGTTCTTATATTCTTGATTTCAACTCAAAGGTGTTATGTTGAAATAACTATCAATATGAAACTTCTAATGTTGATAGTAAATAACATTTTGTTAGTAATAAAAAGGCAATATTATGAAAAATATCCATCAAGAACCTCACTGATTTAAAATTAAGACCAATTTATAGATGACCAACTGTGCTCTGTTCCAAAAATTAGGATTAGTAAGTTATTTCGTATGTTTCCTTCATTATTTTTATTGCATTTTTTATTTTCATTTATTATTTTACATCGGTCCTATTTTTTCTTTCATAAGATAGCTTGTTTTAGTGAGTCTATAAATGAGAGAAGGGCACAAAAATCAGTAGTCCCACAAATGTTGCCAATAACTTCTTTACAAGTATTCGATCAGTACTTGATCTATCTGATTTATCATCATAAACCAAGCTCAAACACTGGAAATATAACTGTTCATTAAAGTAAGGCAATGAAAATGGTTTGGTATAACTAGATCTTCAAGTTCAAAATGCATGCTAAACTAACATTACTTGAATAAATCTTGAAAGACAATTTTAAGCAAAATACCTACATTTGTTAGGCTAGCTAATATTTTCAAAAGATTAACCAATAAAAAAAAAAAAAAAAAAAAAAAAAAAAAAAAAAAAAAAAAAACATTGCCCGACAGCCCTTTCAAAGATAACTTTCCCATGTTATAATTGGTTATCACCAATGATACACCCCAATAAGAACTGGAGCACAAAATAGATTAGGAAAAGAAAGAAATATAACTTTCAAACTATTTCTATTCCATAAAATACTTCAACAGATCGCATACTCAAGACAAATAGTTTCCATGTTGGTGGCAAGTAAACAACTGTAACATGATCAAAATTATATGTTTTAGTCATTACTCTCACTTGATGCATGTTTCTTTGTTTTTATTTAATTAAATGGCTATCTTTATTTCAATATTCTCCTTCAAACAATTCAGACTAAACAATAACAGTAAATAGAACTTGTCATAAAGAAGATTTGATTTCTTATCCATTGGCTAATATCTCTTCCAATAGATGTGAAGCAACTCTCAGAGCTGTTGCTCTTTTCACAACACATGTGAATTCAGTGCAAATTGCACTAACGATCTGATACCACAAATTAACATAGGTCAAATATGTTAACGTGATTTCCAGTTACCCCCATTATGCTCAGAGGTAATATGACTTCTCAATGTACTTAAATACCCTGTTCTATAGTCACAATGAAAGCAAACAAAACAAAGTTTGCGTAGGGAACACAGAAAATGAGTTCTTCCAATAATACTAGTTTCAGCAGAGGGATTAATGTGTCTTCTTTTGATGTGTGAGTTGAGAGATCGAGAGGTTTTGGCTTTGTAATCACAATATGGACAAGGTGTTTTCAAAACATCATCTACATCAGGCTTGACAGATTTATTTCCACCATGTTTTCTTCTTAAATGTCTTCTAAGAGTAGTTTGAGCAAGGGCTGTATAATTACAGTATGGACATTGATGATTTCTCTCTCCAATGTGAATTTTTATATGTTTTTTGAGATCATCTGAACGAGTGAAATAACTATTACAAAATGTACAAGCAAACGGACGATCCCCATTATGTACTGCCATATGCCGTTTTAAATGAGCTGGGCGAGCAGTTCTAAATCCACAAGGACATACGTAAGGTTTATCCTTAGAGTGAGATAACATATGAGAAGTAAGGTCACCACGACGAGCTGTCTTGTACTCACAGAGCTCACAAGCAAAAGGTCGATCACCGGTGTGCTTACTCATATGCATCCTAAGAGATGTACTAGAATTGGCTGAATAATCACATAAAGAACATGCAAAAGGTTTTTCTCCTGTGTGAATTCTCATATGTTTTTTTAGATCACTTGAAGATGATACAGAACGGCCACAAACTTCACAAGTATGAATTTGTACATTAGCATGCCTTCTTAAATGTTGTTTCAAGCGACTCTGGTGAGTTGTTTTGTAGGGACAAAGTTTACATGAAAAAGTACTACTACTATCTGCATGTTTAGCAATGTGTTTAGTCAAATCATTCATAAATCCGGTCCTATAACCACACTCATTACATTTCAAAAACAATTTTACAGCACGTCGAGAAAACTTAGAAAATAAGTGCGTATTTTTTATATGGCATTTCAGTTGACTCAGATGAGGAGTATGAAATTCACAATCAAAACATTCATATTCTTTGGTGGCTTCCTTCTTTTCCTTCTTACATTTTGAGACATTGGGCAAATCAATTCCTTCAGTTTCTGCAAGAATAAACAGCATGTTATGGCTTATAATAATGAATAGATATGTATAATAAACTCTTTCCCATCCAGCATTCTATTAATGAGTTTGTTAAAGAATCCATCATCAAATGATTGGAAGTAACCAAAACAAAAGAAAAATGCTCTTTTAAAATAGAAATTTACAAATTCAAATTTCAAAATAGAACGAATGTAAATGAAAATAATGTTTAACATTTCAATCAATAGAATCAGGTTTTCTTTGTTGTTATTTTTTTTAATCAAAACTTGGTAGTTTTATGATTATGGTATTCAATCCAATTCTTGTTATGCTCAATGAGGAGAGTCTATTTACATACAATATTTAGATACTTTCAGTTTAAATAAAGATAATTATTTAAGATAAATATTTTGAGCTATTTAAAAGTAATATAAAGTTTACTTTACCTGAATTTAAAATTTTGTAATGTACTTATTTTACAGCCTTAAGAATAAAAAACAATTTTATAAAAGTTGTAGTAATTAAATTGCCTATAAGACTCAAAATTACAAAATGAGATATAAATCTGGTAAATCTAAGATGACACACAGAGTGCAGGCAAGAGATATTATGTGGTTTATGAAGGTATTCTTGTAAACCAATATCTATCCAGAAATGAAGACTATAATAATAACTGAATTCAGTTCACGTGGAGGCCTTGTATAATGAATCTGTTGATCACAAATTCCGGATTTCTATAGACCTTAAGTACCACCAAACGTTTGGACATTTCATGATTGAATGGCCCTCTTTCAAATTTTGGAGATTTTCCAGAAAGCAAGTATTCATGAAATATGATCAACAGGTGTTAGTAATTTATAGATTCATGTCTGATTTAAATCAGATTTTGAGTCTATTACGAGATTAAGGTATGTAAATATACCATTATGATGGATGTATTGAATCAGACATCCATAGCAAGTTTCTTTATGTATCAATTTATTTACGCGTACCCATTTGTCAGAGTGTTATGCTGCTCTATTTTTCTGAGAGCAATATTGGATAAATTAAGCAGAAAAAAGTTTTAATCCTTAATAACGCTACTATTAATTTATTTGTGCTTGTTTACAGGTACCATAACTAATCTCAGATATATACTAATTTTTCTTAAACAATGAACCCAATTTCTAATCTCGGAAATTACCTTATTAAGGTTCAAGCATTATATGATATTATTCACCAAAGGGATTTGGTCAATAAAGGTAAAAGGCTTCTTCCATATAGGTTTTTAGAAGAAGATACAGCACACTGCTAATGTGGAAGAAAATGGCACTCTTTCTGAACACATGAAGAAATAAAAAAATGCAAAAATAGAAAAAACTTGTTTTATTTTCATAATGGCAAAACAAAAAAATGATAAGATTCTGCTTTATTTACATTCAGAAATTGATCATAATCTTAATAAAGGATAGAGAAAAACACTTTTCCCACAGGAATATTCTGTTCCTAAGAAAAATTCTGAATTAAACAGATATTTATAGTATCAAAGAATCAAACAGCTGATAAGGGTCTACTCAAACAATGAGAATGCCTTACAAACCAAGCCACATCTATGATTTTTTAGTTTCCTTTTTTTAGCAATAACCAATCTTTTTTGTCTGAGTTCTAAATGCTATCAAGCAGGTGTATGTCCTGGTTATTCAAAACTTTTATTTCTATATCTCAGCAATTAATTTTCTATTGCCTTCTAAAATTTCAAAAAATAAGAATTTATTTTAAAAACAAATAAAAACAAGCCAGTTTTGTGGTTAATGTGATAAGGTCCACAAGAAAAAGTCTTTACTAATGACGTGACAAAATTTAATACCTCATTAAATTTAAAGCCAATATATATCCATTATATATCTCTACAAAATCATTAGTTATAATTACCATAGAAGAAATACTTTGATTAAAGAAAAGTACATAAGAAAACATAATGTAGTTAATTCAATTTGAGTATGCCTGATCATTATGTATATAAATACATACATTTAATTACAAACTTTAATAAATTAACTTGAAGAATTGAGGTTAATGGTGTAGTATAATTAAGTATTTTTCAATTTTTATTAAATCACACTATCAACCTTTAATTAAATTGTACATTTTATATTTAAGTTTTTTGAGATTGGATAAATTGAATTTTATAACTGCAGTCCCTTATGTACCTGTTTCAGTCAAACAGCATAAAGAATCATCTGTAACAAGTTTCACTTCCACAGGCCAAGCAGTTTCCCACTCATCTGTAATAGTGAACATTAAATTAAAATTATTTATATTTTTAAATTTGTAATAAACAGAACAGAATAAAAAATGGTTAATATGAAATAATATCCCTATTAAGTTTCATTTTAATGCTTACAAGCTTAATAAAACCTTTTTAAACCCTGAGAAATTAAGTTATACTGAAACTGATACCTCAGTTTGTTGCTTAGAGGCATAAAACATTGTCTTAGATATTCTGCACTAAAATGTCATGATTTTCGTATATTTAATAAATAGAAAAAGACACTTAACAGGGGTATGACGAAATAATATTTAGAAGAACAACTTTTCATTTTAAATACCAAATACGAAGGAAATTTTCAATGATTAATCAAAAGTAATATCAATATTACATAATAAGGACTTAGGAATTACATAAATGACATTTGATTCTAGATCTCAAACAAAGTATTGTTTTCCTTTATTTGTAATAACTCTAACATCAAAGAATTTATGAGACAAGAACTAAATTTAGTTCTAGAGTTATTGTAACCAACATACCTTGTACTTCATACATTATTTGAGGAGTCATAAATTAAAATTGCTAAGAATATTTACTACTAATGGGTAATTTTTAACAATTTCAACCTTAAATGATTACTTATTTAATTTTTACTTCAAGATATGATTATTGATTAGCGAAGACATATACACTAAAATAAGAAGCTTGACAATCAATACGCTAAAACCAAAGAGATAGTAAACAAATGACAAACACTGCCTTCTTGTAATCAAATTCGTGTTTTAATAAATACGACAAACATTTGTTACTACAAGTTTTATCATAATCCGGTCTAATTTCCAATTCAAACTATTTGTAAAGAGGAGGTAGTTTACATATTACACGTCCTGCAGTAAAGACTGTGTAGCATTGAACAGTGACAAGTTGAAAATAAGAGGTGATAAAGGGTTTCTCTGGCTGATTCCTCTTCACAAATGATAACTGTGTAGTTGCAATAGTATTGGTGGTATGGTATCTTCTAGTTAAAGAAGTGCTATTTCGTTCGCAAATAACAACCTATCTTTTGTCAGGAGTTCGATGGCGAGAGCGCGCCTGGAACAAAAGGTCTCGAATCCCACCTAGATGGGTAAAATTTATTTGGTGGAGGACCCGCTGAATGAATCTTTGCCTTCTCATCCAGGCTAGAATAGGTTGATGATCTGTAGGTCCTCCCTGTCCAAGTTGTAATACATAAGGATGTAAATCTCCCCCCCCCCAAAAAAAAAAACCAACAAAACCTATCCTTGCGGTTAAATATTCATATTATTTAAAAAAAAAAATGTTTTTTGGTGCAAGGAGCACTCCAGTTCCTGGTTTTGGCAATTAAGATTTAAACAAATCACAACTTGCAAAACAAGAAAATGGAACGTCGGAACTAATTTGATAGAATTCCGATGAAGGACGATTGGAACATGATGAAAAAAAAAAAAAAAAAAATGACTAAGCTAATATTAACCCTTTAATGGGCAGGCCGGGAATTTTAGAATTCAATTATTCTTTTTTTCCCCTTTGAATGGCTATAGCCACGCTATCCCCCACACATATTACATGAAATTCAAGGTTGAATAAAGGATATTAGATGATAATGAGTAGGATAATGCATCGGACACTAGGTCATTTATTGAGCAAAAGGCATTAAATATGTGTATCCTCCAGGATACATCGCCTGTTAAAGGGTTAAAAAGAGAAAACACGTTATAAAACTTAAAATGAAGTTGCTTAATTTAAGGAAGAGGATGTCATCTCAAACTGAAGTACAACATAAATCGGTATCGAAACAATACTTTTCTGATATAGGCGCAGTTTTTGAAACCAAATTTTTTTGTTTTTGCTTTTTTACCACTTACCTTTTTTTTTTATCTATGATTTGCTGTTATTATGTGTTCTACTAGTCCAGTCAATAAACACATTGTAGAGTGCATGGAATATGCGATAATTTTTGACTTCATAGCTTTGTTAGGAATGGTTAGAAGATAAGCATACTAAAAGTACGTGAGCTAACGGTGGGGGGGAGGAGAGAAGTTCCATTTTTTTGGTTTTTCCATAATATCTCGTAGACTGTTGACTATAGAAAAATATGTTTCAAGTAAACAGAAAAGCTATTAAATTCGCTATAAAATTTATTATATATAAATTTGTCGTAATTCTAACCGTTTACGAGATATACGTTATTGAAAATAGGTGATTTTCGGGAAAAAAAAAATGTCACCTCACTTTTTGTCAAACTTTTGCTTCTATTACGTTCCACAATTGTTTCTCAGAAAAAACGTCAGAATCAAAATTGTAGAGCATTAAATATACTTTAATTTCATATATACGTTTTTGGTATTTGCTTCAAATGTTTAACAAAAAGTGGGGTAAACATTTTTTTTATTTCTAAAATTGTCGATTTTTAAATACGTATGTCTCGAAAACCGTTGGAATTTTTACGAATACGTAAATAATAAATTTAATAGGAAATTTAATTTTGATCTGCTACATATTTTTCTAGAGTCCACCGTTTTCGAGATATAATCGAAAAACAAAATTGGGACCTTCGGCAAAGCCGAAGACAATCTTGAGAGAAAACAACACAAAGAAGTCTTTTATTAATAGTACTCTGCTGCAAAATATACATTTTGGAATAAAGAGAAAATTAGATAAATTAGATATTTAATAATTAATGTTTTGTTTTTTATTGGGGCTTTACATCCTTATGTACACCAACTAGGCAGGAAGGACAAGTTATCATACAGGTTACCAACCTATTCTACACAGGTTGGGAAGGTCAAGATTCTTTTTGCAGTTCCGCCACAAAATAAATTTTAATTATCCCAGGTGGGAACCTATGACCTTCAGTGCCAAGCCCGCTGAGACCCTCGCCCCAATTCTTGCTCAACCATCGAGTTCAATTATGGTTTTACAAACATTCTTTATGTTAAAGCATTTCTTTTCTTTGTATAAAAAATATATACACCTTGTATATATATATATATTTTGTATAAAGTTATACACCTTGATGGTCAATTTGTTTCCACAAAAATATTTGTGGAAGTCACATGTCTAGGAAAATCTTGAATAAATTTCCAAGATCTATTCACTTTTACATTAATAAAACCATTAGTTCACACTTAGTCTATGGTAGTATATATAACCAAAATATATGTTACTATATTTGAACTATTCTAAACTTTACAAATTTATATAAAGAATGGAAGTTAGGAACAGGGATTCTATCTTTAAATACAATGATCAGATATGATTAAAAAATTATTATTTACATAACTTTAATCAAGATACAAAAGTCTAGAAATTGTTGTCATTGGAATATCATACATTGGAGGTACTTCTCTGTCCTCTAAAGGAGGTTCACTTAAAGAAAAAGAATCTATTAATACACTTCTCTCTTCTGGTGCTGGAGTAAGGCAAAGATTTAATGCTGGGTATAAAAGAAGGCCAACTAATGCAAGCGTTACTAAACAAAAAATGGGAATAGCAACAGCCCAATAAAATTGTGGAAAATATCCATAAGGCAAAAAAGAGGATGGCATTAAGGACCAAGTAAGAAAAACATAGAAAGCAGTTGTTGAGGCTAAATAAAGAGTAAATCCATAGTTTGCTCGACTCGGAGATGGTGATGGTGAACTAGCAGGTACATCCAATTCCATTATTTAATCGAAAATTGTTCAATTGTTTGGGTAATAAGAGTTAACAAGTCAAAGAATGAAGTAGTGCTGACTCTTAAATGTCTTGCTTCAGCAGCAGAAAACTTCCTGCAAAAAAAAAAAAAAAAAAAAATGAAATGAAATTTGTTTTTAACAATAAAAATCAATGATGATAAGTAATATATTTTAGATTTTCATTAAAGTATGGTTTGAGGTAAAACATGAAAATATACATATATATATATATATATATATATATATATATATATATATATATATATATATATATATATATATATATACATAATGTATTAGCAAATATGTCTTCCTAGTTTCACTTATAAAACTTCCTTTTACAAATTTTTTTGTAATTTTATTTCTTTCAATAATCCACTGCAAATTGTCATGTTCCGCTAACATCATGATTAAAAATTCATATAACAGGAAAAATGGACGATCTTTTAGAACTGTGTCCGATAATTGAGAATGGCAATCCCAAAACAATCATCTTAAGATAGAAACTGTTTCTTATGATAAAAACATGTGCTGCCTGTTATTTTCTGGATGAAAAACAATGTTTTTCTTGGCTCCAGACATATGACTTTGTTAATTGGCATTTCTTGAGGGCAATAATACTTTAAAAACTTAAACAGCAACCAGAAAGCTCGAGATCAGAGCAGTTCCACTTCATATCAGGCTCAGGAGGGTTTACTTTTATTTTATATTCATTGAATATGAAATATACCTTGAAGGAAAGAAACCATTACTTAATAAGAGTAGGAACAGACTGGCAAGACTGATAAAGATTCAAAAATGAAAATTGAATCCCACTCCAGACACAAATAGGAGTCTTTATTATCCTATATATGACACATTCAAATGAATTTTTATTAAATAAAATATTTAATAGCATCTTTATTAAGTTTCAATTCAATTATTTTAAAGTTTGTTTAGAGGCTGGAAGTATGTTTTAAGATATTCAATAGGCTGATTTACAAATGTTATGGCTATGGGAATGGCAGTATGTCTATGGCACTTGTAAATAGTCGGTTATGTGTAGTTTGTTATTTTTTTAGTCAATCTTAAGTTATGGGTATCACCTAAAAGCTTTTTTCTCTCTTTACGTGTGTCTGATGGACCTAGTTATGAGCTTATTGCAGAGATGAATATTAATCAATGAACCATTGAGGAAAAAATTATTTTTCCTAAAATAAAAATGTTTTACTTCACAAGTGCCAAAAATGTACGGTTCCTAGTTTATTATTTTATCCTTTAAAAATTATTATAGAGGTTTATCAGGAATATCAATTTTCTTTTGTCCTTATTTGGCATATCGATGGGGGAATGGAAGCAGTGCAAAAAGGCTCTACAATTCAAAGCAATAAAGGCCAAAACAATTAGGATCAAGTTTTTTTTTATATAGTTCTACAACCCAGCTACAGGTCTTGGCCTACTCAGGTTAAATAAAATATAAATGGCAAGAGATATATAAAAAGACAAAGAAACTAAAGGAGATACTGCCTAGTACTAACTAAAACATAGCCCCAAGCAAAGAAATATTTAGGTGTTCTGCAAATAATCAATGCCTTAAGGTAAGCAAGTTAGTTTGGAGAAGCTATCCAACAAAGCAAAAAAGTGCATGGATTAACTTCAGAATACCTATATATTACTTAGCTATGCGGTTATATTTTAGTTATACTAGGTAGTAGCCTCTTTAGCTTCCTAGTCTTTTTATAAATCAATTATACATTAACCTGATCTTATCTCAACACCATCATTATTATTATTATAATTTATAGTCTTGTGCCACTGCATTTGTCCCCGATTCTTCTAATTTGGGCTAACTTTAAGCTTGAGTTTGTTAATAAGTTCTCTAAGTTATGTATTAGTTAATATTCTGAATAAATATCTAGAATAATTTTAAACCATGAAGCAGGCTATACTCCAGATACCCATAAGATCCAGACTTCAGCCTCTCAGGAAGAGGTACTTTTCATCCCAGAGTGAATCGGGCAAGGTCCACAGCAATTTTCCATCCACACACGAAAACGATAAGTGTTGGCAGTTCTAACTGGGGGAACTTATGCTATGTATCCTTACATTAGAGTTTGGTTTCCTTGAATAGGAGCCTTTGAAATCCATGCCCATTGACTCACAGGAAAACAAACTAGTTATAAATAAAACTATTGAAAATACCTCTATCGAATTATGGTTCACAGTAACCATAGGCTGGAAGTGCATCTGTATTCTCACCAGCGACCCAGGCAATTATTCATGGAAATGTCAAATGAAGATGTGAAAGTGAACAGTTAAAATAAATTAAATTAGATTTCGTTAGCTGCATAGGCTAATTAAATTACGTTAAAGTGGAGGTCCAAACTCAGTTAAAAACTTTTACACCAATCAATCTATACATCCATTGTCACATGCATATGATATATAGTCGGAGTAAGCTAGGCTGCATCATGGGATGTTATTCCACCTAATGATGATGCATATATTTTCCAAATTAGCAACAACTAAGGAAAATATAACAATGTTAAGGACAGATTTTTTTATTTTTACAGGATGTATCACTCATCAATTAAAACTAAGACATAAATTTGAAATTTTGTAAAGTGAAGCATTGTTGGTCTTCCCAAATGTGGTTAGAATCATGCAGAATTCCAAGAAGACGTAATTATGCTCTCACAAACCAAAGCAAAGCTAAAATAAAAACCTGCTCGGCCAATATATCAAATCTTTGAAATCCTACTAACATATTTATTTTTTTCGCTGCCCAACTTTGGATTAGCAGTAGGGTCACATATACCACGGTGGAAAAACAAGGTCTTGTAGTAATGAACTAGGAAAACAAGTGTATAATCCTAAAATAGAAGGACTGGTACTATAAAAGTAGAGTGGTACTGACCGCTCAGCCTTCTCTCCTGACCAATAAACTCAAAATTAACTTTATTTAAGCATCTTTGAATATAATTTGTGTGTGTGTGTGTGTATTATTATATTTATCTGTGTATATATAAATATATTCAGAGAAAGACAATAAACACGTTATAAGGAGCATGAATAAAGCTCTTTTAATTCAAAATTGAGATAACCAGCTTTACTGAAAGGATTGAGGTAAACACAAGGATCAGTAAATAAGAATATTTGATATCGTTAAAAATGATTCGCTTTACTTACAAAATGAAACTAAAGAATACATGACACAATTATATTACAAAAAAGGAGAACAAATTAAAGAAAAATATGGCTCAATATAAATTATAACAGAGCAAGAAACAGGTAGCTTCTTTTAAAAAGATCAGACTATCCTTTTTCACCCATAATTAATTAATTAATCAATTAATAAAAAAAATTTTCTTCCTTCCTCCTTTCCTAATCAGTTTCCCAGCACAACCTAACAAAACAGTTCATCGTATAATCAAATGTATTACACTAACAAAACAGTTCATCGTATATTCAAATGCATTACAATGTAGAAAACGCGATAATTGTAAGACATTCGTTTCTTTCTGAGCAAGAAGGTAGTATGTTGAATTATGTGGTCTTTGATTTCATCTTTGTTTTCTTTAATTTTTTTAATCCGTCCATGTTGCCTCTTAATAAACTACAATATGCTTGTTGGAATTTGTGCACATCTTTAGCTTCAACCTAAAAATAGAAATAAAATTAGAGAAAAATAATTTTTAACTATCAACCTATACAGTCAAAATCTGCTTTTCAAGCAACATAATGCTGATCAATAAACAGAAAACAAATAAAATCTAATGAAAAACTAAAACTGAATAAATGAGTAGTCAGGTGTTTTCATTGCTTAGAAAAAAAAAAAAAAAAAAAAAAAAAAAAAAAAAACTAAAAGAAACTAATAATTATTAATTAAGGCTTTATAAAGAACCAAGGTATGTCATGTAGTGTACTGAAGTAATCAACTACCAGGTTTTATATCAAGAAAAAAAATTGATAACATAAATCAAAGAAATTAGTCAAATGAACAATTGAACACCTAAATTGTACAGTAAATTTTAATAGAAGTAATTTTTAGATAGATTCATTATTTTACTCAAAACATAGCAGACTGTAGTTAAAAAAAAAATCCTATACTTACAACAGTCGTAATTTTCTTCTTTGCAGATGTGGCCCGAAGTAAGCATTTATATTCCTCAGGTTCAGGAATTTTACTTCCATCCTTAGGTAAATGTCTATCTCTTCCATCATCTTAAGAGGCAAATAATATAAAATAACCAAAAGAACATAAAATAAAATAAAACAATATATTTAAAACATGTAAATGCTACTTACATCTTTTCATAGTTAAATTGACCGACCCTGATTCCCTTGCTCGTACAAACATTTTTGTGAGCTCATTCAAAAAACTATTAAACATTATTATTAAATTTTTCAAAATAATTTTACTGATTTAAGTCATACATAGATACTTACTGCATCATTCTCCAGCAAAACCATGGTAGACAGTCAAAAATATTTTATGTAATGGAAAAAAAATGCAATCAGTAGGCAACCTTGATTTTCAATATACATTCATCATGAAAACATGAAAACAACTTTATCTCATGAAACCAAATCCTTAGAACTGGTAGTCAATAGCCCACCGAAAGTACCAGACAAACCTTCAAGCCCAACATGACATGAGGGCTCTAAGATAGTGAACACGTAACAATCACAGCCATCTTAAGTCAAACCAATTTTGATTATTGAAATAACATTTTATAGTTAAATTACTAACAATATAAAATAAATATTTCAGAAATCACAAATCGAATTACGCACACGTATAAGTGCTTATTTATAAGTAAATTAACAAACTAATATAATAAGGGAAGGTAACAGTTAGGTTTTAGAAAAAGATAACAAATAAAAATAAATAAAGCGAACGCATATTGAAATAACACACAAAAACATTATTCAAGAAACTGTCGTAATTAATTGTCTAGAGGAATGAAAATTAATTACTTACACAACCAAGAAATTGTTTTCAACTTTTAAAGTTTTAGTGCAGCAGCCTCTTTTAGGTTCTGGGTCTACTCTAAGAGAATCATAAGCAATCTTCGCTTCTTCTTCGTTAGAAAAAGGAATATGTATAGTTCTATAGATACACCTTAGGAAAAATACATGTAAACAAATATCACATTTGGTTAACAAAGCAATGAACTTTCGAAATCGTAAGAACACAAAAATAAATAGGCATTTCGTTAAGGTATTAATTCTTTAAACTACACAATAAAACTTAGAAATTACACAATTCTCATAACTTAAGTCATATAACAACAATCGAAAGGATACAAATTTAAACCACCCCCGTCACTCATGTTGTTATCACTATTCACTGCCATATGAATTTACGTGCTTAAGTGCTCTGTGATTGTTTCTCTTTGGGTTTGGCATGGCTTTCAAAATGTCATTTGATAAATCAAAACAACTTTATCTGTCTGTTATATTGATGATAAAGTAGGTTGATACACGCAATATATGTTGTTACGATCACAGAATAGTAACATTATTAAATATGAACTAGTAAAGCTAACTTGCCGGAATGCATAAAAAAGTTTATTCCAAAAATTTGAGTTTGGTTCCAAGGCTAGTTAAGCTAGCCCACAGATTCAATCGGTTTTATTTGGAAGGTTTGTTATTTTATATTTTAAGTGACCTATTTAGGTTTATTGGTATTATGACATAATTTAATTACTGTATCCTTTTTAATGTCTCATTTTGTTTTTGTATTTTTCTTAAGGACATGGGAAAAATGAATGTAAACCTTTTATAGTGGAAGGTCATCAAGTTGGACTAGTGAGAATGGATTTTGTAGATCTGTTAAGGAAATATCCTGAGGTGTTTGAAATTAAATCAAATTCTGTTGTACTTAATCCAGCATTCAGAGATTACAATGAGAGAACAAAAAAAGTTGAAAGTGTGTTGATGGAATGCCGCCAAAATAATTCTTTTGTTGCTTTGAATGGGTGGAGAGATGAAGTAAGTATTAGTTACATTATTTTCTAATATAACTTCAGTTACTAAATTCATATGTTTGAAGGTATAATATGGTATTGTATATGCTCTTCTGAATTGCAATATTCATGTTGTTCGGTTGTTGCAGAAATCCTGTATATAACATCGTATGTAATTATCTTTGATTTTTTTTCCAGTATTATGAGATAAGACCGGTATTTTCATCAGAGCCGCTTCTGAAAATGGACAGATCGGCCACTTGTAAGTCAAGATAGTTATGCTTAAAAGAATTATGCTTACAACAATTTTTTTATATAATATATATGTTAGCAAAGCTTTATAGGAACAAAAGTTATCTCATGTACCATTAGCAAGCTAGGAATGCTTTCAGGAGTACTACTAATGTATTTATTATTAAAATAAACTATATGAGTATTTATGATAATGATCTACTTTAGTTTACCTGCAATCATTAACTTTTCATTACTGGATTTGTCGATGTTTATTGTTTTGAATAATTTATTTGGAAAATGAAACTTTATTAGTAGTGCTCTTCTTTTTTTTATACTTGGCTTTGTTATATTATCCCTTCTTTTTGAGTAATGTTAAGTAGGAGCTGTTCACTGTCCTGACATATTTTATTTTATTTTATTTACATAATGTGCATGTAATATCAGATTGTTTTTAAGACAATATTCTCCCCATTATTCTGCTTGTTTTTGTTCCTTCTCAGTTTTAAATTAAAAAAATATTGAGTCAAATTTGTAGATATAGCAGCTTTTATAGTAGTGTTGAACAGAAGTTTTTGAATAATCAGAATTTTCCATTGGTCTTTTTAATGTCTTATGTATGTTCTATATTTTTGGCAAAACTTATTCATTTAAATTTAATAAGTGAAGTGTCTATTTAATCTTTTTTATTTTAGTAATTTTTATTTAAATTCATTATCCTATTAGATGAGTCAAATCGAAAAGTATTAGTGCCATTTTAATACACACTGTTTTTGTTTCCACCAAGGTAATAATTTATTATTGAAATATATCAGGATAGTTTAATTTCCACCAACAAAGTTTTACTTATTTTCACTTTATTAGTTCAGTACTTGTGTCATTTTCTGTCAATAAATCTTTCTTTATTTAACCTCTTTGTTACACTCATTCACGTGTTTATTTATTTATTTATTAATTTTTAATTTAAACCTAGGACTTTTATGTCTCAAGTTACACTCTATAGAGATAACTTCTTGGAATTGATGATAAACAGGTTATTCTAGAGTCTATTTAACATGTTATTTTAGTTTTCTAAGCCATTTTTATGCCTATGATGTTATAATATTTGAATTTATTTGGTTATTTCTTTTTGTTGTTTCTTATTTAGAGATGTGAAAGGGTCATCATTGTCCTCCACCCCCAAATATTTTTTTCCTAACAATATAATATTGACTGTTTACGAATTCAATTGGATCATGAAAGTGACTATTATCTCAATATTTTCAGAACTTCGGAGTATGAGGAAGGATTTATCATCAACAAGAATGACACTATCCAGTGTCATTCTTGTTGATGATAAATAAAGGCAATTCTTTTTTCAGATCTTAAAATGCTGAATATCAATAAATATTTTTATTTAATCCTTTAACGGGCAGACCAGGAATTTTTAAATACATTTCTTCTTTTTTTTTTTCCTTTGAATGGCTATAGCCAAGCTAACCCCCACACATGTATCATGAAATTTAAGATTGAATAAAGGATATTAGACAATAATGAGTAGGATAATGCGTCGGATATTACGTCATTTATTGAGCAAAAGGCATTAAATATGAGTATCCTCCAGGATACATCGCCTGTTTAAGGGTTAATATAAATTTCCTTGATGCCGCTTTAACTATTTGAATTATTGCTTTCAACTATTACTTATTATTTGGAGAAAGTAAAAATAGCCAAGAAATAGGTATAATAGCTAAACTAAATTGTAATTTAATTCCATAATGCAGCTAGAATCTTCAATATTCCCGGTAAGCTCATTAGGATGTGTTGAAGCTGAAATTACTAATACATTTATTTAAATGGAAGTGGGTTAATGAAAAATATTTTATAAAATTAAAGGATCCTATCTGATTTTTAAATGACACCAAAACTTCATTTCAGTGTTTGGAAAAAAAAATGGAAATTAATTAATGTAATAGATTTAGGAGGAATTTTATCTCTTTATTTTGTTTATTTATCATATTTGCTATTTAGGACAATTATTTAAATATAATGCTTTAATATATATTCTAAAATTCATTGAGTTCTGTTGGAACCAATGTGACAAACTTACTACTTATCTCAATTAGTTTCTGCTTGATACCTCCGCCTCCATCTACTGTACTATATTTGAGTGAAATGTTATCATATTTCCTCTCTCACATCCTCTCTGAGATTACCTCTCATGGACAATATGAAATGTACATTTTCACAGGAAAGGATATTTAAGTGAAACAACAATCTAATGAAATCTAAACATTTTTACTCAAAATATTCACCTTCATTTTCTATAAATTTTTTCTTTCATGTTATTAACTTTTCACTCCCAGAACTGAAAAATTCAGGGTTTTGTGAAGAGATTTAGTTAGGAAATGCGTTTTTGATCTAAGAATCGATTTCAAAATTTTATATGTAAGGAAGTTATCCAAATTTCTGGACAGATGGAAATCTGTTGTAGTAAGTTTTCCAAATAAGGTGCGTGTGAAAGGATTTTGTTATGCAGCTCATTTAGTTTCTTCACTGTCTGTCCTCAGACATGAGGTCTAACTTTGTGTTGTAAGAGTTTGAATCCCTTCTGATTAACAAATACAGGTCAGGTTGTTTTTTGATTTTGTCAATATCATTGCAGTGTGATGTCGATGTGATTGTTTCACCTCTGGTAAAAAGGAGAAATGAATTATTCTGGTCATTTACCACCACACTGAAACCAATATTTTTTTTTGGTTGCTAATCAGGTTTTGGTATGTCTCTTGTGACATATTACACCCTTCCCTGAATGCTGTGATGATGTTTCTTGAAGCTTGGGCTGCTGAGTGTCCAAGTTTAAACTAAAAACAAAAATTACTCTAAAATCGAGCGCTTCCATGGTCATATTATATAATACTAAATAATGTATGACCAATTTTAGGAATAGTAAAGTTGATAAAAAAAAAGGATTAATAACAACTCATTATAACTTGTAAACACATATTTTATAAAAACGGATACGGAAAGACCTATTATAAATGTAATTGACCACATGCATGATTGTATCTCTGGTCATTTCTTGCTTGAGGATCTCTTCCTATTGATTTCATTGATTTAAAATAAGAATCCATAATTTTTTTTTTTTTTTTTTATTCCTGTAAGGTTCTTTTGTAAGAAAAGAGTGGATTGATTTTACTTTTCCCTTGCTTTGCCAAAGGTTGCAATTCCAGACGCTTATTTTATGGTTAACATTGCTGTACTATAAAGATTATGTTAAGGCCTTATTGGTGATTATCTTTATTAGCTAAAGGATTAACACTTATGGCTTTATTGGTTTGCTGTCTTGATTTGGTGGACTTTAGGTCAATTTCCATCCTCTCAAATTTATCAAAGCCACTCGAAAGATTGGTCAATGCCCAAATTACCTCCTTCCTAGAGCATAATAACCTCCTTAATCCGTTCCAATCAGGTTTCCGTTCCGGTTATTCCACTCAGTCAGCTTTGTTGAAAATCACACAGGACCTTTATTACTCCATGGATCAACAACAAATTACGATCCTTGTCATGTTTGATTTCTCAAAAGCTTTTGATTGTGTTGACCATTCAATTCTCCTATCTAAACTTTAAAATTTCTCCCTATCTAATAGTGCCCTAAATTGGTTCCACTCCTTCTTATCTCATCGTTCCCAGTCAGTCATCATACCCAACAGTCCTCCTTCATCTTCCCTACCTTTAACCCAAGGTGTTCCACAAGGATCCTCCCTGTCACCAACCCTATTTTCTGTCTATATCAATGACTTACCCAGCTTTATCCACAATTCCAATTATCACCTATATGCAGACGACCTTCAAATCTACCTATCTTTCCATCCTTCAGATATGCTCGAGGCATCTCGTAAACTTCAGGAAGACATTGATAACATCAACCTTTGGGCAGTGAAGAATAAGTTATATGAATGAATCCAAAGAAAACTAAGGCTATCTCATCAGTTCTAAACAACTGTATAGATCCCGAGATTTCTTTTCCCAGAGTACCCGTCAACTTTTAGTGTCCTCTCTTGTTTTCCCTTGCTTTGATTACTGTTGTTTGGTTTATGGGGGACTGTCTGGGGATCTCGAGATGAAGCTGAGGAGACTGATGAACTGTTTCATTAGGTTTATCTTCGGGATCCCTAGGCGGTCACACGTTACTTGCCGATACTCTGAGCTTGGGTGGCTATTTCCTAAATTTCAACGGCAATACTTTCTGGGTACCTTCATATACCAATGCCTAAAAAACCCAAAACCCTTCCTATATTCTTGATTTATTAACTCCGTGTTCTTCTATCCACCACCTAAACACTAGATCCCAACCTTTTAACCTATATATACCCTCACATAAAACCGCTTCCTTTGACAAATCCTTCATCATTCGTGCTACCTCCTTCTGGAATTCCTTACCCACTTCTATTTGAATTCCTTACCCACTTTCTATTGTGTAAAGCAGCTTCCATAACCTCTTTTAAAAATAACCTATTCCAGTACCTTTTAGACAATCAATCTTCCGCAAAGATGTCAATAATCAAATGAATTTTTTTTTTTTTTCCCTCTCTTTCTTTTTTTTATAGGTTCATGTATGTATGTGTATGTATGTATGTGTATGTGTATATATATATATATATATATATATATATATATATATATATATATATATATATATATATATATATATATATATATATATATATGTATATACGATTGTATTTTTTGTTATAATTATTATTTCATATATTAATTTATTTTTTTTTTTATTCAATTTAATTTTTTTTTCCTGTAAAAAATGTATGCTTTAATTACTGGAACATCTAATTTGTAAATAATTGGCCAGACAATTGTACTCTTAATTGTGCATTATTTTTATTCTTAGGGGACAATAAGTCCCAGAATAAAGTTTATTTTTCATTTCATTTGGTGATTACATGAGCAGAAAAAATTATTATACTGCTTTATGGGTTATTTCAGAAATTTTCTGATAAAAGAAAATTTTTTGATAAACAAATATTTATAGTTTAAATGAAAATATGTAATCGAGTTTCAAGAAAACTCGTAATTCTCTAGCTCAAACTTGAATTTTTAGATCATCAGCTGGCATTTCTTCAAGGACAATTCAGAATTTGTTAGAAAATTAATTTGTCATATTTTAACAAAATTTGTTATGGTGCATCACTTTCTCATTTAGGATCTTATTGAATTGACATTCACTTGGTAATGTCATTTTTCTATCTGCACAGCATATTACAGGTATTTCATCTTTTAATTTGAGGTCAATACTGCAATCCTTGCACAATATATCCATTTTTCCAATAATATTGGATATTCCAATATGTCCTTAATATTAAAAAAGACTGTACCCATAATTAGTGTCTTAATGGAAAAAATGCTATAAAATTTAAATCAGTGCTCCACCTATATATGGTGGACCCACGAAATGAATCTTGACCTTCCCACCATGGCTAGAATAGGTTGGTAACCTCTAAGATAACCCGTCCTTCCTGCCCTAGTTGGAGTACATGAGGACGTTAAGCCCTAATAAACAAACAACAGTGATTCAAGTCACTCTGTTAATCTTTAACCATCCGGTTGTGGATTTTTTAATTTGATGTTGAAGTGGTTCAACCTAGTATTTAGTGTTGGCAGATAGATGCATTGTCTGCTTTAACAGTAGCTTTGTAATAACCATTGGAAGATAGTGAATGGGAGAAAGAAAACATCGACGGTCAATATAATGCTAGTGAATGGGAGAAAGAAAACATAGACGGTCAATATAATGCTGTCAATTCCACTTTTCCACCCATATTCCTGGTATGTTACATCTGCATTGCATATTCTTTAATTTTAGAGCATTAAAATGCTCATATAATTTGGCTGTTTTTTCCACTATCAAACTTTGATTAAGACTATAATTGAATGGGTCAAAAAACATTCTAAGCGACAAACATAAAATTTTGAGTGATCAGTGAAAGAAAATCATAATCTGAAGTTTTTGTTAGGTTTGTAGATTAGATTTTATATTCACATATTAATTTGTTATATTTACATTTACAATAACATAATGGAGTACTATATCATACTAAAACGTACTATTAATGAATTTTAAAATCGCCTCTTCAGAAATTTGGTCGCTTAGAACGTTTTTCGGTGGAGCCATTCAATTATTATTAATGTTATAATGGACTGGCATAAGATTTAAATTAGTGTGCGGTGAGTAAACCAAGGAATCTTGATCTCTATTATTGTTTTTAATCTCTTTATTGTTTTTAATTTAAAAATAAAAAATAATACTTGCATAAACGTTTATTATTATAGACTATAAAAAAAAAAAATTAAATAAAAATAAATACAAGGTAAAGCTAAGCTATTTACAATTTAAACAATCTTTTGGAGGTTCTATAGTTCTTACATATGTATTTTTTACATGTTGAATATAAACTGTTCACTTTCGTGTCTCTTTTCCTGGGTACATGTAACATTGGCTGTAATTTCTATGTTGTCCTCACCATCACAACAGTCTGATGTTTCTTGTGCATCAGAAGAACCAGCTACACACATCGCCATTTCCACCATTAGTTTCGTTTGTGAGGACACAATACGATTGATTATGGTATATCGTACCAGTATGTGATCGCACCAGACTAATAACAAAAAGAAACTGAATCCAGTGAATTCCGGAGGAAACTGGTAACTAAACAACAGGAGTGTGTAAATAACATATTGAGGAGGGAGTAAATTTCCTAGAACTTCTTTTTTATACAAACATCATAAAAAGGGGGAAATGAATTTTTGTTATTCTCGCCAGACTGGACTTTGTGTGTGAATATATTTATTTTGTGAGGCATTAAGTAAATACTATTTTAAAAAATAGAAGGCACAAGAAAAATAGAAAGTGTGGTTCAGCGCACCACGGGAGTCCCGCAGGGATCCCAGCCATGGTTTGGAATCATTGCGTCATTATGGCTTAATATTGAAACCAATCAGAGAAAATGTATATGGAAACTATGGTGGACAGTAAAGAAAGAAAAATCACTGAGGCAGAAATATGACTCCTGTTTTTCAAAATGTTTTCATTAAATTAAAATTATTGTTTTAAAATTTAAAATGTATCCTTTTATGAAACATATTATAAATTGGTCATAAAATCATTTATATTTTTCTCTCAGATCATTATAAACTAAGTAAATGTTCTGATTGAAGAGTGAGCTTTGTTTCTTGGCTGCTTTATCATTTCTCTGCTGTGAGTGAAATCTGCCCTTGTGATTCAATTAAAGCTAAAATGAACTTCTAAGATCATTTTCACTTTTTTTGCTATAATAGAACAGGTGAATAAAAACTAGACCCAGACAAAGTCAAGGGATACAAGTCAGATATTGTAGGTTACTAAAGCTATATTAGGTAGGTAACTTAAGCTTAGTCCACAGTTCGGCATTACAGATACAGCAGGTACTAACTCTTTCCTAAAACCATATATGCTCCTTTCTTTCCTTTAGTATTTGTACTTGTATTGTCTCATTGTAATATTCTTAATTTAATTATTTCTTTTATTATCAGTTGTGTTATGTATAAAAATAAATATTTATTTTTAATTTTTTTTTTTTTTTTTATAACTGATGCCCTGATACTCAAAAATAGAAGATCGAAAACTTATTGAAATCATAGGGCTCTAAAGAATTCAACTCTCTCAATCAAACATTCCAGAGCATATTACGTTGTGTTCAAATTATTCTGCTAAACAGTTGTCATACTGGATGGATATTAGTCCATATAGCAGTTAATGTAGAAATATTAAATAAAACATTTTCGTTGTTTTTATTGTTTTATCAAAGACTCAAAATATTATTTCATCTATTTTTTAAGTATACACTGATATTACTACTTAACAAAGTGTTGTATTTTACTTTAAGTTCATTGCAAAATTACTCTATTAATACTAGGTTTATAAGTATATCAGTAATGGCTTCTCCATCGATTCTTTTGATGGTTGCCAAAATGAATTTATATTATCATTCGTGAATATTGATGATTTTGTCTTTAATATAAGAATACAACATGGAGAATTAAAGCACTTATATCTTATTGGTTCTTATCAATCATTAATATAAATATTCCCAAAATTTAACTACTATCTGTAATGTATAAACAATGCTAAGACAAAACTTCAATGATTACATATATTTACTCCTAAAATCTGAAATCTATTCTTCAAGGCAACATTCAACAAAGGAATACTGGCAGGATTTTTAAATGAAGAAAACTTTTGTCGTTTAATTTTTGAAAAATTAAAACTTGATGGCTTAATCGCACTACTATATTCTGCCATATCTGATGGCAGAAAAGAGGATTAGTTGTCTCATGTATTCTTGTTATACCTGACAACTTTCCTAGCATACTGTGCTATTTTACACCACTAGAAGAATTCCGGAGGAAACTTGAGCATGAAATGAAACTTAGTGAAAGATTCTTTTTTCTCCTTCAAAGCTTTCTCTTCATGAGCTAGTAACTAGTAACCTAATAAACTACAAAATCTAATGCTCCACTTTTTCAAGGCAGCAGAGCTAAAATAAACTTATAAACAAAAATATGGACATAGGATATCATTAGGTCTGGAAAGAACATAGTTTCTAAATGCAAGATATCAGCCAAGGATGATCATACATCGAGCATTAAATCTTTAAATTCTGAGATTTTTGAACAATGTGACTTTGGTTGTTCTGAGCTTGCAGTTATTAAAAGACTTCACTTTGGGAATAGTCCCCTAAAGAATAAAATTATGTACTGAAAAACAGAAATCATCTCTAACAATGAAACATTTTATATAAGATTCAACTGAAAATTAGGAATCAACAAATAAATAACAAACCAATATGCAAGCTCTGTTTTAAAAATAAATAAAATATAACTACAGGTGAGTTAAGAATTGCAGAGCTGATGAATGAATCAGTCCTTTAAAGATTATTCAGTGCTGAATCAATGGATACACATCAGAGGGGTATGAAAGTAGAATGAGTGATTATAAGGCCATCCACTTTTTTTTTTAATGATTTTATTTGTTTATTTGCCTGTCTATAAATTAAAATTTAGTGCAAAATGTTTTTTTATTGTTTTTATATTTTATGAATGCTGCAGATATAACCATATATATTTCTTAATTATAATTATTCTTAGAGAACTACAGTTCCGTGATAAAGATTATTTTCTGGATATTATTGTTTTTCCTTTTTGAGCCACCTATATCTTCTATTTAATCTCCATAACTTTTTCGCTTATTAAACTGATTAGTTATTTTTTTGTGTATTTTTAAGAAAAGTTGTACTATTATCTGATCACCTAATTTTTATTGTAACCATTATTTTTATTTTTTAATCCTCTAGCAAATTTGTTGTATGTCTTTTGACTATCTTGTTTATTGATAATGCATTCAAAATTATTCTGATTTTGCGGTGAAACTATGTTTTGGAACTCTATGATCTTCCAGTAATATTATCTAGTTTTTATTAATTTTTGTTAGACAACATTTTTGTGCTTTATCGTCATTGTATTTATTTTATTAAATAATAAATTTACATATAGTAAATACTGTTACTAATAGATTTTTGGTACAGGTCTTTTTGGCATCTGCAAGTATGGTGTAGATATCAACGGGTTTGTGCGTCATCCAGACAGAGGAATTTGTGTTTGGCTTCAAAAAAGGGCTGCAACCAAACCTACATGGCCTGGGAAGTGGGATAACATGGTATGTTATGGTTTTTAGTAGTTTATATTAGTACTTTTTAATTTTTTTTTTTAAATAGTTTTATTTATGATCAAATGAATAATGAATAGATTTTTCTATATTTTTTATTTTATTTTTTATATATTTTTTTTATTTTTATTAGTTGATGGCAATGTAAATGCTTTATGTAGATCACAGCCAACCCCTGCTCACTACATATTTAAATAAACCCTCAATGGGTTCTAGTGGAGAACAGGATGTTACCAAGTAGGTAAAATAGGAAATGTATGTTTTTTTATTTATATCAACAACATTCTCTATAAAACATTGTTTAACAATAATCAATATTGATTTTTGTGATGTTAACAGCTGTGAGTGGATAAAGCAGAGGTGTCTATCTGAAAAATTAAATTAAAATATATATATAAAATGCTGTAGATGGGCAATATGATGTGGTTTTTATAATTTAGTGGCAAGGAATCAACATTTCAATAGCAGACCCTTATAATTATAGTGTCATGAAATTTGCAATAATTATGAAAATGGAAACATTCATGCCTAAATCCTCAACTTTGATCAGCATGCCACAAAGCTCTTACAACTTTTTGCTTAATTTAAAAAAAAATACCTCATCCATAAGAATGATCTAAATAGATCAAAAGTCGCAGCCATAATGTAGACAAAATAATGGATGTTAATTTCCATCTTTGACTTTGGTGTGTGAGCCTAAAACTAAATCCAATTCTTCTTTAAAGAAGAATGATACCGTTGTGAATAGATGTGCATAAATATTTTACTTTGAACCTGCCTGTAAGAAAAGAGAACAAATGCACTTAGTACTCTCAACTAAATAAACCAATATCCATTCATAGAACATAAAAAATAAAAGGTTTGAGCCTGTTGCTTAGAATCTTATGAATAAATCTTTCAGATCTTGTATCAATGTGAAGAGTAGGTATAAAGAAACTTGTTTATAAGCTTGAACTTTTCAGTTGATGTTTGCATAATGCTATAGATAGATCAATACAATTTATGATCTTTTTACTAAAAGAGTAAACAGATAAAGTAGTGAGAGGTGTTATCATTACTCAGGTAAATGACCCTCTTCTCCATTGCTAGCACTTCCAAGACCTAAAAAACCTGAACAACTCAGTTATACATGAAATATAAAAACCTTTCACCTTAATTTATGGACTCAGGATGATATATTGTAATTTGAAAGCAATCACTCTTTCAAAAGTAATTTAACATTGGTCGAAATCTCTCTATGAGTGTGGTCAAGAAAAGGAAAATACAGAATGTATCGTTGAAACCATTGCTGTGTTCGAGAACAGAAAACAGATTTGAAATGCTCCCACTGACTTGGAGATAATAATGCTTGGATTTATATCAGATCTTTGAAGAACTTCTTATTTTAATTTATAATGAGTATAATGAAGAAAAAATATGTAACATTAAATATCTTTGTAAAAATTGTTATATAAGTTGAATCCATAATATTTCATGGAAACATTTTTGTTAAATTTTTTTCAGGTTGGTGGTGGTTTATCTGAGGGTTTTGGTGTGTTGGAGACTGCTTATAAGGAAGCAGAAGAAGAGGCCTCAATACCATCCAACCTTTTAAGAAACCTATCACCAGGAGGCTGTGTTTCGTAAGTACATGAACTTATTTTTTCTTTTTAACTAGTGCACATGTGCTTATCAAAATGAAATGATAACATTATCCCTCAAAAATAATATGAATTCAATTGATGGGTTTCTTACCTCTGGATTTGGTGTATTTCATATATATATATATATATATATATATATATATATATATATATATATATATATATATATATATATATATATATTATACAAGTACATATTATTCTTATTCTTATATTAGAAAGTAGGGGAAGATGCTGTACCTAAAGCACAGTTGTACCAATGGTCATTTGTAATTAAGAGAGAGTGAGAGGAGGGAAATTGATATTGTTAGATTGGTAGTGTTGCAAGCATCTCCCTGCAGTTGCAAAATAATTATTTTATTATTATTTTTAAGTTTTTTTCTTCAAAATCCTGACCAATCCAACCAGTGATTAATTTTCTAGGCAGTAATATTTCATTGGGTTGTCCGATAAATATATCATAACTTCATATGTTTTCATATCAGTTATCACTTACTGGTTTTGTGAAACAGAGCTTTTTGCACAACATGGCGTTCAGTTGTACCTGTGGACACAATTGCCAGCTGAACCTATGGACAGATAGTTAAAGTGTCCACAGCTACAGCAGATTTTTCTCTTTGTTTATTAATTCATTATTTCAATTATAAATATTGCGGAAAAGTTTGTAGGCATTCCGCGTGATATAAAATGCCTAAGTCTGGATACCTACTATTTGTATAACTTTTTTTTTTTAAGAAGAGAAAACTCGCCACTCACTATTTATAACAAACTATTTGTAGCGGGCAACACTGTTTTGAGAAGGTTATCGGCTATCAGCTGGCGTGATAACCAAAGAGGTTATGTGAAATGGATTTGCCACTGCCGCAGTTAATATATTTACATTTTATTTGTACCATTGTTTTTATATAGATGTATTTTTAATTTATAATTATTTTTTTTATTTTATATTTTGAAGAGAAAAGATTTGCCCAGTCGGGATTCTAACCCGAGTCTCCACTTTTCTAGCATGGTGCCTTATCCACTAGGCCACCGGGCTCGTATCCGAACCAGGGAAATCTTTTCTCTTCACTGATCCATACCCCCGGGCACTCGCAGTTGCGAAGTACAAATCGGGGATGAATGTTCATTGAACATTACTGTTAACTAGATCTTGTTGACATACGTCATATATATATTATAATTATGAAATAATTATTTGTTGTTGATTAATATATTTTTTATTTTGAAGAGAAAAGATTTGCCCAGTCGGGATTCGAACCCGAGTCTCCACTTTTCTAGCGTGGTGCCTTATCCACTAGGCCACCGGGCTCGTATCCGAAACAAGGGAAATCTTTTCTCTTCACTGATCCATACCCCCGGGCACTCGCAGTTGCGAAGTACAAATCGGGGATGAATGTTCATTGAACATTACTGTTAACTAGATCTTGTTGACATACGTCATATATATATTATAATTATGAAATAATTATTTGTTGTTGATTAATATATTTTTTATTTTGAAGAGAAAAGATTTGCCCAGTCGGGATTCGAACCCGAGTCTCCACTTTTCTAGCGTGGTGCCTTATCCACTAGGCCACCGGGCTCGTATCCGAACCAGGGAAATCTTTTCTCTTCAAAATAAAAAATATATTAATCAACAACAAATAATTATTTCATAATTATAATATATATATGACGTATGTCAACAAGATCTAGTTAACAGTAATGTTCAATGAACATTCATCCCCGATTTGTACTTCGCAACTGCGAGTGCCCGGGGGTATGGATCAGTGAAGAGAAAAGATTTCCCTGGTTCGGATACGAGCCCGGTGGCCTAGTGGATAAGGCACCACGCTAGAAAAGTGGAGACTCGGGTTCGAATCCCGACTGGGCAAATCTTTTCTCTTCAAAATAAAAAATATATTAATCAACAACAAATAATTATTTCATAATTATAATTATTTTTGTTTAGAAGTTTACCTAATTTTCATTTTCATATAATGCAGTGGCAAATCCATGAGAAACCTCACTACAGCTGATACCTATAACCATATATACTACTGTTACCTGTCTTCTAGTGTGTGGATATAAAATATTAATTGTTGTATAAATTTTTGACTAAGGCTTGTATAAGGACATCACGATTGGAATTACGATTTGGTTAGGAATAAAGAGGAAAATAAAATAATGTTTTTTTTCTTAATTGCCACGCACCTCACAGTGGTGACCCCGACGTTTTAAGTGAGTACCATTTTCCGTTGTATTACTGCGGTTTATTACATTATTGATATAAGTAATATGGAAAATCTTATTGATTTGTGCCCTATCGAAGAGAAGGCTCCTATTGACCAGGGAGAAATTCAATCTTCCACACACAATGCACTCTCTAGGTTGCCAACGTTTTATAAAGATGAAACAGATCTTTGGTTCATACAGGCTGAAGCGGCTTTTGCTACCTGCAAAATAACAAATAGCAAAACTAAATTTCAGCATATAATTGCACATTTGGATCTAGCCACTATAAGGCAAGTGGCCGATTTGGCACGTAACCCTCCCGTGAATGAACCGTACGAAGAGTTAAAACGCAGGTTGCTATCTAGTTTTGGCCCTTCAGATACAACCAGAATAAAAAAACTTCTAGAGGAGCAGCAACTGGGGGACCAAAGACCATCTCAGTTTCTACGGAAAATGCAGCAACTGGCCACCGACAGCATTACCGAGGAAATGCTCCGAACTCTGTGGTTAAGAGGATTGCCAGAAGGAATGCAGGCTGCTCTAGCCGTTACGGAGCAGACGGACCCCAGGAAGCTGGCATTGATAGCTGACAAAATAGCAGAAATTCAGCAGCCGTCAGTGCAGGCAGTAGTGTCGAATCCACCTAGGCCTACGTCGAGAGAACCAAACATCGAAGAAGAACATCGCTGAAACTTCAGATGAGTTCAAGAGGTGGTCGTAGGGAGCAAAGGTCACCCAGCAGGAGCCGAGGTAGATCAAGAAGTAAGAGCAGAAGGCGCCTTTGCTTTTACCACGAGAATTTCAAGCAGAAGGCTAATAAATGCCACCAACCCTGCGATTGGAGCCCAACCGGGGCCGTTAAACTAATCGCCGTGGGCCGTTAAACTAATCGCAGCGACGAATGAGGCGGATTCCGTCGCTGAAATCACCAATCGCCGATAAGAAGTCCGGGGTCAGATATCTGGTGGATACAGGAGCTACCCTATCTGTCTACCCGGTGAAGACACACAATGCTCAACCGAGCGAGGATTTCACCCTCTACGCGGCCAAGGGGACTCCTATTCCTACATATGGCACTGTAGTTCAGAACCTCGACCTTGGGCTACGTCGGAAACTGTCTTGGCGGTTTATTGTGGCGAAGGTGAGCCATCCCATCATAGGCGCAGATTTGCTGTACCATTATAATATGATGGTAGATCTCGCGGGATGTCAGTTGGTGGACCAGAAGACAGGACTCACGACCAGGGGAACAATAGCAAAGGTACCAGTACCAACGATCTACTCGGTACCATCTGGCGAATGGTACATGAAGATACTGCGCAAGTACCCTGGGGTGACGCAGCAGACATCTTACGTTAAGCAGCCCAGGCACGACGTGGTCCATCATATAGAGACGACGGGAGGCCCAGTTACAGCGAAAGACCGTCGCTTACCACCGGATCGCTACAATGCCGCCAAGAGAGAATTTCTCCAGATGGTCGAAGAAGGGATCTGCCGTCCATCGAACAGCCCATGGGCCAGTCCACTGCACATAGTGCAGAAGAAAGATGGGGGAATACGACCATGTGGCGATTATCGGCAATTAAATTCGAAGACAGTCCCTGACCGCTACGCCGTCCCTAACCTGGCCGACTTTAATGTTAATATGCATGGGAAGAAGGTTTTCACCACTTTGGACCTTAACCGTGCATATTATCAAATTCCAGTAGCAGAAGAGGATGTCCCTAAGACAGCGGTCATCACATCTTTTGGACTGTTTGAATTCTTGCGTATGTGCTTTGGCCTAAGGAACGCATCACAGACCTTCCAGCGATTTCTTGACCGAGTGCTCCGAGGGATAGATTTCGCTTGGTGGTTCCTAGATATCATCATTGCTTCAGAATCGGAAGAACAACACCAAGCACATTAGGAGGAGATATTGCAGCGGCTGGAGAGAAATGGACTGACGGTGAACCTGGCGAAATGTGTCTTCGCCTGTCAAAAAGTAGACTTTTTGGGCCACACAGTCAGCGCTTCAGGGATTACAGCTCTCCCAGCCAAAGTGGAAGCCATCGCAGCATACCCAAAGCCTTCTACAGTACGAGATCTTCGACGTTTTCTGGATATGTTCAATTTCTATCGGCGCTGCATACCCGGAGCGGCGGATTTACAGGCTCCTCTTAATAAATTTCTAGCTGGAGCTAAGAAAAATGACAAAAGGATCATCCCTTGGAATCCAGAAGCCACCGAAGCATTCGAACACTGCAAGACTGCCATCAAGAAAGTTGCAGTGTTAGGACACCCTAAAGAAAAGGCGGAGCTTGTCCTTGTATGCGATGCATCGAATACTGCCATGGGGGCAGTCCTGCAACAGAGAGAAGGTAGTGTTTGGCGGCCACTGGGTTTTTTTTTCCAAAGCCTTCTCTCCAGCTCAGAAGAAGTATGCTATGTACGACCGGGAACTGCTGGCTATCCATCGTGCTATTAGGCATTTCGGATACCACCTGGAAGGAAGAAATTTTACGATATGGACAGACCACAAGCCTTTGGAGTATGCGTTTCTCCAAAAACCAGAAACAGCGACGCCTATGCGGATTCGGCTGGTAAACTTCATCAGTCAATTCGCAACTGACATCCGTCACGTACCCGGGGACAAGAACGTTGTAGCTGACGCACTTTCGAGGGTCGAGAACATCAATTGTACCGAAGACTTTGCTCGAATGGCATCCGAGCAGCGGAAAGATCCAGACGTTCCAGAGCTTCAGGGGAACGAGTGCCTTCAGCTCCGATGGATGAAACCTCCTGGTACAGATTCGTCACTTCTCTGCGAAACTTCAACTCCTCAGGCGCGACCCTACGTTCCCAAGTCCATGAGAGAAGAAATATTCCACTGCCTGCATGGACTTAGTCACCCCGGGATTCGAGCTTCGAGACGATTGATAAGTCAACGTTTTTTCTGGCCAAATATGAATGCAGACGTTTCTAAGTGGGCCCGTTGCTGCATACCTTGTCAGCGGTCAAAAGTAGTCCGGCATACTGTTTCTCCTCCAGGTAGATTTGCTCCAACTTCCCGATTCGAGCACCTCCATGTAGATATTGTCTTCCGCCCTCCAACGGAATGCGATATTGCCTCACTATCATAGATAGGTTCACCCGCTGGCCAGAGGCATGCCCTTTAGAGGAAAGTACAAGCAATAAAGTGGCGGAAGCAATGGTGGGGTCATGGATCTCTCGGTATGGTTCGCCAGCCAGGATTACTACGGACCAAGGACGCCAGTTCGAGTCTGACCTATTCATAAACCTTACACGCATCCTTGGCATTGAAAGAAGTAGGACAACGGCTTACCATCCTCAGTCGAACGGTTGCGTGGAGCGGTGGCACCGATCCCTTAAGGCAGCGCTGAACACGGAAGGCTGGACAAAAACACTACCAACTGTGCTTCTTGGTCTTAGATCAGCGGTGCGAGAAGACACCGGAGCTCGTGCAGCGGAGATGGTTTTTGGGCAACCCCTACAACTCCCAGGGGAATTCTTTGAGTCTTCTCGACGCCCCGAAGACACTGAGGATGCTATGAAGAATATTCGACCGGCACCCCACCACAGCAGCACGGCGAAGACATTCGTTCACCGCGACCTAAGATCATGCAGTCACGTGTTCCTGAGAGATGACACCGTGAGGAAACCATTGACTCCTCCTTACTCCAGACCTTACCGGGTTTTAGCAAGAGAGAGAAAAACATTTCGGATCCAGCTGCCTTCAGGACCGAAAACCGTCTCCATGGATCGCCTGAAGGTTGCCCACTTGCTTCATGAACCAGGAGAGGACAGCAGCAACAGGGATCAACCCACTTCTGCATCCGCTTCAAGTCCCAAAAATCCTTCAAATGACCTCGACACAGAACAGCATCCAACACCGCAGCAGTACCACACACGTTCGGGCCGACTAGTGAAGCCTAAAGTGAGGTTCTGTGCCGATGTCATTGGGGGGGAGTGATGTAGCGGGCAACACTGTTTGGAGAAGGTTATCGGCTATCAGCTGGCGTGATAACCAAAGAGATTATGTGAGAGTGAGAGGAGGGAAATTGATATTGTTAGATTGGTAGTGTTGCAAGCATCTCCCTGCAGTTGCAAAATAATTATTTTATTATTATTTTTAAGTTTTTTTCTTCAAAATCCTGACCAATCCAACCAGTGATTAATTTTCTAGGCAGTAATATTTCATTGGGTTGTCCGATAAATATATCATAACTTCATATGTTTTCATATCAGTTATCACTTACTGGTTTTGTGAAACAGAGCTTTTTGCACAACATGGCGTTCAGTTGTACCTGTGGACACAATTGCCAGCTGAACCTATGGACAGATAGTTAAAGTGTCCACAGCTACAGCAGATTTTTCTCTTTGTTTATTAATTCATTATTTCAATTATAAATATTGCGGAAAAGTTTGTAGGCATTCCGCGTGATATAAAATGCCTAAGTCTGGATACCTACTATTTGTATAACTTTTTTTTTTTTAAGAAGAGAAAACTCGCCACTCACTATTTATAACAAACTATTTGTAGCGGGCAACACTGTTTGGAGAAGGTTATCGGCTATCAGCTGGCGTGATAACCAAAGAGGTTATGTGAAATGGATTTGCCACTGCCGCAGTTAATATATTTACATTTTATTTGTACCATTGTTTTTATATAGATGTATTTTTAATTTTTAATTATTTTTGTTTAGAAGTTTACCTAATTTTCATTTTCATATAATGCAGTGGCAAATCCATGAGAAACCTCACTACAGCTGATACCTATAACCATATATACTACTGTTACCTGTTTTCTAGTGTGTGGATATAAAATATTAATTGTTGTATAAATTTTTGACTAAGGCTTGTATAAGGACATCACGATTGGAATTACGAATTGGTTAGGAATAAAGAGGAAAATAAAATAGTGTTTTTTTTTCTTAATTGCCACGCACCTCACATATTTAACTAGTGAAAATAGTGATTTCACAAATGTGATCTTGGCTGATCCATCAAGCGAAGATTGTAATCTTTTGGATGAATTGATGAATGATTATGAACTAGGTAAAGAAATTGAAGATGAAGAAATATATGTTGGTAGCTATGTTTTTTGTTGTAAAGCATTTTATAGTTTTGATCAAATGAAAAGTTGACTTGTTCACGTTTAACATTTGCTACTTGAAGAAAATTTCATCGAATGATATAACCCAAAAATTTATTCTTCCGGACATCGTAACTGATTATAAAATTGAAATAAGAGATATCAAAATAAAATTACCGCCGCCATCTTTTGTAATTGGCACTGGGAGATTATGTAAACAATTACATTTTCCTACATCTTTTCATGGATACGATCTCTAATGATTCAATTTTTTCTATAAAAAAAAGTCTGTGACACTCATTAATAACAATTATAGGTATGTAAAAGATTTATTTTTGTTAAAAGGTTTAAAAATAAGTTAAGTTTCTATTTACTTTCATACGCTAAATTTATTGTTGTCACCTTTCTAGTTGGTCTTCTGGTTCCATTATATCAAGTCAACTTATTCTTGTTTAAATATTCTATTTTGCTTAGTACATGTTATAAAAAATTATTGCTGATGTGTTTCTCTAAATATCATTTCAATTATCCCTATAAACCTAAGAAGAAATGAATGCCCATTGGTACAACCACTAGTGTCCACAGGTACAAAGGGGGGAGGTACCTATGGACACTAATCACTAAGTCACAAAACATTATTTTCTGTAAAAATAAAATTACTTTTCAAAATAAAGACACCAGGGTTCGATAGCCCCCTAAATTTCTTATCTAATGGTTCAATAACTACTCAGATAAATAAAGCACCGAAAATTAGAAAAATTTATAAGTGAAAATTGTCCACAGATACAGCACCTTCCCCTATATATTATTCTGATTTTATATAAATATTATAGATTATATTATATTATTGTTTTAATAAATTCGATAATGTATTTATTATTATTCTAAATAATGATATCTCTGCTGAATTAGTCAGTGTGAAGAAGCTGGTGTTTCTAAATACATCAATTAGTAACAATGATCAGGTAAACAGGAACATGCCATGCTCAAAGAATGGATAGAATCTATATTTATTCCGATTCACAAAAAAAGAGACCGAGAACAGAGTGCAGCAACGATCACGGTATCTCACTCCCTCCGGCGTGTCATAAAATATTTACTTCAATTCTAACTAACCAAATTGATGAATGAATACGCAAGAAAATAATCAGCAACTATCAGTGTGAAAGATGGAGTCATTCAACTTTCAACCAAACATTTTCCTTTTAGCAAGTTTTAGAGAGGAAATTAAAATGCAATTATGTGTTTTACATCAGCGTTATGTTGATTTACAGAAGGCTTACAATGCCATTAACAGATGGTAACTTTGATATCTTGATTGAGCAGAGAATACTAAAGAAATTGCATTGATGTGAATGTCCGAAACATTTAAGAAAGCCCAAATCGGTCTCTTTATTCTTTGTTCAGAAAAGTTTGCGGTAGGTTCTGGTCTGAACTGGAGGATTCTTTTTTTTTAAGTATCATTTAATTTAGCATTAGAATAGGAAGGTTATGCATATGGGAAAATGATTGGAAATTGGTGCTAAAATACAAATAAATGATAGAAAAACTATTAATTTTAACACAACTCTCATAAAAGCTGTTAAAAAAAATTGTCTAGTAATTAATACTAATAAAATCAAACACATGATTAGTAGTAGAAACTGTAATAAGTTCTGTGATGTAGGCATTTAAAGGATTAGATTTCAATACATAAAACATTTTAAGTATCTATCGTCTACAATATCTAGGACAAATGAAATTCAAGAGGAAAATAAAGGAAAGATTAAAAGGAGCAAATGCTTGTTATTTACTTTCAAGGTGTTAACAGAGACCTAGATAAGAGGATTGTATCAGGGCTGATTTTGGGGATTTAGTTTATGATGTGATTTGGAGGGAGGTGTTGGTTTGTCATTGAGCCTTTGGGTTCGCTAAACCTTTTTATTATTACTTTTATTATTATTCATGAAATATGTAATTGATTCTATTTTTATTTATTGTTTGACTGTATTTCAGGTTTTTCTTTGAATCAGAACAAGGCCTTTTTCCTAATACAGAATTTGTTTATGACCTGGAACTTCCTCTAGATTTTGTACCAAAAAATAATGATGGAGAAGTAGATACATTTCAGCTTCTCTCAACTCAGGTATAAATAATTAAAAATCAATCCATTTTAATTGCAGTCTAATAAGTGCTAGAAGAATGACCTTTTACTATATAAAGTGTTTATAATGACCAACAATAGTGTCTGATCAGATCTCCTGAGTAGATAAAACATAAGGTAGACAAGGCATTATCTTTGCCCTGTAAGGCTCATTGTGATCTAATTGACCCTGTTCAGCTGTGAATGTCTTGGTCGATCACCAGAACCAATGATATCATTGTGTTAAAAAATTACCTGTTTTATAAAAAGAAAAAAAATTGTTTTACTACAGTCTAAAGGATATAATCACCCTTCATAACTAAATATATAAAATCTCAATAGTTTGAGGTGAACACTACCATGACCAACTCTAGCTATTGAAAACTTATTATACATTCTAAATTTATGTTAGAAAATAAAATAAAACGTTGTTTAAAAAAAGTATCAACATTAAACTGTATTTGGACAGGATAGCCACTGATCTGGAATTTCTTGAAAACCTGGAATTATACTTGAATTTTGTGTCATTGAAAAATCAGGGAATTAAGCTTGAATTTTATGAGATCTTAAGATGATAATAAAAAAAAAAAAGGGATTTATTTACTCATCTTCAATTTAAATGACAATGAAAGTAATATATTAAAACATCAAATGCACCAGACATTCAGTGAATTCAATTTAATTTTAAATTCACAATCTCTTAGAACAAATAAAGGTCGATCATGGGATATCAGATTACCATAATTACAGTATTAAAACTGAGCAGTTACAAAACAAAGAATAAAATACTAAGAAAAAAAAAAAAGCGACAAAAGTCAAACAACAAAAATATATGGTGATAGGCTAGGAATAATTTACAACAGTTACCCACAGCATACATGGAAAAACATGTTGAACCCCCATTTGTTTAAATTGTTATCTTAATTTGTGAAATTTTAGTTACTTAAAACAAAACCATTGATAAAGAAAATATTTCATTAAAAAATTTTACTACTGAAAATATTGTACTTATACTTCTATCAATCACACAAAATATTCTAAATAAAATCAATGAAAATCATGCAAGAGAAAAACAGAGCACCTGTTATGTATTAAATTTCACCTGAAATTATTCTTGAATAACTTTTTCCTTGCTTGGTGGCCACCTTGAGGATATTCATCTAAGGATATAGCATTCATATAGTATCATTTTATTATAGTTAAACAAAAGATTTAAAAATATAGAATTTGAATAATAATAATTTGGAATGTTGTAAAATATCATTTGATAAGGTATTAGTTGACAGAGAAGTATTTAGAGATGTAGATTGTTGGGGTATGCAGTCGTAGATACAGATCTGTAAAATATCATTAGTGAAAGATAAGTAAAATGTTTTTAATTAGAGATTTTTTATTAAAACCAGTAGGTTTGTTAATGGAACAATTAATGGTTGATAATTGTAAATAGATGTTGCTCATATCACAACATTTTGCTTTCTATATGGACATCTTAAGATTGATGGTTAGCTCTGAAGCCCAAGTATGAATAAAAATTACCTAAAAAAAAAATAATTACTGTTAAAATTCATTTAACTTAATTTACTTGAAAATAATTCTAGTTGTAATAAATTTTTCTATTATAGTAGAATTTATGATACTGTTTAATTAATGATTGTTATCTAGTATATTTATCATTTCTTAGGAGTTGCTGGAGCTTCTTTTTTCTACAGATTTTAAAACTACTAGTTGCCCCGTTGTTGTAGACTTCCTTATTAGACATGGTGTTGTTACTCCTGAAAATGGTAATTATAATTCTATATAATCATTTTTTAAATATAAATTTTCTTTTATGTTTGTTACATAGAACACTTATTTTCTAAAGATAAATGAGATCCTAATAATACTTAGTTTTTTAAAGAATCTTATATTTTCTTTGTTATATACAGGTGATAAAACAATTATATGATATATAATTGAGAATCATTGTAGATTTATAATACATTCTATTATAATCTGGAATCAACATTATGAACCTGGTTGTGTTCATATACAAAATAATTGTTTAAAAATTGTGATAAGGCTTTTATATTTTTAAAATATCTAGCAATGTACTTTTAATCAAAATAGTTCTAGCCATTGAGGAATGATGTTTGACTATTGTTTATAATATTGCAGAACCCGAGTACCCGAGACTGGTCGAGCTCCTACATGTCCCCCTCCAGTCCATCTATCGGCACAACGTGAAGGCTAATGGAGCCCTCTAATCATTATGGTCAACATATTCTTTTTTTGTAAATAGTTCCTAAAGTTTTGAGTATGTGCTTTTGTTGCCTAACTAGAAAACATTTTAGTTCCAGTATCGCGCTAGCTTGTTTTAAAACGCTTGTCATATTTATTTATTTATAATTTTTATTAAACCTAAAACTCAGTGAATTAAAGTTTTTGCTTTTTTAAATGCTCAAGATCTCGGCATTTATTTTTGCTATTAAAATAAAAAATTAAATTTAGCTGAAATTACTAATAAGCTGAAGCTCAGTTGTTTCTAGTTAGCTTTGTTACTCAAAGGAAATATTTATTAGTAGTTTTATTTATTTATCAATAATTTTAGAAATTAGTGGATTAATACGTAAATTTGAGGATAGCTCTAATTTTTTTTCCTGTGATCATCGTTCTGATAACTGATGTAAAAAAGTTATCCTGAATCCAAAAACAAAAAAAAAAAAAATAAATAAGGAAAGAAAAATTAAATTTTATTGTTTAAACATTTTCAGTTTTATCTGGGGACTATATAAATAAGTTATGTTATGTAATGTTTAATCATCTCATGATTTTATTTTTTATACTGAAACATCACATCACAAGTTTTGTCTTCAAGTCATAATTTAAAATGTTTCCCAAAAGGCTAGCATCTGGTATTAGTTTGTGATACTATGTTCAATAACCTAAATATACAATAAAAAAAATTTTGTTTTCCATCTTTTATTTCAACTTTTTTATGCCTAATTTGAATTTCGTAAATTCCTTGAAAGGACATAAAGATATATAATTATATATTTCCTTCTAGGTTCTGATTATTTTAGTGTTAATTATTATAAAAACATATATTATAATCAATTATTATTATTCACAATTATTTGACTTGATTATGTTCCTTTAAACTTATCTACCTTTTCATTTTACTATAGATTAGTTCCTTAATTATAAATAAGTACCATAAGATCTTGATTAGTTAATTTTCACAATTTCTTTTATTTGTAGTGTTCTTTGTGTAACCATATAAATATTGCTTCATTACTATTTTCAAAACATTTTTGTCTTTTATTTTACTGATATTCTTTTGTTTTTGTGTTGCTGATTACTAATGTTTCGTTATTTTATTATGATTATTGCTCTTCTAAAGAAACTTATTTACTTCTTACAACTTCGTTTTTTTAAGTAGCATATTCTACTTAATTATTAAGCAAATGGTTTTAATTTAGTTAATTATGTTCCTTTAAAGTTGCCTAGATTTATTATTTTATAGTATATTTAAATCCTTATTGTGATTAAATACTATAAGATCCTTGTAAATGAATTGTTTGAGTATAGTATTTGTATAGTCATCATATAACATAGGAATAATTCAGTATTATTGATTAAAATATTCGGCTTATAATATTAAAACATAACAACCTTCTTATTTTACATTTTTACTTATGAACTGAAATATCTTTTGTTTCCAGACTCATTATTATTATTAGTATTCATTTGTATGATTATTAATCTCTCCTTGTTAATTCATTAACCTCTTGTTGTTTTTGTTCTTTGAAAATTATTTTCATTTGTATTTGTTCATTCTCTTCCTCAGGTTATGTCATCATGGAAAAGTAATATGTAGTGAGATTATTATATAATGTATATTGTATGTTATATTTTCTACTGCCTGTAAATTATGACTGTTATTGAGGTACAGAAGTGTATAAAATTACATAATTTGTTGAATTATAAATTGTATTGCAAAAAAAAAAAAAAAAAAAAAAAAAAAAAAAGAAATCATAAATAAGGGGTAGTAATTGATTTTTATTAATATTTTGCCTGGCCATAGGTTTAAAGTTTTCTATTTTCTTTAAATAGACATCTATTACTTGTATGTGGAACATTTATCTGTATACAACTAGTTAGAGTGCCTTATGCTGCATTTCCTCAAATAAGTTTGTTTCTTATTGTATGAAACTAAAAAAAATTGCTAACAATGGAAAAACACTTTATATTTATTTTTTTTTAATAAATTGAGTTTTTGAATGTTTCCTATTGCCCAACCTAATGCAATAAATAATTGAAAGATTGCACCTTTCCTGGATTTTTAATCCAGAAAGCTAATTTATTTGTCTCTTGAGGAAAACCATTATTGCATTTCAATTTTCATTAGCAGCAGCATAAAAATTGTAAAAATAGTTTCATGAAATTTTAATTCCACCATTGGGGGCCATGATTATCCTAGTCTAGTTAGTATGCTGAATTATTAGGAGCTGGACTATCTTGGAGACAATTTTCTTATTATATGGGTAAAATATCTCTTGATTTTATATAGTTATACCTCTAATGGCATTTGTCCAACTATTTAGGAAAGTTTTATTTAAGGCTTGTTTTTCTCAAATATTCACTGATTTAAACCTTAAATTTATTTAGTTATTTTTGTTAATTGTCTCATTTAATATAATATATAAAGGTTTAAAAGCTAAGATTTTAATATAAGATATGTCATTCATGCAATCTGAAGTAACCTGCCACTATTTTTCATCAGATTTCTAAAATTAATTTATTTTGGTTTAAGCATAAAAATACTAAAAACTTTTTAAGAGGATTTTGTGCCTTTAATATAGGATTTATTTTAAACTAATCATTTTACTGCATTTGTTGATTTAAATTTTGGTTGTAATCTATAAGTTTTTGCAGATTATTTGTTGTTTTGTTTTTTTTGTTTGTTTTTTTCAACAGCATTACTGCATGAAATATTCTCACTTTTGAAACAAATTTAAATCTATTATAGGAAAAGAGGAACCAAGTTGCATTAATTTACACGGTCTTATACAGTCAGCATATTTGTCTTAAACAGTTTTGTTAATTTTCTTCAAGTCGTTTGTTGGAATACTTTGCTTAATAGAAATATTATTTTTTAGTTATTAAATCTCAAAGTAAAAAATAAGGTATCTTTACTTATTCATCTCAAAGATTTTAATACTATGAAATTTTGTGTTTATAAATTTCTAGAATCAGCTCACAATTTTTTATTGTTAACATTTAGTTCATTAATGATTGTGTGATGTTTATCGCATTTGAGTGATGTATAACTTAATTATTTACCAACTAATGCTCAGAAAACTTTTACAAGTATTGTTAGCACTCCAGTACACTGTTGCTCATTCCTAGTACTTAATTAAATTTACTTTGAATACAATTATACATTAAGTATCTAATAACTTTTAAGTGGAATTTTTTTTTCCAGTTAGTAGTAAGAAGGTGCATAAATTGATGCTACCAAGGATAGTAACAACTTTCTTTCAGTTAGGGGTTCCCTGAATATTAGGATTGGGATAACTTTCCACCTCATGGAAGTACTGGAGTGTTCATGAAATTTGTATTATTTTTTTTATAATCAATGTGTATTCAATAAACCAAAGTCAAAAATAAAAAATAATCTATGTGTATTCTTGATTGAAAAATTAGTTGTAGTTATGGCTACACAGTGATTGTAATTAATACATTTTAAGTTACATTTTAGATAGCACTAATAGTAAAATTCATGTTTATGTTCATGTTAATTCTTTTAAAAAACAACAGGAAATTGTTGGTTATTATAGATTAAAAAATCCTTTAGTTCTGTGATTTGATATCTAGTCTAGTAAACATAAACATTTCAACAAACATGAAGATGATTGTTGAAGTATTAAAAACCCTTGTTCTATTCATTAAACATTGTTGCTAAGCTTATGGACTTTTTTTTTTTCACTTAAGACCTAAAAGATTTTTAGGCTAAGGATGAAAAGCATGATAATTGATAATATTATTTGGACTTCATATTTTGTACCATTTAATTTAATACAGGTTGTATGTCTAACTGATATAGATTTACTAGTAGGTTTTCAGTTGTCACAGACATTATTTATTGTCATAGACATTAGTGTCAAATATTAACCATTTGGGTTATATTGTTTCATATATTTATAGTAGGAAAATATTTTCCAGGTGTGAAATTACAAAGTTTGACCAGCCTATCATGAAATCATGGTAAGTGAAAAAAAAAAAAAAAAAGAAAACATTAGAACATCGACGGTCAAGGGGGCAACCTCTAAAACATGTTCCATGTTATTCTTTCTTTAGCCGGTAGGCTCAAGGGATCCAGTTTTTACTTGTATATTTATTTCATTTTTATATTGTACAATGATGGTAATTATATTTAAAATTCATTATAATATTTAAAAGACAGAAGTAAACAATATTGTTAATAAGAATTTCTTATTAAAATTCTTAACTATCAAGGGTAGAATATTACATTTTTAAATTTTACTTCATATTGCAGCATTGTTTTTATTACAAAAAAATGTACTCTATCTCTGTATATGAGCTTCCAATTTTATTAGCGGATGAAGATTTTAAAGGGATTTTTTATTTTGTAGCTATTGCATTAGTAATTATTTTCCCTATTTTCAACTGACTTCAAAAAAAGGAGGTTCTCAATTCCTCTGTTTTCTATCTTCATTATCTGTATCCTATTCTATATTAATCTTGCTGAGGATTCTTCTTTCCAAAACTTCTAATCTATCCGGCTTATAGTTCATGGACAGACATTCACTGGCATATGGGCATTCTATCTTCACCATGGTGTAGTGTTTTATTTTGACATTCCAAGATTAGCACTTCTTGTTGTACACGTTTTTTGTCAATCCATATTCTCTCTCCATTTTTGAGATTCTATCTTTCTCTAGCCCATTCGCTTGTATAGTCTTACCAAGGTACTTGAACTTTTTGGCCCTTTTGATTCGCCGCTTTGATCTTCTGGGTGAAGGATACAGTCAGTCTGAAGTTGCCAGGAGACTCAGATTTCACCACACAACTATTGGGGAAGCCCTCCAGCGGTTTCAAGAGAACAGCACACATATAGGAATGTATGGACAAGAGCATCCAAGTCCCACAACCGAGAGATGATCGATTCTTACGCCTACATGCCCTCAGAAGAAGGAGTTACCAGTTATGAACACTGTGATCTCAGGGTTAAACTTGTAGCCATTCCGGCTCCCACTGTGAGGAGGTTGAGAGAGTGTGGTTTGAGTAGTAAAAGGTTGCCTCAGCACCTCTTCTAACCAGAGAGCACCGAGTAGTGAGACTGTAGTTTGCCAGGGAACACCTTAATTAGGATTTTGATGACTGGAGGTTTTTTTTTTTTTTTCATAGAGGGTCAGAATCGCTCTAACATTTTCTAATGGTCGAGCTCAGACCTGGAGACAACGTAGAGAAAGATTTACTCAATGCAATACTATCTCGCCTTTTTTTTGGTGAGGGCTCAATCATGTTCTGAGCTGGTATCACGATGGAGGCATGGAGGCACAGAGTTAGTGGTTATCGGGGATGATCTTTGCGTGGAGCAAGGTATGCGGAACAAATTCTACAAAACCTTGTTATGATATTTGGTAGAAATTTCGGAGAAGGATTTCATTTATGTTAAATAATTCAAGGCCGCACCGAGCGTTATCGATAGAAAAATTCTTGAATGAAGGAGGCATTGAAAGGATTGACTGGCCAGCTCGAAGTCTTGGACTCAACTCTAATGAGCATGTTGGGACCAGCTCAAACAAGAAAAAACATTCAAAGACGTGTACCAGTTCCTACCAACTTCGTATAGACAGAATTGCGAATCTCGTCAAAAAACGCCAAATACTGAAAAATCTTAAATTTTTAGAAACTGATTCCAAGTTTTAATGTAATTCTGATTAAATCTCCATTTTTTGTTAATTTATAAAAACAAATTCAATAAATAACAATTTTTGTTTTAACGTTAGATTATTAATTACCCAGTATTTCTAAATATAAAGTAATGGTAATAAAAAAAAATTAGTATAAGTAATGGAGACCAAAAATAGAATTTTGGGTCAAATAACGAAGTAGTGCGTTAATTTTGATCATTGATTAATTGAATTTAGTTTCCGCATCTTTGCCCAACAGTACCAAATCAACAGCGTAACGAAGAACCGGAATTTTTGCACCAATTTCTTGTCTTTTTCCCATTCGCATAACCCTGCTGATAACGTGTTTTAGTGCTAAATTAAATTACAATGAAGAAAGAAAATCTCCCTATTTTAGACGAGAACGTACCTCAACGTTTAGGGACAAACGTACCGATTCGGACTCGGAAATGCACACAATAACTAATTTACAAATTTACTAACTCATGTATTTTATAAACTCCAACTTCTCCTTGACCAATGTAGCAGAAATACTGTTTTTATCAATTTTTCTAGTTATAGAATGTTCAACATAATGTTTTTATCTTCTTCTTATTATTATTTTTGGTCAACTCTCTATGAAGCACAGCGTAGATATCACAATTATTTTCTCACGATATCCTCACTCTGTTTCGTCCATCTATCCTGCCCAGGCTTCATTACCTCCTCTACGAGAACCTTGATGCTATTAAGTTGGTTCCTGAATCATTCTCTGACCAGGCGTTCCTCACATAATTCCTAGCTCCTTCTGCTTCTGTTTGGTCTAGCTACACTGGCTTTTTAGGATGTATATTCCATCAAATATTGTTTATTTAAACTTTTCAAATTCATTATCTTTCCATAGACTTCTTTCCTTTCTACAATCCATTCACTTTTTCTTTACCATTGCCACGTTACCATGCCTTTGAATAAAATTATCCTCTCTATTAAGGAGAAGCAAACATAAGCGGAGGAATATTAACAGACGATGAAATTCTAGTTGGATCTGACGACGTTGATGGTGAAGAGGGAGAGCGAGATGAAAAAAAATGATTTTTCAACATAATCTGCTGAAGTTGCTAAATAATACGTCAACAATATGCGTCATTTGTAAGCAAAATCAGATGTTAGTGAAGAAGTATTTTTTTAATATGTACATTCATGACAAAAGCAATTGACAATACTTGTCTGAAAGTGCGTCAGTTTTGTCCGCACTCAAAGGGGAGCGTTGTATGTTCCAGGGCAGCATTTGAACATTTGTATTATGTATCACACGTGTTAACATCTACCAGAAACGGCAATGAATTTGACCTATCCTTTGACGATGAAAAATATGTTTAAATAGAATTCTGAATATTAATGCATGTCTGCTTGTAAATTCATGGGGCATTGTCAGTTAATTATTATAGTTTCATTTAATATTATATATTATTTAATTTCATAGTTACAGAGACCAAAGTACTTGGTTATTAAATTTTAAAAAAAAATTGTTTTTACTTATTTTTATGTTCAATGCAGATGTGATGGCTACAAAAACTTCATACCTGAATTTATTGATTGCTTGGTTCATAATTTTGAACAAATACTGCTATTAAATCTATCAACAGTGACCAGAAATCCTAATGTTAAGGCATGTTTATTCTGAGCTGGTATAGCCTTTTGGAACTTATGTTTTTTTCTTTGAATAGTATACCATGTTTAAAAGATTTTTGAAGTTTGAGGAAGACATATGCAAAACAATTCTTTAGTGCCTACTTAATTCTTGAGACCTGAGGTCAATTATCTTTAACTCTCTCTTCATAAAAATTTGCTAGCCAAAAATGAATAACTGTAATCACTTGAGGTACGCATGATGGTATAGAAGGATCAATACAATTAAGATTGATGAATTAATTGCCACTTCTATTGCAATTATTTTATTAGAAAATTAGTCTGAAATGAGAAACATTCATCTTCTGAGGATAAGATCTATAGATGATCCGAGGAGGAGATATCTGTTGGATCTTCTCAGAACTGAAGATGAATGTTTAGCATTCGAAACTAGTTTTCTAAATATAATTCCAATAGAAGTAGAAATTAATTCATCAATCCTAATTGATTAACTGTAAGATACATCAAGAAACCATTGAAAAGATTTTGACATGGTAGAACATGATTCTTAATGTCTTCATAGGATCTTCTATGCATGATGCTGTTACAAATTTACTAATTATGATTAAAATTATCAGCAACCAAATACATCATAAAAGGTTGAAGTAAATAAGAGGCATTCCACAAAAATAACTGATAGTGTTTAAAAGAGAGTTCAGAAAAAAAAATTTATGGGATGCTCATATTTAATTTAAAAATATATATATATTTTATAAACACAAACAGTATATTTCGTTACAAATTTATATACATCTGTATAATACAATTTAAAAAAAATAAAATAAAATCCTTTGACTAGCGTAATGAGAAACAAAAAAAATAATCACGTAAAAGGTATACAAATTGCATCTATAACATAATTTTTTTTATGTTATTTAATAGTTTATTCCACTAATACTTTATGGAATGAAGGAAAGAGATAAGTATATCAAATAAAATAATATTTTTCTGTACAAATATTTACAAAAAAGGGATGGACAGTCATAGACAATTTTTATGTATCTATGACATTGTGCACTTGTACAGTTGTCTGATTAGGAGGAGAGACAGGAGGAGGTGGGGGCATTGCTGGCACTGGAACAATTGTTTCTTTGGGTTTCAGTAAAGGTACTTGGTCTTTACTAAGTCGTTCATTTAGCGCCTTCAACGCAATTTGCCTGCAATGAGAAATATAGTATTAAGCATCATATTTTTTTAAAGAAAAAATAAATATTGTAAATTTAGTTCTCACTTCCTTACTGCTGACAGCCTTAATGATACATGACCACAAAAGTTAATCTAAACTTTAATGTTTCTAGAGTATACAAAACCAATATGATGAAATCTATGTTTCAGGTAGATTAATGAAATAATGTTTAAAATTTTGCAAAGAATAACCACAATATTAACAGATCTTTAACTTATAAATCTAAATAGAATTTATTTACACATAGGTTTTCTATTTGTTATTTCTTGTTTTCTTTTATTTAAGTAAAATTAAAGTGTGCATAAATATAATTAAAAACAATGATCTAACTTAAATAAAATCATATAAAATATAGCCATACATCAATAATTTTATATTAAAGTCCATTTATTTGTTTTATATTTAAGTTTGTTAGATTAAATGTTATGGTAGGTTAGTAATTATACCCTACAATAATAGTTAACACCATTTTTTTTTTATTTATCGGATTTGACGACCTTAGACCATATACGAGACCCAATACATTGGACCACTAGTATTCACGGTCTTCTGAATCTCCTTCCTGTAATCCTCTCGCCGCCATTACCTCCTCAACTCCTTGAACCCATGTTTTCCTTGGACGTCCTCTTTTTCGCCTTTATTCCGAGATGTAGTTAAATATCTTCTTTGGCCATCTTTCTGGGCCCATTCTTCTTAGATGGCCATACCACAGCAGCTGGAGTGAATGGTGTGAACTATAGTATTTTCCACCTTAATGATATTTCGTATGGCGTAAAACACTATAGTTATATAGTTAAACGTATACCTTTAAGAGTATAATAAATGTTATAGTAGGTTAGTGATTATACTCTAAAATAATAGTCAACACTATGATAGCATTAATAAATTTAATTATCCCATTACAGTTTACATAGAAACAGAACAAAGAGATCATGAAACACTTCTAATTCCTTCATGAAATCTACATTAGATAATATTTTATGAGAACGCTAATAGTCTCCAACAAGAACCTAATAAAACAACATTAATATCTTACAAATATTTTTTATGAAAAACTGAGACATAAATGGGTAGATGATAGTGATAAATCGAATACGTGAATTTGGGTTTAGTCTGAATCGTGGAAATGATTAATAAAGATATCTAAGAAATATTTACTTGATGAATGCTCAAATTCTAACCATATTAATTACATCTTCCCAATAAATAATTAAAAAGGCTTGGGAACTTGTAGGTTCGATGCCGACACCGCCAGTCTTTGACCACAAAGATAATTGATGTAAATAAATGTAAGTAGGGCAATAGTCTTACAAATCCTACTTTTTAATGTTCTGGACAGAAGGTACAAACTGAGTAGTTTGATAAACAAAAATCATAATATCTGGCCTTTATTTTCTCTTGAATTTAATTTTTCTTAGATTAAGTAAACCATAGATACTTAAATTAATTGCTTTAAGTATACAAATTTAATCCCTGATATATATATATATATATATATATATATATATATATATATATATATATATATATATATATATATATATATATATATATATCCAAGAGTTATATATATATCAATATCCCCAAAATTGACAATGATCCTACTACCAACCATTAATTGTGTTTTATAGGTATTAATTAATACCTTTCTGATTACAAAATTTTGATTAATATACGAACCTCCTCCTTTCCATATCATGTAGATCACCTGAAAGTGTTACTGTGACTCCAGTCGGTGCAGCTGCTAAGTCAAATTTCCTAACAGTTCTTCGGCATAAGCCAATCCGAACAAGGCCTCCGTGTATAGCATTAGCCACCAGAGATATTGGAGGCTGACTAACAGTAGGAAAAAAGCTAAAAAAACATCTAATTATTAAAAAACTGGAATTACTGAATTCTAGTCAAATTTACATTAAATTAATGGTAAATTTTTAATAGGTCCCTTCTAACCATAAGAAAATAAACAAAATAACCATGGGTAATATAAAACAAGTTAACATATTCTTTTTATAATAACTGGAAAACTTAAAAATTAATCACTTAGTAACAAGGAAGAATACTTTTTAAAGACAAATTAAATAATCGATAAATAAAAGATTCAACCCTCAAACATGTATATTTCTAAATCGCATAACTTTGAAAGAAGTGCCTCTGTATAGATCTGTCTGGAAAATTTAATGATAGGAGTTTAAAAAATTTAGTGCTTAAACTTAATATTGACAATTCACATAATTTATCATCACCATTATTTTGTTTGTAATTAACTATACTGTGAATATGAGTACATATAATCTTAGCAAGGGCAATCTTTTATTTCCTTCAATTAACCCTTTTTCAAGACAAGCATACATTTTAAAAATATTTAGATTCACTGATTTTCTTTTTTGTTGGTTTAATATTGAATAAATCTGGGAAGAAATTACTTTTTTAATTTATTTGTTATTTTAACATCATTTAATGTTTTTGAATGATGGGGCCCCTCCTAACAATCTAATTATGGTGTGCTATAGTACACTGTGCCCTGAAAAGAGTTAAAAATTCAATGAAATGCCACTAATCATAGTTTCAAAGATGCTTACTTCCATAGTTCTAAAGAACATGGGATAAATTAATGCAGCTTCATCTAACATAAAAACCAAAGAATAAATAATTAACTAACCTTTGACACCCATAATTCTAATGACTTAATTATTGAAAATTATGCTACACTACACAAGTACAGTAAAATTTTCAATTGTTAAATTTAGATTCCAGGTCATAAGCTTTGTGAATGATAAGAGGTAAATAAATATTCCTATAAATTTAATGATGCTATAACAATATTCAATGATTTGGAACCAATCTTTCAGACAATCAGAAATAATTTAGAGATCTAGCTAAGCAGGATGGCCCGAAATCCATTATTTTAAATTTTCAACTTTATTTTCTGATTGTAATAGATTCAGCATCATTCTATAAACTCTGCAATGTATTCAATATTCTCTGTAAATGAGTTAAATGTACTAGAAAACTATTGCAATAGTTTAAAGGCTTGACCAATGGTTGATGAAAGTTATAAATGGCTACGTAACTTCAAAACAGTTAATAAAACATACAACTCACCTAGCAAATGTAAAATTGTCAGCCAGATCTCCTCTAGTTCCATTACTATGTCGCTGATAAAACCTAAGATATGTCCAACTTACTAGAAGTCCAGCTGTTAGCATAGTTGGATAGGTTCCTTCCAAAATACCACAAAGATACATTATAAAAGACACAATCACCAACAACAATGGAATGTTGCGATTCGTTATTTTTCCTAATGGGGTCTTAACAATCACATGATCTGGCATTATTTGCTTAACAGCTACTGACAGGCCAGCAATGAATCCGGCAAGGCCATGAATGTGAACATAAAATAAAAGATCTGTATTGAATGTGAACATATAAAGGAAGAGATAGAAGGAAGCACTCACAACACCAACTCCAATGTTAACAATTGCAAAGAAGACAAGCAATTCCAGTTGCCCCCATAATGGTTCTACAAGTTTTCCACATAAGCCAATAGTAACTGAATCTACTATTACTTCCCAAAAGTGTATTTCCAAAAAACAATAAGTGCAAGCTGTCCATATCCAAAAAGAAGGTGGAAGAATATAGCCTGGAGTTACACTAAGAAATTTAACAGCATCTTCCGAAAAAGACAAAAAATAGGTAAAAAAGATAATAACACTGATAATTTTCACTGACAAGCTAGTGTTGCCCAAAAGGGCAGAAAACTGTTGTCCTAAATAAGGTACATTTTTACTTAAATTTCTCAGAGACGCCATCTTCTGTAACAGTCAAACATGACTGCCATCTAAATCCAATGTTTATTAAAATTTATAATTATAACTATCGATAACGGTTAAAATCAAATCCATATAGTATAGGATAATTTTTTCTGCATTACCTACAAATAACCTTTTAGTATACTTTTAAAAAGCCTTTAAAATAAAATTTAATTTGAACAATTCAATAAGTCAGTAAAATTCATTGAAATCGAGTTGAAAATAGCAGATTTTATGCATTACCTCCTCCAAGGTTTATTGTATACCAACATGTCAGTTTATAAACACTAAGGTGTTTCATAACTTGTGCTCTACTTTTATATAATGATTCTTAATCAATAATGTTGCAAGTAAGTCAACCGAGAAAATATGAGGTTTCTATTACGATTTATTATTTATATATTTACAAAAATATAACAGTTTTTATTTATCTATTGATTATTTATTTCACATTGTATACTGTTTTATCATCTTTACTTTCTCATAACTGTCTTTTTTGTTTATTTTAACCACAAAAAATATTTTTTAGCAATACATCACTTAAATATTATTTATAGCTACACATTTTCATTTGAGTCTAAATTAAATTGTTAGCCTATTAGATTTAATGGTGTAATGATTCAAGAGAATTATAGACAAGTTAAAGTATTAGCAAAACTTAATTTTGTTTTTTCTCTTCTTTATTAGTGCAGAGCATTTCTCTATAATGTTTTGACAAATGTGTTTCTGAATATTTATAATACATATAATAGTTCATTTATTTACTCCACTATAAAATTCATTATGAATTAATATGTATGTAAGAATATCAGGCAGATCAATAGTTGTATATGTTTTTGTATTTACAAGCTGCAATTTAAGTTTAATTATATACAAAGGGTACTGCAAAAGTTTTGCAATGTGATTTAAAACACGTTGACTGCCACGGCAATTTTCAGAAATCTGGCCTAAAATGATAATTTGATGTAATCACATTATATTATTAAAAACTCTAATCCTCATGCATATTTATCATCAAAAAGCATAATAAATGTGTTAAAAAAAAAAAAAAAAAAAAAAAAAAAAAGCCTTGCGAATTATAATATTTTTTGTTAGTTTTTTAATAAAGTCTCTGTTCATGCAAGCCAGCATTAATTTTTTGTCCTTATTCCGAAAGCATTTAGCACCGATATATTTCAAGTTTAATCGTAACTGCTCGAAAATGGTAATTAAACACAGGACAAGATAACTTGTGGTTGGCATCCTAGGAGTTATCTCGTAGTTAGCATTCAACGTGTTAAAAGAAAGAACCAAGAGACTGCTTGTTCAGCCATATCCATGCCTGCATTGTAGCTGAATATTGTATCATCACATAGTAAAGGCAAATTTTGAGGTATAATTTTGTGCATGGTTCATGTATTAATCAATCAGAAGAAATGAAGCATGCATTCAACAATTATATCCTCATTGCACAATGATATTCAGGTGGTACAGAGAATTTTGACGGGAAAATTCACTCTGGAGTGCCTCAACACATATTCAGAAGAGCAAATGATTCATCGTGTGGGCTGGTGCTGAAAATACTTGATAAGGGGCAATCTTAGTATCTGAACAGCTTTGTGACTGGTGAAGATACTTGACTGTTCTGTTATGATGTGCCAACCTAGGCTCAAAACCAAATTTGGATCTTTTGGTGATATGGATACACCTGTAACTGTCAGAAAATCATTTTCAGTTTATAAAAAATTATCATTGTATTTTTCAGATTGAGTGTTATTGTAGAATGTCATTTTGGAAAAAATCACTGTCACTGTGGAAATCACATTGATAAAATTAAATTTAAAAAAATTGTATTGCAAAACATTGGTAATTTGTATTGTACAAAAAAAAAAAAAAAAATTTACTATTTTGTCATAATTAATAAATAAGATGTACTTTTTTTTTTCTTTCAAGGTGACAAATACTACTTTTATGTTGAGGATATTAATCATTTATTGTGTGTGTGTGTGTGTGTGTGTATATATATATATATATATATATATATATATATATATATATATATATATATATATATATATATACACACTTTTTTTTATTTACTTTTTGTGCAGGGATATAAAGTAACTGATGCTACTCGGACTAAAATTTGTGGTATAGCCTGCTCTTCATTAGAAGAACTTAAAGCTAAAGCCTGTATAAAGTTTAATGTATGTATTTTAAATATCAATGATTAGTGTGATTTTAATAATTCAATTCTTAAATGTTTTCCTTTTAATTTCAAGGTCAAAAACTCCGATGAATATTACTTGTCATTGTTAGATGGTACTATTGTCGATTCGGAAGATTACTTTTCCAGTCTTCCTCCACAGATATTACTTATTTTATGCAAACCAAGTGATAGTGTGCTGATGGGTAATTTGATTATTGCCTTATTTTATTATTATTTCAATCATGTGTAATTAGTTTATGGAATGAAATGTTTTCAATGGGAAGTTGAACATTGTCTTGTATATACAGCTAGTGAAGAAGTATTGGAACACTTACAAAAATTTTGGTTTTACTCTTTTTTTTAACTAGAATATGTTTAAAAAAGGGGATTACTGTGGATTATCCCTGTGCTGAGTGGAATTATGGCCAGTGGTCTTAGGGTCACTTATCACATCCTATATATGTTTACCATCATTCATATGTTTAACAAAGGGATGGAAAGAAAAAGGAATTCCTACTGAATTACAAGAAAGAAATAAAAAATAGAATCAATAATGAGTGCAAAGGTTTGCTCAAAATAGAAAAATTGTTAAACTTAAGTCACTTAACTGTTTCATATATTACTAACAGGTAGAGTTCAAGAAAGTTTTATGGTGTAAAGATTTATTTTGGACACCCAAAAGTTCTGTCGAATTTCAGGATACGAAATTTTGGATAGAATTCAGATTATTAATTCAAATTTTGAAAATATTACTAAAAATACTATAAAGGTGAGATATACTACAATAAATACTGCCAAATGTAATCTAATTAATGGATCCTTTTTGTCACTTCTTGGAATAAAAAGGGGGAAAGTAAAATCCATGCATGTGTGGATTATGATAATACCTACGATTGGTACTATAAATCTGTTATATCTGACATGAGTATTAATATGATAAAAACATAGATCAAGATCGTTCAATATGTTTTACAAACAATTTTATTTTATTTTTTTTTTTTAGGAGCAGATATTATTTATAATGCTCTTAAAGCCGTTAATATTGAGTTTTTAAGGACTGGTCAGTTGGTAAAAGGATTTTTTGATGAGAATGTAAAAGAAAAAGTTAGAATTTTAGCAAACTATTTAATAAAAACTGGTGATGCTGAAGATAATGCTGTTAAAAGTAGTCGAAAGGATGATCCCAAATGGTTTGAAGGTAATGAATTTTTTCATTGGATATATAATCCCAATTTAAATATATTGTTGTTTTATTCTAAGCATTAAATCAACTCTGTATATAAAAAAATATGTATTGAAAAAGTTTGTGTATACTTGTATTTATGCTTACATTTTTAGAGGTATTCGGCCAGTATGAATCATTCTTTAAATATTCATGCTTCATGCTTTTAAGCATCACATATTGAAGAAGTACGCCTCTCCTAATTTCAGTATGGTCCATTTTTGAATTTCTGAAATTTATAATTGTGGTAGAAAGAAAATATTGGAGGCATGGTGGGCCAAAGTGATTTAAGTGTCAAACAAATAAAAAAGAAGGTTTTTCACCTTAAAATAATCTGTGTCCTCCCCAAAGCCTCTTATACAGATTTAGCTCTAAAGACAACCTCTTTTCAGTTCAAATGAGCACTATTAGATGACACCCACTCATGTCCACTCCTTTTGTTAAGTTACTTTGCATTGTTATTTTCTATTGGCGCCAACAATAATTGGGCCCCATGGATAAGGCTAAGATGAATATATAGTCGATGATTAGTTTTCAGCATATGTGAGGAGCCTTTTATGAAGAATAGCCGACAGGATTTCATATTCATACAGGAGAGATAGAATCATCTAGTTACTGGCCAATCACAGTTTTCTTCCACTCATGTAGTAATTATTCTTTTCTCTTGATATTCATCAACATCTCTTGCAAGAACTTCATAATTTTGTCGTCAATGTGCTTAAATAGTTCCTTTGGTATGTTTTTGATTCCTGGTGCCATATTGGTCTTTATGTTCCCTATTGTGCCAAATATCCTCCATGGGAGATTTGATGGATTCAGTAGTTTCCAGTTCACATATAAAGTTTTGTGCCCATGTTTCTTAGCCCAGTCAATGAAGACAAGAAATTAGCCTTTGTCGCAACTAATTAGGGGAAAGCTGAATTTTTGCAAGGTGTTAGTACATAAAGTATACTCTAAAAAAAAAACACAAAGTCACGACCCCCACCCCTCTTGCTTCCCCCCCCCCCACCCCTTCAGCAACATAAGAAGTACGGAACTCTGGTTATATGCCAACAGCTCGAAACCTAATTATGCTATCAGAGTGTTCTTTTTTTTTATTTTACTCCTAATAATATTACAAACAAGTTATGTTATATACACTTTTTATATAGATAGCTTAGTTTCGCCATAATACTTAATTATATACAGAAAACTGCCACTACAAAAAACAAATAGTAACTTCAACAAATTATAGATTTTTATCATTATGTTTTGGGAAGAAAAGTGTTAAACAAAACTTATAGATAATATAACAAGCTTTAAAATGATGTGTCTCATAACGCATAACATTAAAACGATGGCTTCATAGAGAGCGCTGAAAGAGTAGTGGATACCTGTGCGCCGGTCCTAGCAGGGCTGTGCTGAGGTGCACAAACGTGTATACTGCTGTTCATGATCATGAATAGTCATTCAGTTGAAATGCAGCAACAATGTAATAAAGTTTATTTTCAGGTTATTACTTCCAAAGTGCAATTTTTTTGCTATAATAGTTTTAGTTTACTTGTATCACTGATATAGTACAAAATTTAGCATCGAAGATTCAACTCCAAAAATCGAACGATCTGACTGCTGGATATTGTTCAACACCCTTAGCTCTAAATGTTTTAAAAAGTCTTCCTCAAAATATCTTCTGGTTTAGGTGAGAGAGGGGGTGAAAGTCGTATGTTGTTGGCTGTCTGATCTCGGAACTCGGAAAATGTTACTTTTAGCACATGTATACATAAAAAAGCAAAGCAAATTTGCAAAAAAAGTCATTTTATTCCTCTCTTTCCCATATCATAATTTTAGAGCTATGGAAGACGGAAAAATAGAAGATTTTTTACTTAAGGTAAGTCGCAGTTCTCCAGAATATCACATTTGTCGGTACTCATTTGGCTATAACTCCGAAACGATTTGTTCGATTCTACTTTCTCTTTTTTCGTATGAAAGCTGGTTAAATTTACTATAGAAACTCAAATAATTAATTTTGATCTAGTCCCATAAAACACCCACAGCAGAATATTGAGAAAACCGTACTGTTGTGAAATACACGTATTTTTCGGCACATTTATTACAATAACTCCAGAACTATTTCTCCGATTGAAAATCTATTTTTTCCATCTAAAAACTGTTTAAATTTATTATAAGACCCTTTATAATATTTTGATTAAATCTCGTGAAATACCCATGACAGTACGCTGAGTACATTGTACTATTTCGGGATTCACTTCTTTTTTTTTTTCGAAACATTTATCACTATAACTCCAAAACTATTTGTTTGATTCGAAATTTATTTTTTCCATATAAAAGCTGGTTAAATTTACTATTAGACCTAAGATACTTAATTCTGATTAAATTCTGATAAAAACCCATTCCAAAACGCTAAATGTGTATGTTTTGGCAAAATGTGACAATTTTGACATGTTCAATGGGCTCCCATTGGTATTTCCCGGGATACAATCAAAATTTGATATATAGGATCTCATAGAAAATTTAAACAGCTTTCAGATGGAAAAAATATATTTTGAATCGAAGAAATAGCTCCGGAGTTATTGTGATAAATGTGTCGAAAAATACAAGTTTTTCACAACAATACGGATTTCTCAATATTCTGCTGTGGGTGTTTTACGGGACTAGATCAAAATTTAATATTTGAGTTATTATAGTAAATTTAACCAGCTTTCATATGAAAAAAGAGAAAGTTGAATCGGACAAATCGTTTCGGAGTTATAGCCCAATGAGTACAAATGTGTTATTCCGGAGAACTGCGACTTACCTCAAGTAAAAAATCTTCTATTTTTCCCTCTCCCATAGCTCTAAAATTATGTAATGGAAATGAGGGGAGTAAAATGACATTCTTTGCAAACTTGCTTTGCTTTTTTATGTATATATGTGCAAAAAGTAACGTTTTCCGAGTTACGAGATCAGACAGCTAACAGCACACAACTTTCATCCCCTCTCTCCCCTAAACCCGAAGATATTTTGAGGAAGACTTTTTATCACATTTAGAGCTAAGGGTGGTGAACAATATCCAGCAGTCTGATCTTTTGATTTTTGGAGTTGAATCTTCGATGCTAAATTTTGTACTATATCAGTGATACAAGTAAACTATAAACTATTGTAGCAAAAAAAAAAAGAAGAAAAAAAAAAAGTACTTTGGAAGTAATAACCTAAAAATAAACGTTATTACATTGTTGCTGCATTTAATCTAAATGACTACATGCATGAGTACATGCGTTTGTGCACCTCAGCATGGCCCTGCTAGGACTGGCGCACCGTTATCTACTACTCTTTCAGCGCTCTCTATGAAGCCATCGTTTTAATGTTATGCATTATGAGACACATCATTTTAAAGCTAGTTATATTATCTATAAGGTTTGTTAAACACTTTTCTTCCCAAAACAAAATGATAAAAATATATAATTTGTTAAAGTTACTTTTTGTTTTTTGTAGTGGTAGTTTTCGGGTTATGATTAAGTATTACGGCGAAACTAAGCTATCTACATAAAAAGTATATATAACATAACTTTTTTGTAATATTATTAGGAGTAAAATAAAGAAAAGGATACAAAACCTTTATTGACTGGGCTATAGTTCCTTTCCATTAAGAAAGTAAACTGCACTTCATTCACAGCAACATCTTCTATGATTAGGGACCTATCTTTACTCCTGCAGTCATGATGATGAGGTTAAAATGTCTGTTTATCAATCTATTATTTGAAATAATCTTATACATTTTTTGTAGTTGTAAACACTCTGTCTATCAATGAGAATTTTATTTTAACATTTCCATTTCTTACGTTTTTGAAAGTGAGTTTTTCTTATTTAAAAAATAATAAAAAATAAATAAATAAAACCTGTACCTCTACAACCCATGAAGGGTCTTGGGTTTATTGCTGAAGTAAGGATGTACTGTTACTGAGCTAACGGTGGTTGTAAAAGGAGGAGGTTTGCCCAAAATAACACTCAACCGCCAAGCTTTTCCCCAATTAAGAATATCCATCTTATATTGGCTGGGTGTGCCTAGAAGTGTCTCCCTAACTTAAAGTCGAGCCACACCTGAAATAACAGGAAACAACTTTTCTGCCTTTAGTCAGCCTCAAACTCTGTCCTGGGAGCTTGGCAGTTAAGTGCCCTAACAACTGAGGTACCTCTTTTTCTAATGGCACTGTATTCCTCCATATATCTAGTGATATACCTTTTTAGTATCATTGATTTTTCTTTTATACCAATGATCATTATATAAATTTTAGTTATTGCTTCTTCATCTGCTTTCTACCTGTCATAAATAGATCCTTTTGTGTTTATCCCCATAATTTTTGTACCAAGATTTTGACTCGATGCAGAATAGAATGACTTGATTTCACAGCTTTGATATATCAAACATTGACCTTGCTGACCTCTTGCCTTGCTTCTGAGATTTAGTCCCTAATTTCAGCAATGATTGGAGTCCATATTCACTCCTCCATATCACCTTATATTCTTTAATAAGGAGCTGTTTCATAAACTGATGAGAACCTAATCAATCTGTGGGGTAGTAACTTGTCCATTTGCTCTGAATTTCTTCCATTTGCTGGATGAATCCTCTTATTGGGTAAACCGCTGCTTCGATAATGATTTCTTTTAAAGCAACAAAATTTATCAACCTTTTCTCCTGGTCATTTAGTGGCCTCATGCAAGATGTGAGATTCATTCATTGGCTGGTATATAGTCTCTTTCCCAATCTGCTTATCAAAGTCACCTAGTATACTATTCATATCAAATCTAAAACAGCTATCCTGGAAACTACAGCTATTTGTAGAAGGAATATTTCTCTCCACCCTCTTAATACTTTGGTATGAGTACTTATATCAATAAAACTATAGTTTTATAATTTCTTTTTAGGTGAATAATGCATCGTGTAAGGTTGGCAGGCTTAAAATCAATGGCATATTAAACCATCCTCTTCCAAATAACAAAGCCAGTACCAAATTTATGTTGGTGTTCGTTGCAGCTATAATTGATTTAATAATTTCCTTTCTTTTTTTTTTTTGGTTACTCTATATAGTCCACCTGATTTCTTGTGTAACAGCTGTTTGTTATAAATATCAAAAACATCAAGGAACTATTTAAATGGAATTTTTTGTACTAATAACAGTACTTATGTTAAATTTTTCCTATTTTGTGTCACCAATATTTCACCTTTTGGCACTTTTTTGTGTTTGTTCTCATTTTTGGGTTAATTCATTGGATAGGAGTCATCAGGAAGTATAGTTCTATTGATTAGATGGAGGTCAAATTCTCAAAAGAGGAGGAATAGATGCGTTCCTTTAAATACCAATTGTAGTGACCAGCCAGGGTTTAATTTCTAAGTAATCCCTACATATAGGTACCAAAGATACCCTTCGGCTTGCGCAAAAACACAACCACGGAGGTATCAGATGCATCTGCATAGAGATATGAGATCTGCCATCTGCCAAAGGATGTGCCAAGCCTACGGGGCTTCTGCTAAGCTGTTCTTCGTTTTCTGGCAAAGCATTGGTGGTTTCTTCTGAACCACATTGGACCTGTGATGACAATTTCGATTTGTTAAGTCATGTAGTGGTGCTTGAAGTCTTGCTGCATCTGGAACAAAACGTTTGATAAAAGTTGACCAAACCCCAAAAAACGCTTAGTTGACGAACAGTTGTTGGGCGGGGATAATTTAAAGGTCCATGTCCTGTACCTTGCTATCCAATGGACTGATGCCAAGTGACGTGACATTGGAAAACCTAAGAAATCGACCGAGCTTAGACCAAACATGAACTTTTTTTCCATGTTGATTTTAAGACGGCATGCCGCACGTGCTGTCTGTAAGATGCGCGTGGAGGTGCTCTCGATGCCTCTTAGTTCCTCTGATTTTGTGATGCGATGCTATCAGGAAGTCATCTTTAAATATATGTACAGAAAATCGGTACGAAGATGCAAACACCCTTCATCAAGAATGGCGTTGGACAGGTCTGTGCCCGCGTTTTTTAGAGTCCCAAAGGCTTTTACAAAATTCGAATAAGCCGAAGGGGGTGATTACTGCTGTCTTTGTATGTCGGATTGGCGAACCGGTACCTGATAGTAAGCTCTTATCCAAGTGCCCAGCTTAGAAAATATTGTTTTACCCAGGGCCAAGTTATGATTAAAATCGTGGATATTGTGGTATGGGGTACCTGTCTGGTTTCGTCACTCAGGTTTAGGTTCCTAAAATCATCCACAGCAAACGCCAAGAAACTCGTCCTTTTTTTGTACCATGTGTAATGGCGATGCCCAAGGGCTTTTTGACAATCGGACGATAGCCCATCTTCCTTTAGCCGCTGAAACTCAAGTTTTTGGCTGCTGCCAATTTTTCAATGGTGACACGCCTCCGGGCTCTTGCGTACACTGGGAGACCGCTCGTGTTTCTATCCAATGTTCTGTGGAAATTGGTGTTGCTGGTTTGTCTTTATGTGTGTCGAGATCCCTTACGCACTGTTTTCACAAATTCTGTTATTGACGGGGCCACAGCCGCACACCATAGGATTGTGTGGTCTCATCTAACTCAGTAGAATATAAGTCTCTGTAAGTCCTCACCGCCTTTTATCAGGTCGGTCGATTTTGCAGATCCACAATGATGGCTCTGTGCTGTTAGTAGGTCAATGCCGACGACTTATAGCCAATTATCGACATCAGCCCACTACAAACGTTCTCATTTAAAAGTGCAGTTGGAATGACCTAGACTTAGCTGTTATGTCTACTGTTCCTGTCCGTGATTAGGTGTGTTATTATTGTCGAATATTCGCCGCCACTAACTGAATTTGTATTGTCCTTAATTAATGTGTGCTCGTTCAGGATGTAATTTGTAGTGGGATAAGTGAGAGCGTGTTGTCAACGGTATGTCAATTAAACACCCGTAAGATTCGGAAGAGTGATCTGTAATAAATAGTTCGAAGTCGCTGGGATTGATGGTCGATGTAGGGCGTCTGGCCGCACCGCTAATATCACTTCCAGAACTTTATGAAGAAGTTTATATTATGCAGTTAAGAATCTGATTTATTTGATATACTGGACATACTAACATCTATTAAGCAAATTTATGGTCCTAACTAACATCCAGTTGAATTCTAATGTGGTAACACAAATGTTTTGATATTTTACTGTGTTGAACTTAGCTGCAAATATTGTTAGTTGAACAAAGTCTCAGTTGTCTATTTTTCATAACTGATCTTCCTTTTAGAATTACAATATTGATTCATATAATGCTTATTTTCAGGCTTAGAAACTAACTATTCTACTAAGGAAGCTTTTTTGAGACGAAGATGTAAAGATCGTATAAGTGGTTATTTTTATAAGGCTAAAAATGACTTGTCCAAATCTCAAACTGATCTAACAGAAAAAAAAATAATTGAAGTACTTCTAAATAGGTGAACACAATAGCTTTAGTTGCTGATAATTTTTAAGGTTCACATCTTTTTTTCAATTTATTTGTGTTTTTAGATTAAAATCGCTGCTAAGGAAATATGATTTCAATGGAGGTTACTTTGACAGAAAAGACAGTCAATGTCTTTGTGATGAATCTGGTTTTTTTAAATGCAGTGGTGCCTGGAATAAAGAAAAGTAATGCAAATGTTAATATTTCTAATAATTCAAAATGTGTTATAGTTGAGTTTCGATTATTCCACAAGTAGAGATCAATAGCAATTCATTCTAATAAAATTACATTAGGAAAAGAAGATAAAAAAACTCTTTTAAATATAATATTTTTGATTGATTATAGGTTTTTATATTTGCAATAAAGGAAAAATAAAATATTTTTGATTGATTAAAGGTTTTTATATTTGCAGCAAAGTAGTATTTATGAAATATTAGTTGTTTAAATAACATTAAGGCAGATTTAACATTACATGTATACTCAATTCTTCAATTAAGGAGCCAACAATTATAGAAATACTCTTATATTGGCAAAAACTCCTCTTTATTATACTTCAATCAAATAACATGTTTCGGGACTTTAGTCCCATCATCAGACTGAAAACAGTATATCATATGATTACACAGCTTAATGGGGTCAAGTTTGGGTGTCAATATAAGCGGGATTACATTGAATTATTTAATGGAAAAGAGTTTTAAAGAAGGAATAATTAGTAAACCGATATTAATAGTAAAATATATTGACGACCTATTAATTATAACAAGTAACAATAACGATATGGATGAAATATTTAATAAATTTAATAAAATGAATAAAAAAATTGAATTTACCAGAGAAAATATGATTGAAAATAAAATTAAATATTTGAATATGTTAATAGTAAAAAACAAAGATAGTTTAAACACAAAATGGATAAAGAAGGAAGAATCAAGCAATAGATTATTAAATTTTTATAGCCACCACCCCCTCCACCAAAAACTAAATACCATAGAAAACTACATAAAAACAGCAATAAAATTAACAGATGGAATTTACATTAATGAAATAAAAAAGGAAATATTTAAAGATTTAATAGATAATATGGTGCCCACTAAAATAATAAATAAAATGTGGTATAAAAATGTACATATTGTAATAAATAATCAAACAAATGTAAATAATAGAAAACAAACATTCAAAAATGATATAAAGGATGATAATAAACAGAAACCAAACACAGAAAATAATAAAAACACGAGAATAATAAAACAAATGAAAATAACAGAATATTATAATAATGTAATAAATAAGGAAAATAATATTGAAGAAATGGAACAAAGTGTTAAAAATAGTGATCAATTAACCAATGGTATAAACAATACAACATATATTAAAAAATATAAAAAAATAAAATATATACCAGAATTAACACAAAAAGTAATTAAGAAATTAAAAAATGAAAATTTTAAAATCGATGTAGCATTATACAACACAAATAAAATAAAAAATATAATAACTAAAAACGAAATAGAACATTTGAATAAAAAAGACATCATATACAGAATTGACTGTTTAGATTGCAATAAACACTATATAGGTGAAACCAAGCAAAATCTATATAAAAGAATAAATCAACATAAATATGACACGAAAAAAATAAGTAAATCTAACAATAATAAAACAGCCTTAGCAGAACATGCACAGAAACTAAACCACAGATTTAATTTTGAAAAAGTAAAAATACTTCAACATGAAAGCAAAACACATAGTAGAAAAATAAAAGAGGCAATCTACATCAATAAAACAATTAATAATACTGTTAACTACAAAACAGACACAGATAAAATAGGAGCAGTGTATGCAGGAATAATTAATAAATTAACATTATAGATTGACCAACTATGGACTATAAACAATTGTTTAAGATTGACCCTTGTACCCATTAGGTAGAAGTATTGTTATTTTAATATATGATAGGACAGACACGATGTAATAACACCATGAAGGAATACTATTAAAGGTAAAATTTATAATGATATGTTAAGGGCAAATTAATCTTTGAGTGTATTGATTGATATTTTAATAGAATAGTTGTGTAATCATATGATATACTGTTTTCAGTCTGATGATGGGACTAAAGTCCCGAAACATGTTATTTGATTGAAGTATAATAAAGAGGAGTTTTTGCCAATATAAGAGAATTTCTATTACATGTATACTTCAATTGTCACCATCATCATATTCTTTAACTCTTTTACTGGTGTGCAATGCAAAGAACTTTCTCAAACTTAGTGTTCTTGACATAATGAATGATTGATCTTAATCTTGGTAAATAACTTAAGAATTACTTACATTTAGCATTGAATTTTTCATTCATAAAATCAGCATCATTGACAATTTGTTTAAAAATAAATAAATGAGAAGATACAAACCTTTCCTGAATGGAAGGGTTTTGGGCACTTATGGATTTGGGGTCCTAGAGGGTATACCTAATTTTTCTTTCAGGGTCGTAAGAAGACTAAAAGTTAGGATTGTAAAGAATACCTGAAGACAGGAAGCTTCTGAAAAGGTTAAAATTTTAATAAACTTAGTTGGGAGGATGACAGAAAACTGTTGACTGTGCTTCTCTGGCTGGTCAAGACAACTATACTTTCATAAAATCAATGTTCTATTTTATGTTTGTTTTAAAATTTTAATTACTTTTTTCTTTGTTTATTGCTTTTTCTTTGAGATTTTTATATTTTTAGCACATTCACATTTTCTTAAACAACTGTCTTTGTGGTTTTCTTGAATGGAAACACTTTTTTCTTATATAATTTACTTCCAGGACAAATAAAATTTCCCATTGTAGTTATGTTATAGACATGGATCTATTTATTCTCATAAGTTGAAATGATTTTGCTGCTTATCACATTAGTGTTTAAAAATAGAACTTGCATAAGTAAGCTAATCTGTAAAAAAAAATAATGGTGTATTAATATAAAAATATCTTAGTTAAATAATTCTTGTTTTAACCTATGACATGAACATATCTGACTATAAATACAATTAGCAATAAGAATACTTTAACTGATTTTTTTTAAAAATTTAAATGTATATTTCTTTAAAGTTTAAAAAATTTATAAATCTATTTAGATTTTTAACTTTCTACATCCTTGACTAATCTATACTTTAAGAAAATTACTCTGCATTTACCTAAAAAGAAGTTTGTAATATTGAATAGGTGAGCTGAGTATTTGGTTTAAAGTTCAAAATTTGTTTTCAGATGTCTTTATTTAAAAAACAGAAGCCATATCATTAATCCATATGCTAGCCGTGAAGAACGTATTGTGTTTTCTACATGGAATTTAGATCATAGGTAAGTGCTTATAATTTTGATCAATTTATATCAAATTAAATTATACCAGTTTATAATTTTAGTTTATTAACGAGTTGATACTGAAAAAACCGTTATTAATAATTCTGCTTGTTATGAAAAATTGTATCAAATAACTTCATGAAAATGTAGATACTGTATTAATTACAACTTATAATTTGTTTATAGAATTGAAAAATCTAGAACTATCATACCGTGCATTGAAACAGCTGTAAAATCAGTGGCCAAAGATAATAACTGTTATGAATTAAACTGCGATTTTATATTCTCACTGCTATTCACATCTGAAAATCTTCGATTGGTGCACATAGTTTGTCATGACAAAGGTGCCCATACTACTGCGACTTTAGAGCCAGAAAAGTTTTTGTCAAAGAGGTGCAATGGAATTAAACAGGACAAAAGATAAGAATTATTATTCATCATTATGTAGAATAATAGATATATAAGAATAGAGATAACTTTGAGTAAAAGCAGTTCTATTTGCATTTAATAAAAATAGATACATTGTCAGTAGGCTCTATTAGAATTGCCTCTGTCTTGGCATTGTTAGGACCATGTGCTTTATTAGAAACTATAAATAGTAATCCAGAGTCTAGCAGCCTTTAGGTCACCTTTATTTTGTTAATGTTAAGCCCCATTAGACTGATTTTATGTTGTTTTTTTTTCTCTTCTAATATGTTTCTTTATTTCATTTTATTAAAAACAAGAAGTTTATTGTGATGCAGTAGAACCCATCTTAACTGGTTTCTGATCAACTGGTCTTTGGATTAACAAAGTTTTAGTACTAAGTTCTTAGTTTCTTTTTCTTTTTTAGTCTATTTGTAATATCTGGCAGGTTTTATGAGACATTCTTGAAAAGGTTTTAAAAGAGAAATAAAATGGGGTGACACAATGTTTGGTGTGCAATGTATTTGTGTTATAGCAGGAAAATTAGGGGAGAAGGAAGGGGTTTGCAAGTTTCATTTCCCCCAAAATTATTATTGAGCGCAAGGATGAAAATTTGTCTCTTCTGGAAAACGTGAAGATTGTATCTTGGATATCGTTTTTATGTTAGTGTCAACTTTTTGTGAAATGCCTTCTTTTAACTTTTAACTTTGTGATATTGCAGAGAAAAGTTTGGCCTGATAAAATTGAGCTGGTTAAGAATAACAGTTCACAGAATAAAGAAATCAAGAATCAAGCCATTTTACTTGATCTGCAGTTGTTACTTTAGTTTGAGGATGTGAAGGAATTGATAAAGTAAGTATGATGGGCTCAGAATATGACGCCAGTAAAAATTATTATGAATGCAGAGACAATGTCGAAAATTAAGATATAGAGAACTCTTAAGAAACAGGTCGCGAATATCCAATAAAGGGTTGTAAAGCATTGATTGCACTATCTTGAACAGCAACTGTTGGCCCAGTAACAGTACATCTTTATCTAAGTACTGTAATTTTAAGATGTAGGTAGTTGAGGTATGCAGAACATCCTATCTTGAATCCTTAGAACTCTGGCTATCTTACTTTCAAAAATAACTTCTACTACCAAATCTCTGGAATAGCCATGGGCAATCCCCTTGTTCCTGATATTTCTAACATTGTCCTCTGTGATCTCCTTTATTATTCTTCTGTTCCCTAATGACATTATCTTTATTAAAAAATGTGTAGATGATCTTATCATGAGTCCCGATAGCATTCCTACCATCCTAGCTGCATTTAACTCCTACCATCCCCACCTCCATTTCACTGTAGAATCTGAAGATAATAATTCCTTACTCTTCTTATACCTTCTCATTATTAGAAATCCTGATAACACCTTATCCATTTACTGGTATACTAAACCTACTTACTCAGGCAGACTCTTAAATTACTTCTTCCAACACCCTCTCCATCAAAAAATTAATACAGCAAAAAACTTATCCTGAATCCCGATAGCATTCCTGCCATCCTAGCTGCATTTAACTCCTACCATCCCCGCCTTTGTTTCACTGTAGAACCTGAAGTTAATAACTCCTTACTATATCCTTACTAGTACACTAAAACTACATACTCGGGCAGACTCTTAAATTACTCATATCTAACAACTTCCCCTTAAACATTATCAATAAACTACTTATTAATTACAATAACCACTCTTCTAGCATCCCATCCCCCTTCCCCAACTCTTCTTTACCTCCACCTCTATACCTATACAGATCCCTCCCCTATATACCCGTCCTTTCTGATAAGAAACAAAAGTCTTTACGCTCAACCTTTCCCAATCTACGCCTTGGCCCATAACAAACTCCTAAATATCTACTCCACACTTATAGATCCTGTACCACTTCCTCTCTGGTCTAACGTCCTTTATACCTTGTTCTTTTCCTAACTATAGTTCTTCCTACATCGGTGAGACAAAAAATCACCTCAAAACTCGTATCTCACAACATAAACGCTCCATCACTACTCGTAACCATTTAGCCACAAAACTCTCCCAGTATTCCTTATCCCTCAACCATAGTTTCGATTTTGAAAAAAACACTATTCTTTCTTCCTTTAGTAACTTAGAAAAACATCTCATAAATGAGTCCATCCATATCCACCTTACACCCCATCCCATTAATCAAAAAATAAATACAGAATAATGTTCCCTCACATATTCTCAAGTTCTAAACCTCATCAAAAAACCTTAACTTCCTTCTGATTTTACTATAATTTTATATATTATTTATTTCTTTATATTGCCTACTCCACCTCTTCCATTTCATCTCCTGCTCTCCTGTTTTGACACTATGACATGCCATCTCTCTATCATCTTTTATTTCGATTTCATATAAAAAATTTCTCCGACTCCCGTTCCTTAGTTTATATCCCCGCTGCTAGACCGCTCCACCCCCATTCTTTCAAAATCTTCCACAGAGTAACGGTCACTGTCATCTCTCAGTTTCTTTCTATCACTCTTCCTGAAAATAAGTCCTGCACAATTATTTCTGTTATAAGCCATTATTCTCCTCCCCACTCATTACTCTCAATCGCTTCACTGACCACCTATCTTTTTAATTAACAATCCTCCATATTTAAATAATTCTTTGCCCTGTCTTTTAAATTTATTTGTTTTGAACAGTTAATGCTAACTTTCTCTTTCCTCATATCTGCCCCCTAATTCTTTTTTCTCACTATGTATGTTTATAATTATATTACTACTTATGCCCCAATATTCATCATTCCTGTACTGCCATGTACTTCTCATTGCTATACTTTAGATATTTATTATCAACTATATTGCCAACTTCCTAATATTGTTATGTATCATTTGTATTTACCAGTAACTTATCCTCATTAAATCACTTACTTTATATTATTAAATCTACTTATTAATTTAAAGCTTTTTATATTTAGCCATTAATTTGTTGTATTTAGTCATTAACTTTTATTTAATTAAAACTTATTTTAATTCAATAGTCTTCTTGGTCTGTATATATTGCCTTTATGTCATAATCCTCATTCTCATACAGCTATTCATTTCATACTTTTTTATACTCTCTGAAATTCTGTCATATCTTTTTGTTTGTTTTCTTTTTCTTCTAACCCTGATGAAGGCTTGCAATGCAAGTCGAAATGTCGGCATAATGAATTAAAATTTGTTTTTAATTTCTGAGTATCTATGACTGCATACCCCAACTATCTACATCTTGAAATACTTCTCATTCAACTAATACCCCATCAATATGAATATAAATTTTCTACCTTCAGCTGCTCTCGAACACAGGCATGGGAGCTTGGCAGTCTAGTGCCTTATTCATTAAGTTACTAGACTCCTTTATAAACATACAAAACTGGATAAATTGGATTTTTTTTTAAATCTTTGAAAAGTAAAAAACAGAACAAAATATTTATTTTCTTCAAACACTTTGTTTATGCGTGTATAAAATTCTTACGGTTTTTAATATTGTTTGTTATGTATGTATGTATGTATGTATTTGCTATGAAATAAGTTTCCCTAATACTTTATTTTCTCGTTTAGCCATGATGTGGTGTAATAAACTCGTTTTGAGCTATAATAGATTCAACTTTAGGGATCTGAGGTTTATTGGGCCAAATGGTTGACCCGCCATGGTTTTGCTCTAGATCAAACAGGTTAAAAGGGTTTTTACAGTTTTCACAATTTTACTAATTAACTTATTCTATAATTTTAATTGAAAAATCATAATTCATTTTTGTTTTGGATTTTAGGTTGAGGGTCATTGGTAAAAATAATTTTCTGTTGTTCAAAAAAAAAAAAAAAAAAAAAAGTTGTTATCCATGGCCTAGAGTACTTTGTTGTTAAATAGCTTAAATAGGTTTTATAAATTAGAGAATCGTTTTAGAAAATACAATATTATGTCATATTGATTTATATAGTAATGAAAAGTTCAATATAGATATGGTAAGTCTTTTAGTATAGTAAAAACTTGGTAAAATCTGAGTATAATATTTTAATTTCATATTAAATATTTACATAGTATTTACTATTTTTGTCATCATATTTATGTGTTCATTATTTTGTTATTAAGCTTTAGTCCTTTAAATGGGATTTTAAAAATATAATCATTATCTCTAAACATTATTGCTGCAGTGTGAAATATAATGAATCTTTTAACTCGTATTGCAATGAGGATTACACAGTGCCTACCAGCTTTAAAAAGATTATTTTTGTCAGTCTTTCTGTTGCCACAATTTTGTGATTCTTCATATAATGCAACTTTGAAGGGTATAATATATTTTTATTGAAGCTGTAAAAATGTCTATTGTAACATTTTAAAAAGAAAAGACATTTACCATTGCCTTACTTCTGCAAACACTATTTAAAATTCAGTAAATTTAGCTCCTTCATTATAACAATACCGAATACATATCATCATTTTTAAGATGATAAAAATATGTTTACTAAAAAAATATTTTTTATTAATTCATAACAGTTCATTGATATTTTTATGAGTATCTGATAAAAGGAGGTATTTATTTATTTAAAATGATCTCATTTGTAAGACTGATAAGTGTTTGGTTTGAATATTAATGATTTTACTTAAAATATACTTGAATTGGTGATTATTTCTTAAAAGTTAATTTTTTTAACTTTATGAAATATCTATATTTACACTTTTAATTATATAGATTAAATATTAAGTGTTAAAGGTATGTATAGAAAGTATATTGACAGTATTTTTAATTTTGTCTAGGTAATATGATTTCTTAAATTTTGACTTTATCGTCATTTTTTTCCCAAGTTTTGATTTCTTATATCTATAAAGAGCTTCCTCATCAGTTTTTGCCCTGTTAATTCTCAATATATATGACAATATGCCTGTCTTATTTTTATTAATGAATCAGGTATTAGTACATCTGAAGGGATTAACTAAATCATTTAATTAATTTTAAATCCAATCTTACCAATCCTTAATGACACATTTTCACTTCTTTCCCTTTTCTTTCTGTTATGCACTCACAAATTAATACCATCCTTCCTTGCGCAGATTCAAATTGGTAATTTTCTGTTACAGTGGTAACAAATTTTTTTGCTGAGTGTTTTACCGCTAGGCCCCACCTCTGAACAGATTCTTTTAAATAAATCTGTTATGATATAATTTACCGTGCTCTGAAATTCCCTTTTTCTTCCCAGCCCTATCATATATTTACTTATAAATATTATTAATAATTGTTTGTTGCTTTGAAGTCATTTATTATCTGTTTGTATTTTTTACAAGACTTTTTTTTTTCCTTAAGGAGTATAAAATTAATTTTATTGGAATTATATGTCAGTCATGATATATTTTAGTCTTATTTCAATAAAAATATCTTAAGCTATCTGATACATCGAAGAAACAAATGTTCAAAATGAATTCTTAACTGCTACATGTATTTTTTTATTTATCGTAAGATATAATTGGATGTCATTAAACTATAATCTGTATCAACAATGAAGTATATTTGTTGATGTTATAATCGAACACACATGAATGTCTCATTCAGTTGTCCTCAATGACAATAAAATTTGATTCAGAGGAGTACAGCTAAAGATTTAATGTGATCCATTTTACACTCTGCCTCCAACAACCACTTATTGAGTGGCCAGGCAGAATATATTTAAATAATGTGTTTTTAAATGAGTATTATATATATTTTATAATTCTAGTGTAGTTAAGGAAACTTATTAACATGTCAAAAACCATTTGTCAAATATGGGTCCATGTAGAACAGACTCAATAAGTTTATGTGTGAACAAAACAGTTAAATGTTTTATTGTTTTAATTCCTCAAGATAGATCTCAACGTAATTACAAAGGTTTCTTTCATTGTCAGAAATATGTGACTGGAATCTCTGTCTTAATTTTTTAAAGAAATATATTAATGCATAATAAAAATGAATGTATCACTTAAAAATTTATGATTTTAATAGGATTTTTAAGTAATATTATAGTAGTTTTGTAATAAAAACAATTGTTTATGCTTTAAGGAGGAAAAATGATTTATTACCTAATTAACATTACCATGACTAAAAAATTAATAACAATTTTAACAAAAATTAAGAAAATTTCTTCACTCTGAAAAATTAGGTCTTTTAGAAAGTTAAACACTTACAACATATATGTTTATAAATCCAAACAGTGTTTCTGTACCTGATTATTTTTTTGTTGATTTGGTATTCATAATCTAAAATCTCAGAATGTTTACAATAAAGTAAAATAAGTTCAACCATTTATTCATGTAATTGAAGGGCTCTAATTCAATGACCGTATGAGTTGTATAATGTAGGTTGTTGAGAGAGATCAGTCTAAAACAGATGATGGCCATCAAAGATATGGCTGAAAAGTTGGCAAAATACTAATATGGTTTGTTAATCTCAAACATTTTTTTAATTTTTGACTGATTGTTCTCAACAACCTGGCTTTATATTAATTTATGCAATACATAATTTTAATATTAAATTGAAATTGTTCTTTCCAGTTTGGATGTAGATTTATATTTCTATTCTATATGAAAGCTAGGATAATATAAAAGAATATATTTATGAATCAATAACTATTCTGTCTGTTTAAGCGAGTTTCTGCACAAAGCTCTATAAACTTTATTCTTGTAGAAATTTTTTTTTACTATATTTTTTCATGATTATTTTTAGAAGTGAATATAAGATATTTTTTTACTAGAGGTTTATAGGGAATTATTTTATTGATGATATTAAATTAATATTAAAATGTGCCTTTAAAATATACAGTGAAATTGTAATTGTTTAGGGTATGGCAAACAGCTCTTAAAATATGTATTTTCTAAGAATTCTTTATTTTTTTTAAACTATGTTTTCTTAGTAATCAATGTCCATGTTTTCCTCTTATTTTTTTAATTCAGAAACAATTTTGTGGTAATATTTTCTCCTTGTTCCTTCTTTACTCATTATCTGGAGGAAGTTAGCTATAGATTTTAATATATTTAATGGCGTTTAACTTCAAATGTCTTTAAAACACTGGCAACAAAAGTTTTAATTTTGACTAAATTTATACATATTTTTATATCATAGTACTAAATAAGTTAATATATATGTTGAATGAAATGTGTATATTTTAAATCTCTAATTATTTGTTATGTATTGCCTACTATTTTAAAGGGTTAATGAAAAATGTTTTAGATGATCAACAATGTTCTCTTAACAATCCACTATCTGTTAAGATAACTAGGCTGAAAATTAGTTATTTTTATTTTTGGCTTATATATGCATTTTCTGAAAATGGCAGTTCCATAAATAATTATAGTAGAGAAAATTTCTTATAAAGTGCTCTAAACGACTTTGATTTCCAATAATGAGTACCAGTGCTAGAGCACTTCGAAAAACATATCGTTTGTGAGATTACCAATTCTGCTATATGCATTTTAGCACCTTCTATGACATTAAATAAAAAATGTGGTTTGATACACATGTTTAATTATTATTTTTGGATAAAATGACAAAAGTGTTCAGTGAAAATCTGATCCAAGCTGAATTTGTGTATTCGGACTTTCACATTAGACATGGAATTTAATTTTAAAATGAAACCTGCAAAAAACCTAAATGGATAAAAATGTATATAATGGAATTGTCAATATCACCGACAATATGAGGCACATTGCTTTACATATGAAATCTACTCATAATAATGTACATAGTATTCAGCCTAAAAAATGAGTTCCCTGCTTAATTTAGAAGGCTATAAAATTCATGTTAGCTGCAATTTTATCATGTAAATACAATGACTAAAGTAGTTTCTCAGCCTTAACGATAATGTTTCTTAGAATTGCTGGTCTGACTAATGAACAAATCTAAAAAAAAAAAAAAAAGTAAAAAAAAAAGAGAGTTCTGAAGTAATGAGGAATAGAGTGTTGATAACAATTTTATGAGGTCTGATCTTGTAGCTTTTAGTTATGATGGAAATCATTGGAGAGGTTTGTTGATGGTTTATTCCTAAAACCTTCAGGTTTTAAATTTTATATTAAACCTTATTAATATACATTGGACCATTACTTCTTTATTCAAACTACCTCTTCCTTCTTATGAAGTAGAGATGTCCTATTTTTCCACCTCTTTCAGGAATAAATAGAACTAACTTGATAGTAGGTCAAGTAAGCCAAATATGGTCTTCAGTAGTGTAGCTTATTTATTTAGTATTAAAAAAAAAAATTTTTAATGAATCTCAAAGTTTCCAGAGGTCTGAGACCTCAGATTCATGACAATGGGTTGAAGCATTGTTTGCATGATAATATTGCTATGTATAGCTTCTATTTTATTAAATAATGTGTAATTAGACTCATTTTGGCAAATTTAAACTGTCTAATTACTATATAAGGTAATATTACTATATTACTAAAATTGATAATTTTGTTTTCTTTTTGTGAAAATGAATTTTCAGTGTTTCTTTGATTACATCTACTATGTTATATATGATACATCATGATAGTATTTTGATCAGTAAAATAGTACTTGTTTATGATGAGAAACTATGTAAACTACAAACATAAATTTCTGAGTAGCTAGTCTAAAGCAACTAAGATTGAGTTGCGTGAAAAATATAGGCATACTGTAACTGTAGGCTTATAAATAATAAATCATAGAATAAATAGTAGAAAATTTGTTTTTATTTGGTCTTTACTTTCCTGTGGTATTGTAGTAATGATTTTATTTAACATAATAAATAAAAGAAAAATGTTTATTTTAAATTTTTTTTGTTACATAAATGTTATCTTGCAATATTGGAAGATATTCTAAAATTTTTAGATTCAGTGGATGCTCACTTATCGAAATTAATTGATATTAATTTTTTTTTTTAATATGCTTAATTATGAATAGATTAATAAATTGTAATGCTCAAATACATTTTTATTATTTGCTGTTTAGTAGTATTAATGGTACCACTTCACTGGTATTTTTTATGAGTGACTAATCTATTTTAGTCTGAGTGGATGCACAAGCGTAAATAAATAAATTCAAAAGATACACAAGCAAATAAAAGATAACTATAACCCTTCACAGTCCAGAATCCATATCTGAATAGTATGCTCCAGGTTTGACCCAATGCTACATTCCATTATTTGCTAGCATATAAGTATTTTATTTGGCATGTTATTAATCGTTTGAAAAATTCAAAAGAAAAGAAAACAAATAAAATCATTAAGATTTTTATTTCAATGAAAAGTATAACACATCATTTTACTAAGAAAGCAAATATATACATTATCCAATAGACGTATTCATACAAAAATACTAGAGTAGTCTTCCAATTGCATGAGTTAAATTAATAATGTGTAGCAGATTTCTTCATGGTCTCTTAAACTTTATTAGAATAATATTAAACTCTGTCCCAAAATGCTTTCTTGAGCTTCAAGATGACTGACACATGGCCTTTATACTAAATTTAAACCCAAAGAATGTTGATAAAACTTTTGAACTAACAAAATAAAACTATATTTGAATTCCAAATTTATGTTCATGAATAAGTCATATATCCATATGAGCCATTTTTTCTTTGAAAAGGATCAGTTATAGTTCTCTCAAGTCTAAGCTTTGATTAGATTGTAGGAGCTCAACAGCAAGTTAAATACCTATGTGAATATAATATTAAAATATTTACCTTTTTCTATACCATCTTCAAAATACAATACAGGGTTGCCAACAGAGAAAACTAGATTCATGATCATAGATGTAACACTTTTATCTATACTGATATTAATACCTCATTCTGATGAAAACTATATTAGATAATATCGACAGGGATTCAGAAAAGTAACTTTACAAGTAGGCCAATATGCTATATGCCAATATCTTATGCATAAAAACAAGAGACAATTTTTTTGATAAGGATACTTCTTTTGGCTAGGGGTCTGTAGTTTTCTTGTGTAACTTTTTTTTTTCACCCTCAAAATGTTTAACTTTTCTTTAACGCTAAATTTTGACATGCTTTAGATCTGTTAGTGTTGCTTGGATCGAAAATTTGCAGATGGTTTCTTGATCAGAAGCAGTAGATGTAATAGCATTACATTATAAATACATACATCCATTATCTATTGTTTTTTGCAGCCAGAGAGAAATATTTCAGAGCTCACCATCAAAATTTGGTTTCAAACTGATGGGTTGTCTTAAATGGACTCCCAGCATAAAATTAGAAATAAACCTTGTTAATCTACATAAGCAGGAAGTAATAAAGAAGGTTTGGTATAGATGATAAACCTGAAGCTTATTAAAAATAAATAAATAAATATAAATATTGATAACCTGTTTTGTTAATACCTCATTTCCTCAGTTACATAGGAACTAGTAGTACATCTTTCTTCACAGTCCACATTTTTCCTGAAAAACAACTTAACAAAGTATAAATAAAATTTAAAATTTATAAACTACATTAATCAAGTTTGAATTTATGTGCTAACACATATAAAGACAACTAGAAAATCAAACCTAAAAATTAATTAAATTTTTCCTTTTAATGGCAAACTAACCTCCTTTTAGCTAACTTAATAAAAGGTTATATGTTTGGCTTATTTTTTTCACAGACCTTTGAAAATCTTTTCCAAAGGTGGTGATTCTGAAAGAGGTCCATTCAGCCGTTAGATTCCTTTACCATCATAATAGAGAGATCAATTTGTCGTCCTTTTTGTCTCTGTCTCTTTTAAAAGATATTGAAATTCTTTTATTAAATTTTATATTCTGGATAAATTAGCAATCTGAATATACAAAATAAAAAAATCTTATAAATGATAATAAACCCATCTTCATCAAGATATAGTAGTACATAAACAGTTAATTTTTATTGTTTCAGTCATTAAATGTGCCACCCCATGAAGAGACCCATATAATAATATACCCATCTTCATCAAGATATAGCAGTACATAAACAGTTAATTTTTATTGTTTCAGTCATTAAATGTGCCACCCCAAGAAGAGACCCTCCTTAAATTAAGTATGATATGGCTACCCACCACCTTTTTGCCGATTTTAAGAATGTGTATGATAGTGTTTGTTCTAAGGTGTACCAAACCACTAGAAGAATCTGGCAACACAGGAAGCTAATCTGTCTTGTCAAGATGACCATGCACGGTACAAGGAATGTCATCAGAGTACAAGGAGAGAGATCAAGCCAGCTTCAGATTGACAAGGGACTGCGACAGGGCCTTCATTTTGGGTCTCGAAAAGCAGAAAAGACTCAGGACTACAAACTACGAAAAAGGACAAACGATCCATCTACCTGACCCTTCCATCTTTTTACACTCAGTCTGCACAAGGTCCTAATATCAGATGCCATATTCATTTTGCCTCCTTAGATGAGTATCAACATGTTTGACAATATCTTGTCTTACATTTGTAAACAAATTTAATATATATAATCTATGCAGAAAAATTCTGAGGTTTTAACATTTTTTGAATGTTTTTAGAACTGATGATGAATGTTTAACATTCAAAAATAGTCTCCCAATAAAAAAATTCCATTAAAAGTTGCAAATAATTCATCAAACCTAACCGTTCTTATTATGGCCTAATGAGACAGATTAGAAGACAGTTGATCACAGGGCCAACAAAGGTCAGATTGTAGAAGACCTTGATAAAACATAAGAAGCAGAAGCATGGACAATAACAAAGGCCGATGGAAATGACCTGTCAATATTGTCTATTGTTACCAAACCTCATTATAGGTTGTATCTTGCTTTCAAACTTCCTAATCTCAAGCTGCTCGAATTCCGTAAAATAAAATTGTCAATTGTTTTGTCAATAAAATTTTAATTTAAAATAAATGTAACAAGATTGTAATTAAAACCCGAGATTCCCTTCTATAATCTTCTTAGCATTAACTGAGAATACTAATAAAGTACAATAAAAAAGTAATACTAAGGATATATCTGAAAAATATATGAGAGTAAATGATGAAAATAATTTAGGGTACTAATGATCACTTCCTTTTATGATAACCTTACATGTAAACTAGTAAGTAGTAATATGTAAAACCATTACCTGTTTTTTGATTGTTTAGTAATATACTATATATATAAAGAAAAAATAATTTCTCACAGAGCGAAGAGACTTTTAACCTATATATAAAAAATTGTTATAATGTCAAAAAAAAAGAAGTATCACATCTCGGCCTTATAAATATTTATTACCTTGTAATTTTTATAATGAAAAATGAGTTTAAAGAAAAAATGAAAAAAATGTAGTATCACTTCTTAACTGCTTAATGGTACAATGGTACAAAAAAAAAAACTTAAAATTAAATTTATATGTACATTATTTTACATAAAAACAAACAGATAAAATTAATCAGTATCCATTTGCTGCTGTTCTTCTTGATGGTTGTTAGTATTTTCATTTTCTTCTTCTTCTTCCTCTTCCTCCTCCTCTTCCTCTTCAGCAGGAATAGATTTACTAGATTTTTCTATAAACAAAAAAAAAGAAATATATAATTATTTTTTTGGAGTGGATATTAATACTAGATTTGATAAACTAAACACTAGATGATATTTGAGGTCTTAAGAACCAGAGCATACTATCCCACATTTTTTAACATTTACTTTGAAACGCCAAATCAAGTATACTATGATTTAACATTTCTAAGTAAATTTTTACAAAAATGTGGGATAGTCTACTATGGTTCTCAATGCCTCATTTAGCTAGTTATGAATTTATTGCTCCCTATAATCTATACACTTTTAGGCAAAAATAACTATCACTAATAAACATTAAAGTTTACAAAAACCATCATGTTTCAAAATAGTGCTCTACATATGGAAAAGTAAAGATTAGTTTCAAGTATCTTCCAAAATGAATGGGTGACATTTTATTTTTGAGAACAATGGATATCAAAGAAAAATTGGTGACCATAACCTGAAAATACTGAACAGACTTGCCAAGTTAATTATTTAATTTATTTAGAATTGGTCCCGATTCCCTCAAGAGATTGAGATGATAAACTTATTTCTGAGACTTATGCAATAAGAGCATTAAGTCAATGAAAACTGGACTAAAGCAAGGATGGTGGACCTCAGAAGCAGACATCGCATTCGCTAACACACTCCTGGGATATTTCCATAAATAAATCAATTGAACAGAAACTTTTGTTTTCAATGATCACATGATATTTGATGATAAACAAATATTTCAAATTTCAGTGTACGTTGTTAAACAAGAGTTAAGACAAGACTGAAACCAAAACAAGACCATTTTTTAAACAAATTTATGCAAAGAATTAATTACGATTTTTTAGAAAAAATAATGGATTTTTTTTTAAGAATCAATTATAAGAATTTAAAATTAAGCAAATATAGATTTATAACTATAACATACTTTCAGCCTTTTCCGCCTCTTTCAGGGAAAACTGGCCACTCTGTAACATTTTGTTAAGACGTTCCACTTCTTCCAATGTTGTAGCATTAGCAATTGCTTTTCTTATCTTCTGCATATCAGTCTTCGAAGGACCTGCAAAATGAGAATTTTTATTGTTATGCACAATGAAATTATGTAAGCACAACTGATGAGCTCTTAACTATTTACTTATTTAAAATATATATATATTTTTACAAAGTACTGCTTTGTTTATTGATAAAAATGTAAAAAGTTATTAAATATTTTGATTTAGCAAAACCTTTTTAACAATACAGAAATAAAAGACTTTAAAATATTTAACTTAAATCTCTACCTGATGATTTCTTAGAATCAGGCAGAGCAGCACCAGGTACAAATGTTTTTGATTTCTTTGCAATCTCTCTTTGAAGTTCTCTACCAGCTTTACTTTTAAATAGACTTAAAGCAGATTCCCTTTCCTGAAATAACCATTCAATTAATTTACTGACCAAATTATAATTGAAAATAATTTATTTATTTATAATATAATTTGTTTCGTTCTCATTCAACCATTAATTGAATTTTCTACAATGACAATTTTCAATATTTATTCTGTATATAATAAATATATTCTCTATACAATAATAAAGTAATGTGAGAACCACAATTCAACATTAAATATACAATCAGTTAATTTGAAGTGATTCATTTTAATAATAAAAATATTTCTACATTTTACTACTTTATTTAAATAACACTGATATTAATATTACCTTTAATTTTATTTTACGGAAATCGAGCAGCTTGAGATTAGGAAGTTTGAAAGCAACATACAACCTATAATGAGGTTTGGTAACAACAGGACAAGACATGAGGCTAAGTGACGACAGTTTTGGAAGTGTTGCCAATGGATCTATGTCTCCAAGCTCATGTATCATATTCCCAGTTAATATGAGGCTTTCCAAATTTGGCAAACTATTTTCCAAATGTTCTGCTATTCTCCTAAAAAGGTCACAAATTTTCTAAAAATTACAACTAGATTCTTAAATATATTTGTATATCTAGATGATATACTACCATCAAACAAAAAGTTGTTTATAGTCCAGTCAATGAGTGCTGGAATGAGGGGTGTAGAGTGCATGAAATATGCGATAATTTTTGACTTCACAGCTTCGTTAGGAATAGTTAGATGGTAAACATACTAATTGTCCCCACCACTGGGGGTGAGCTAACGGTGGGGGGGGGAGAGGAGAAGTTCAATGTTTTTGTTTTTTCGATAATATCTTGAAAACGGTTGACTCTAAAAAAATATGTTTCAAATAAACATAGAAGCTAATTAAATTTCCTATAAAATTGATTAAATATAAATTTGTCGTAGTTCTAACCGTTTACGAGATATTTGTTATTGAAAATCAGTGATTTTTGGGAAAAAACAAATGTCACCTCACTTTTTGTCTAACTTTTGTTTCTAGTACTTCCACAATCGTCCAAAATTGTTGAGTATTGAATTTACTTTAATTTCATATATACATTTCTGGTATTTGAAGCAAGTGTTTAACAAAAAGTGAGGTAAACATTTTGTTTATTTATAAAATTATCGATTTTTAATAATGTATATCTCGAAAACTGTTGGAATTTCGACGAATATGTATATAATTAATTTTTATAGGAAATTTAATGAGTTTTAATTTTGGTTTGTAGCATATTTCTCTAGAGTCTACCGTTTTCAAGATATTATCGAAAAACAAAATTGGGACGTTCTCCCCTCCCCCCACCCTTAGCGCATCCCCCAAGGGCAGAGACTTTTAATATGTTTACCTTCTAACTACTCCTACCAAAGCTGTGAAGTCAAAAGTTATCGCATATTTCATGCACTCTGCACCCCTCATTTCAGCACTTTAACTAGTGTCGCACTTCTCTGAGAAAACACGTTAGTTGGTACTCATTCCGAAACTAATTGTTCGATCCAAAATTTCTATTTTCATTTGAATGCTTCTTAAATTTACTATCAGGCCCTATATATGAAATTTTGATTATGTCACGTTATACACTCAAACCAGCACACTGAATTTGTCGATATCGTCATATTTTGCCAAAACATACATATCTAGTGGTCGGGTTTGGGTGTTTACGTGACATAATCAAAATTTCATACATAAGGCCGGATAGTAAATTTCATCAGATTTTAGTTTAAAAAAATAAATTTCAGATTTGACAAATAGTTTCGTAGTTATTGTGAAAACTATGACAAAAAAACTTTTTGGTTTTTAACGTTTTAACGTGATGGTATGGGTATTTATTGGGACTTGATCAAAATTTCATATATAGGGACAGACAGTAAATTTAAGGAGCATTCAAATAAAAAATAGAAATTTTGGATTGAACAATTAGTTTCGGAATGAGTTCCAACAAACGTGTTTTTTCAGAGAAGTGCGATCCCAGTTAAAGAGTGCTGAGATAAGGGGTGTTGAGGTGAACGCATGAACAATGCTATAATTTTTGACTTCACAGCTTTGTTAGGAGTAGTTAGAAGGTAAACATATTAAAAGTCCCCGCCCCTGGGGGGTGAGCTAAGGGTGGGGGGAGGGGAGAACGTCCCAATTTTGTTTTTCGATGATATCTCGAAAATGGTGGACTCTAGACAAATATGCTACAAATCCAAATTAAAGCTCATTAAATTTCCTATAAAATTGATAATATAGAAATTTGTCGTAATTCTAATCATTTATGTGATATTCGTTATTAAAAATCGATAATTTTAGAAATAAGCAAAATGTTTACCTCACTTTTTGTTAAACACTTGCTTTAACTACCAAAAACGTATATATGAAATTAAAATAAATTTAATGCTCTACAATTTTGATTTTGACGTTTTTTCTGACAAATGATTGTGGAAGGTACTAAAAACAAGAGTTTGACAAAAAGTGAGGTGACATTTATTATTTCCCGAAAATCACCAATTTTCAATAATGAATATTACATAAACGATTAGAATTACGACAAATCTATATATTATCAATTTTATAGGAAATTTAATAAGCTTCTATGTTTATTTGAAATATATTTTTCAAGAGTCAACCGTTTTGAGATATTATCGAAAAAACAAAAACATTGAACTTCTCCCCTCCCCCCCACCGTTAGCTCACCCCCCAGGGGCGGGGACTTTATTATGTTTACCTTCCAACTATTCCTAACGAAGCTATGAAGTCAAAAATTATCGCATATTCCATGCACTCTACAATGTGTTTATTGACTGGACTATTAGTATTTATTCATTTATTTTTTTATTATACTGTTTTAGCTGGACACAGCTATTTAGGTTTCTTATAATTCAAGGGATAGTCTGTGTCATAGACAGAGTAGATTTTGGCTTGTCAACATATAACTTTAAACTTTAAAATAAAGATGTTACAATCGATCAAAATATTGCAAAATGTTTGTTTGTAAGCAAAGGTTAACCTTTGTATTCCATCAGACCTATCTCAATAAAGTCGAATATACTTTATTATATTAAATAAATAAATTGGTGAGGTTATGACAGATACATAGCAAGACATGGTAAAATTTGAAGATGGCATGGAGTTTCAATAATAATGAAGTGTGGCGAGGATCTCCATTTGGAAATCTTTCCCAAAAAAGAAAACCAATAAACAAAATATTAAAAAATTAATATTAATCAGACAAAATAGTTAATCGAGGAAATGAATAGGTAGCCTGGGACAAAGAGCTTATGTGTAGGAAACCCATCATGGGTATGTTCACATCTATTTAATTAAATAAATCTATCATATGATTTATTCAGGAATACAAAAAGAGCTACTTGGAACCTAGAATTTATTACACAACTTCTACTCCAACTGTAGAAAGAAAATGGAGGAGAATCACTTTTAAATCGATCAGCCAAATCCTCCTATTTTCATCATTAACTACACAATAATTTTTATGGTACATGACATTGGATTTGAAGGGTGTTCTCATCACAAGCTTCAATTTAATTTAAACTGATATTAAAGGCCTTGGTACACATCCTCCGGTTACAGGCAGGACTTTAGGAAATCCAAGGCTAAAATTATCAGAAAAAAAAAGCAAGAAATATAAGCAAATCACCCTATGATAGGGCATGCGAGGAGATCAAAATGTATTCTTCTGTTGAAAAAGAGTCTTCCGCCATATTATTCATCATTAAAAAGATCTAAAATCATAAATAAATTAACAACAAGAAAAATTAGGAGAATATCATAAATTTAATTGATAATTTTGGTGTTTTGATGATAAAATCAAATGAAGATTCTATCTTACTTTACATATAATGCAATATTAGTAACAATATTGGGTTTTTTTTTTTTTTTTTTTTTTTTTTCTTTTTTATCAGAATAATGTTGCTTGATAATCAAGATGAGCTGTTGAAAAAGTTTAATTTTTTTTATTTTATTTCTTCCCATTTTCCATGTTATTGTCAATGATTTTGTAGCTAACATCTCCATGATGCAAAACAGTTCAATGTCCACTTTAACAAAGAATATAACACAACCTGCAGGTAAATATCTTAAAACACAACTGATCGCAGCCTGTTACTAACTGGTTAAGATCATTATAGCTAACAGAACCTGATGACAGCAATCTGTGTGCCAAGGGTTCAAAAGTTTTAATGGAAATTTACAATAAAATGATAGATAGCCCAGACATTTTCAAGGAAATCACCATATAAATATTTAATATGAATAAAAAGTATGGTTTAACAAAAAATAATAATAAAATGGTTTATGATGTTTCACCTTTAGCTTCATTATAAAATGATTTTTGCCGTAATAATTTTACCATTGACTTGACTTAAAAATAACGTAGGTTTATCATGTTTAATGCTTAACAGCAAACAATTTAGAATTTCTAATAGTATGTTTTCACTTCGTTAAAACATTTGTTAATCAAATGGTTCCATATATTACTATTTGGCTACAAGACAAATTTATTACATTAATGTTAATAAACATTATATTAAATCATATTAACTTAACATTACAACACCTTAAGAAAGAGAGTAGTTGTTAACAATTTGTTTGTTAACAACTTTCCAGTAGATTTTCCATTTTTTAAACTCATTAGAACCTTTTGCAGTTCTGAAAGTGTAACCGCATCGTCTAGAACGGGGTTGTAAGGGCCATGAAATATACATTCTATTGGTTGTTTATCTATCTCAAACCAACATTTCAAATAATCTAAGTGTTTGTTTGTCCGGGAGGGTTTGTGGACGGGCATTGAATAACTTAAACTTTTTTATTGTTTCCCAAAATGTTCTGTTATCTTTGATATTTGAAAGTAGTTCATTATTTTTTTTTAAATATTCGCTTTTCTTTAATTCTATGACTAATTTATATTCCTTTTTTTTTTTGTTAAATAATTATTCAAAAGACCCGGAGAATGTATATTTTTTTAAAAGTGTCTTAGAGCTGTTTTTGTCTCAGATTTGATATTTCTACAGCTTTCATCGAACCATATTTCGTATTTTCTCGGTTTGTAATTATCATAAAGCCGTTTATATGAGGTCATTTTACAAGAATCAGCAGCCATTTGCATTAAATAAGAAATGCTCTGGTTTTTAGAAGTTTCAAATAACTCTGCAATGGTATGTTGGTATAGTTATTTCCCTTTTTCATCCCACTTTATAACCACTCTATTTTGAAAACTAGAGTAACCAACAACTCTTGTTGTTAAAGTTGTCTTGTTAACAACTTTATAACCACTAGTTGAAAACAAAAAATAAAGGGTATGTGTACAGATTCTCATTTATCATTCCATCAAATTAAAAAAGCAAAAATATAAATTCGAAATTCTTAATTTTATAATTACTTTAAGAGAAAATAGTATTTTATGGCAGTAAATATTAATACAAAAATAACACAAGCATAAACAATGTAGTAACTTACACAATCCTGTTGTTATTAAGAAGAATACATTTCAATCTTTTCAGAAGTGGAAAACCATCCAATTTTCTTATATCGTTATCTGAAAAATCTATGGTGTCAAACTGGTCTAATGTAGCTCCTAAATTCTCAATTACAGGAATTTTATAACCTACAAATTCAAAATTATAAGAAGTCGGAACAAATAAAAGGATAACGAAGCATAATACCTGATTTTTCAATACCTCTAAGATCTAACTCCCTATCTCTCACAGGATTTATATACTGAAGAGCTTGTTGAATCAAATCTGGAGTTAACTTAACCATCGTTCATGGGAATAAATTCGTATATTTGATGAAAAATTAGACTTATACCGACTCCTAAACAACTACCACGCTAGGGGAAGGTTACTAATTCGTAGGTTGTAACACAACAACCCAATGGCCTTTACCTTTTTTGCGGGGTTTTTTAACTACCACTTACAATTATTAGTAATAATTTTGTGAATTAACGTGTTGATGTGTGAACTGAAGTACCCAACTTTATTTAAAAAATCAATTATCTGTTATTAGGTTTAAAGCGACTGGAGCGAGTATCATTTTGATACTTATAAAATGAACAGCGAAAAATGTTGAAACTAACAGCCGGAAAGTGAAGCTTCCATCTACACTACTTTTATCATTAATCCTTCAACTCATTATTAACGTTTTTGATTTTTTTTTTCCCCCTTGGTAACTCTATCGAATTGATGCTTATGCCAGTTGGTGTAACATTTTAAGAGTTCTAAATCCCATCTCCATTTTGATTTAGCCATTATTATTGGTAAATAACAAAATATAAACCATATATCCCAAAAAGAAGACAAAAATGATAACTCATTTCTAGCCAGCAATTACATACTGTACATTAGTCTTACAAGCAAACAAAAAAAAAAAAAATTTGGTGGACGAAATAGAAAAAAGGAAAACAGATTAGATTTCTAGTTGTTTGGTCAAGATCAACATGACTGATTATTTTTTTTTTTTTGTTCTTTATGTTTTTATTTCTATTCATTAATGCCACCAAGGTATATAGGTGTTTTACTAAAAACGTTGGAAAGACAAGAAAGAGTCGACTGTTTTTTTAAGATCTTCGTAACCAAATATTTTTTTATGGTTACTGACCTAATATTCTTAACTAGTATGCAAATATGACTTATTTGTTGAAATAGTGAATTTTGACAATTACCCTTTTTTTACCTAAGATGGTACCATTCCGCAAGTTAAACAAACTTCATTTTGGTCGAACTAATTGTTCTTAAACACCCTTCTAGTTGAAGACTAATATTTATTTTAAAAACTAAAAAAAATAGTGAGTTTCATTTGATACTGATGTGGGAGTATCATTTGATACTAAAAAAACTTTTGTAAGTGAGGGGCCTCCAATTGTAGCGGCTAATGACGATAGTTTCTATCCAGTGTTGCCAGATTTTATTTTACGAAATCTTTACGTCACATATAAAATATCCCTACACCTCACTACCCCCAAATCCCTCCAAAAATCCCTACCCTTTTAAATTGAAAATATATATATATATATATATATATATATTCGTAACTTTGTTTACAATTCGACACACCTAAATAACAATTATTAAAGGTATAAGGTGAGATAAATTAACATTGATGAATAGTACAAATTTATTTTAAGGAGATGTAGATAGGGTAGGCAGTCATAGATACTCAGCAGATCAAAATAAAATGTTTATTTTATTTTAATTGTCAAAACCAACGTTTCAACTTGCATTGCAAGTCTTCATCAGGGCTAGAAGAAAAGAAAACAAGCAAAAAGGTATGACTACATTGTAAAAATATATGAATAAACAGACACCACAAAATATAGGAATGAGTGAGAAAAAATAAATAAACATACAATGAAAAATAAATAACTGTATAAGAGTAAGGATAGTAACATAAAGGCAATATCTAAAGGCCATAAGGCCAATAAAGACTATTTAATAGTCTTTAATGTTTTTATTTCTATTCATTAATGCCACAAAAGTATATAGGTGTTTTACTAAAAACGTTGGAAAGACAAGAAAGAGTCGACTGTTTTTTTAAGATCTTTGTAACATTAGAGTTTATTTTGATCTGCTGAGTATCTATGACTGCCTACCCTAACTATCTACATCTCCTATATATCACAGTCAACTATACCTTATGATTATGAAATTTATTTTAATAATAAAAGAACACAGTTGTAGAAACATAATTTAAAATCAAAGAAAAATGAGCGATTGGTAATGAATTTATCACACATACTTACAATGTTAATTCAATTTATATAAGGCTACATGATCTAAATTTAATAATAAACGATAGTTAACATCCTATATAGTTGTAGGAACATAAAATTTTAAATTTCAGAAAAATTAGCGATTAGTATCTTCTCATATTAACAAACAATATTAATAAAAAAATTATACATACATCAGATCACTTGTAAATAATTTAAAATGTTCTTCGTTCAATTCATAGGTTTTACAACTTAGGAGCAAGGTCTAAGTTTATTCTTATTATTGCACTAAGATTGGAAGAACTCATTTAATTTATTTTTTTTTATGTCTTTTATTATGGAAAAAAACTCTTTTGACATCTGCATTTGTATGAGGGAATGATAGCACGATAAATGCTACTTGTCAGATGTTAAAAAAAGGTTTCTCATTGTTGAAGTTTGTGTAATTTTTCAAGAAATTCCAAATTTTTTTCAAGGCTTAAGCCATTAATTTTATTTTTTCCTCTGAATCAAAATAATTTGGGATGATCAAGCATTCTTGTGCAGCTGAATTTTTGTTAAAACTGTACGATCATTTATTTGGTCCAAAATTTCCTTTATGTCCACTCTGTTTTGGTTTTGGGAAAAAACTTGTTTCAGTAATAAAAATTTTAACTAGCTTACCCCACTATTTGGGTAAGGCATTGCCCTTTGATCAAATTTCAGACACATCTCTTTGAATCTGGCAACTTGTTCAATGGGTTTTTCTTGAAGTATTATTTCAGCAGAACATTCCTCAACCAAGAAGACTAACAATTGTTTCTCGGACTGAAACAACGCATTGAAGCGATTAGGAAGGAGCAGAACATGTACGTACGAGTAAAAATATGCATTAGTGAACGGATTACTTAATTCTCCTAGGATAAAATTGGCATTAAAATGTTTTTCTATAGTCGATATTAATAAAAAAGCATGCTGCTAAACTACTCACTGCTCTAAAACCCTGTTTACTGCGTTCAATAAACAAAGCCATCTTGTTCGGCTTGGATGTATAATTTAGTGTTATTTTGGGTTGAAAAGATCTTGGATTTGGATGCAACAAAGCCTGGCTTTTGGTACTCGATGAAAAAAACATGTACAAAGACGACACAAGCCCTTCAATATTACTCGGTAATTCATTGGCAGCATAACTCGTAATTAGATGGGTTATTTGGCATGTGAATGCAATAATAAATACTCCAGGGCAATCTTTTCTTAAATAGGCCGAAAATGATTCATTTTCCCTATCATTAGCCTGACGTTATCGGAACGAAATTCCACTACGTTCTTAACATCAAGATTTCTCTTATTTAAACATTTTATGAATTGTTCCTACATTCCCTTAACTGTTGCACCGTATGAGGCAATGGGAAGCATGTCCAATAAATTAGTTATAATTTTTTCTTGGCCAAACATCTTACTAAAATTCACAAGTATTTTTCGTTTGAAAGGTCTGTTGAGTGTAGTTCCACAGACGCCCCCCATTTTCAAATGCCTATTTCTTCCATGTCACTCCACCAAAACATAAGTGCTATTTATGCTCACTCATCCAATAAGTGCTATTTAATCTACATTTAACCAATCGGTGACACAATAAACAAAAACGTCCTTGAATTTTAGTTGTAACCTACCATAATATTTTAACATCATTTTACGTAGCAAAGGACTGGGGGCGTCTACGGAACTTTTCCCTTGGTAAAGAGTTCCGCAAACGCCCCCAACTTTTTAAAATTAATATTTTTAACATAATATTTGTATACACTTTAAATAATTAAGTATGAGAAGAAAATTGGTTAAATGTAGATTAAATAGCACGAATTGGATTTATTCTTTGGTAGAGTGACATGGAAGAAATAGGCATTTGAAAATGGGGGCGTCAGCGGAACTACACCCGGTCTGTTGACTCGTCTATCAATATGGAAAAGAAATGATTGGTCAAGCTAATTTCAAGATTTTTTCGACCACTAGACTTAAAATTTGGAGATTATATTGCTGCATTTTGTTCGTTTACATGTCAACCCAGCAGCTCGAGAATCAGAAAATACCGCTTTGGAGATATCAATTATGTCATCGATAATAGAGCGAGAGCCCGTGAACCCCAGACCTTCGTTATTTTATAAAAGATGAAACTTTGTCAGTGCATGCTCCCAATAGAGGTAAGAACGATGGGCCATGAATGAAGTTCGGGTAATCGTGGCCTTGGCAGGTAAACGGTGCTAAAGGTGTATAAAATACCAGTCTACTATCGTCAATTATATAGCGTGATTTTTTGATATTTCCTTCAGAAATGTACTTACGTATAGTATAAAAGCTGATTTTTATATATGTTACTCAGGGAATGATTATATGATGTTTCCTCATCAGCCAGACACCTACCATCGTGGCAACCCCCCCCCACCAGATCGTGGCACTTTATCATCGTGGCAACCCCTTGCCAGACACCCTTAATGCTCATTTATTTGTAATTGTACTTACCAGACATGTTTCCTCTTATCATCGTGGCAACCCCTTGCCAGACACCCTTAATGCTCATTTATTTGTAATTGTACTTACGTTATAGTATAAAAGCTGATTTTTATATATATTACTCGGGCAATGATTAGATGATGTTTCCTCATCAGCCAGACACTTACCATCGTGGCAACCCCCTGCCAGACACTTACCATCGTGGCAACCCCTTGCCAGACACCCTTAATGTTCATATATTTGTAATTGTATTTACGTTATAGTATAAAAGCTGATCTTTATATATATTACTCAGGCAATGATTATATGATGTTTCCTCATCAGCCAGACACTTACCATCGTGGCAACCCCTTGCCAGACACCCTTAATGCTCATTTATTTGTAATTGTATTTACGTTATAGTATAAAAGCTGATCTTTATATATATTACTCGGGCAACGATTAGATGATGTTTCCTCATCAGCCAGACACTTACCATCGTGGCAACCCCCTGCCAGACACCTACCATCGTGGCAACCCCCCACCAGACACTTATCATCGTGGCAACCCCTTGCCAGACATCCTTAATGCTCATTTATTTGTAATTGTACTTACGTTATAGTATAAAAGCTGATCTTTTGTATATATTACTTGGGTAATAATTAGATGATGTTTCCTCATCAGCCAGACCGTTCTGACAGTTCCAACCCCTTGCCAGACAAGCATGTAGGGTAGCTGTATTAGCGAGCGCGAGGCAAGATACATAAGGCTGGGTGGGAGTGAGATAGTGAGTGATGTCTGTCGCGATCCTTCACCACGCTCTTGTATTTTACTGCACATGTATTGTTTATTACTCAGTGCGTGTTTACACCAGCTAAAATAATCTTATATTATTTTGTTAAGTATACATAATTATATAGCAGCAGTTGCAAAGGTAAAGGTAAAAGTTATAAAACAATCAAATGAGATCATTGCCTGAGTAATATATATAAAGATCAGCTTTTATACTATAACGTAAATACAATTACAAATAAATGAACAATTAAAGTGTCTGGCAAGAGGTTGCTACGATGGTAAGTGTCTGGCAGGGGGTTGCCACAATGGTAACTGTCTGGGTGATAAGGAAGCATCATATAATCATTGCCTGAGTAATATATATAAAGATCAGCTTTTATACTATAACGTAAATACAATTACAAATATATGAACATTAAGGGTGTCTGGCAAGGGGTTGCCACGATGGTAAGTGTCTGGCAGGGGGTTGCCACGATGGTAAGTGTCTGGCTGATGAGGAAACATCATCTAATCATTGCCCGAGTAATATATATAAAAATCAGCTTTTATACTATAACGTAAGTACAATTACAAATAAATGAGCATTAAGGGTGTCTGGCAAGGGGTTGCCACGATGGTAAGTGTCTGGCAGGGGGTTGCCACGATGGTAAGTGTCTGGCTGATGAGGAAACATCATCTAATCATTGCCCGAGTAATATATATAAAAATCAGCTTTTATACTATAACGTAAGTACAATTACAAATAAATGAGCATTAAGGATGTCTGGCAAGGGGTTGCCACGATGATAAGTGTCTGGTGGGGGGTTGCCACGATGGTAGGTGTCTGGCAGGGGGTTGCCACGATGGTAAGTGTCTGGCTGATGAGGAAACATCATCTAATCGTTGCCCGAGTAATATATATAAAGATCAGCTTTTATACTATAACGTAAATACAATTACAAATAAATGAGCATTAAGGGTGTCTGGCAAGGGGTTGCCACGATGGTAAGTGTCTGGCTGATGAGGAAACATCATATAATCATTGCCTGAGTAATATATATAAAGATCAGCTTTTATACTATAACGTAAATACAATTACAAATATATGAACATTAAGGGTGTCTGGCAAGGGGTTGCCACGATGGTAAGTGTCTGGCAGGGGGTTGCTACGATGGTAAGTGTCTGGCTGATGAGGAAACATCATCTAATCGTTGCCCGAGTAATATATATAAAAATCAGCTTTTATACTATAACGTAAGTACAATTACAAATAAATGAGCATTAAGGGTGTCTGGCAAGGGGTTGCCACGATGATAAGTGTCTGGCAAGGGGTTGCCACGATGATAAGTGTCTGGTGGGGGGTTGCCACGATGGTAGGTGTCTGGCTGATGAGGAAACATCATATAATCATTCCCTGAGTAACATATATAAAAATCAGCTTTTATACTATAACGTAAGTACATTTCTGAAGGAAATATCAAAAAATCACGCTATATAATTGACGATAGTAGACTGGTATTTTATACACCTTTAGCACCGTTTACCTGCCAAGGCCACGATTACCCGAACTTCATTCATGGCCCATCGTTCTTACCTCTATTGGGAGCATGCACTGACAAAGTTTCATCTTTTATAAAATAACGAAGGTCTGGGGTCCACGGGCTCTTAGTCTATAACATTAAATGACAATTTAACACCAACCACTAATAGAGCGTATCTCATTTAAGCTATCATGTGATGTTTTGGTGCAACATTGATTGGTTTAAAAAAAGTTTTTACTGAAAATTTTCGGTTACATACGTTATTATTGTGCGTTGGAGTTAGTAAATGTTTCCGCAGCTCACTTTTCCCTCATGACAATATTTTATTACAGAAGAGGAATTTCATTTAGTAAATATCTTCTTTTACCTCTTCTATACATCCTTTAAACTCGGGAAGCTCAAGCCATATTATGGAAAATTTTTGTTTCCAATAAGTTTTAATATTGGAAGACGTCATGGAACTAGTAGGTTCCAGATCTTTGATTTGTTCTTCATCCAATTTCATATCGAGATTTTAAAAAAAGCAAAAAACCCTGAAAACAAAACGAAAACTGTAACAATTGGGGTTTTATTGTTGTTTGTTTATAATTAAAACAAGCAGGAAATTAAACTATCATTATTTTTTACAAGTCAACAATCGATAGTTTTACACTGATCTCGCATTACAAATTAAATGGAAAAAAAAGGGCATCAAAACAATTCTTATTGAGTGTATTTCATCTTGAAAAATAAAAATCTCTACAAATATGTTTTTGAAAAAATCCCCTCCCCCATCTCCTACGCCCAAAGGAGAGATAAATCTATCTACTGTAGGGAGAAATCCCTACGCCTGGTAACACTGCTTCTATCCGATTCCCTTAAGAACGGATCCGGAAGTTAACAAGGATTATGTTGATAAAAAATCACATCTCTACATGGTTGCTTCAGAAAGGAGTGATATAACGGTAAATAAATAATTTTTTTAAAATACAAAAGTACAAATTGAATACAATATAACAGGAAAAAAAAATTAGTGACTGCAGATGATAACAGGGTGTTTGATAAATTTTACTTATTAATACTTTGTAAACGGAAAATAAATAAATCAAAGAATTTAATTTTTAATAACTGATGGTAGTAGTGGAGTATGATGGAAGAATTAATTTCTTTGTTTCCCAAACACTATGTGAAAAAATAGACAAAATATAGGATGAGAGTCTCTGAATAAAATTCTAAAACTTCGATTTTTATTCATTTAGAGAAACATGATTATGAAATCAGAGATATTTTTACGAGATATCAGAGTCATCTGAAGTTATCACCCTCTTCTGTGTTTATTTCCAAATGCAAGAACGTAAAAGTTAGATTATAATTAGAATAATCATGAAGCAATGGTAGGCCAGTTTTAAGGTAGCACCTTAGCATTCTTGAGTCAGAAATGGTAACAGTTGGAATATAGCCTGGATGAATAAACTTCTACCCATAGAATCAATCATGAACATTACAGCCTGCTAAGAATAGGTTGGTAAACCTTATCTGAATCTGTTTATATCCATCTTGAATCTAACTTTCAAATCATAAAAATGATAAATAATGCCAGTTCTTACTTTATTAAAAACAACTTTCCTTCTTTATATTCCCTTAACCTTTTGCAATCTGTGACTGACCATTCTTTATTTTATTAAAATGTCTTTCAAATGACTAATTGCATGTTTTTCAATCATTTCAGCCATTAATAGGGGAGTGGAACATGTAACCCACATTCTGAAATCACTACCTCAATCTATATACAGAAATATAATATTAAGCCTTAACGACCCTTGCTTAGAGGGTGTCTTCCTGCTTCATCCTTATTTATAAATTGCTCCTGATGAGGGCCCTATAGGAAGTAAAACTTGTAAGGTCTATTTATTTATTATTGGTTGGCATAATAATGGGTTTTATCAAAATTCAATTTGATTTATTTAACCTAAAGCCTACTGGAGAAAATTATAGAAACAATAGATTTTACTACATCGTTTAGACACATAATATAAATGTATAGAAAAATTATTTTATTTAATTCCATATTATGACATACTATATTACAATAATTTTCCATTAATTAGAGAATATTTACACACATTTGTAACCTGGAAATAACTTAAACCTCCAAGGACTTACTGGCTTGTCCATATGATCACACCAACCATAGCTTCACTCAAAAGGACACCCTGTTCTTCCACCCTTATTCCTTTATACCATGGCAGGCATTATCCAAGAGGTGCTAGTGTTGATTTGTGACTAAAACTGTGACAATTGAAACACTTCTCTCATCAGAAAAAAAGTTTGAAATTTGTCAAATTTTGAAAATCGAATCTCACCAACATTAAGTGTCATACATGACTCTATATAGTTGTATCATGGTCTATTATGAGTTTCATTAATAAATCCTAAAGGTTTTTAAATGGCTGTTACTATGACTGTGGTCATACCGGCCTTTCCCCAAGACAATTTTTTAAAAATTGTATTGTTTATTGAAAATAGGTAAACAAATAAGCATTTATAATCATTATTCAACTTTTAGAAAAGTCGTAAACTTGATAAATTAAAATATTTTCCTGCTCATAATGTTCTCCTAAAATATTGTTTATCATCAGGTAGCAATGTTACTGTTGACAAGTAGCACTAGCAATGTCCTTTTACTGATGCTCCAGGTAACGGCCGCTGTTAGATATTAGATGGGATTTCATAAAAAAAAAAAAAAAAAAAAAAAAAAAAAAAAAAAAAAAAAAAAAAAAAAAAAAAAAAAAAAAAAAAAAAAAAAAAAAAAAAAAAAAAAAAAAAACCAATTATATATTAAATAATTATTTATTGTTTGTGATGTATACTAGTTAAAATAAAAAATATATTTTGTTAATAAAAGCGTTTCTATTATGAAATTTCAAAATTTAAAACATCCTTTGCGTACTGAACAAATCATCTAGGGGAAGGATGATTCATGATCATATAAACACAGCCAATTATGAGCAAATGGTGAGTGATGTTTTTTAAAAACGTTTCCTGAATTTCAGCATGTCCATTAACAAAAAAAAAAAAAAAAAAAAAAAAAAATATACATATATATATATATATATAATATATATATATATATATATATATATATATATAAAAATCATATTTTTAGAGAAAATATTTTTGCTCGTCCTTAGGGGTCGTTAGGGTTAAACTATAAATTACTAAAAATTACAGTAGATTAAGAAAAACAAAACAATAATAACAAAAGGCATTGGGATTAATAAAATTTATTTATTTAAAAAAATCAAATAAGTATAAAAAAAGATTTAAGGCTTGATCAATAATTACAGTACAATAAACATTAAAATAACAGTTGATCCATAAATCAGTCTTTGACAATGTACAAATTAAATAGTAAGATTATTAGCTACCAAAGGAATGGCCCTCTTTCTCGTATCAATTTTATTCCAAATCTGACCCATTCATCTTTTGAAATCCATAATTCGCCTGCAGATTCAAGACAAGCAAGAATGGCAGCCCCTTTCCAAACAGCTGCAGCATCTTTCCCCTCCATTACACTTCGCTCACCATCATCTATAACAATTTCACACACATTTTTAAAATAAACAATGTTCATACAAGATCAAATAAAAATTAAAACTAGAACTAAAAAAATATATAGATATAACATACAAACAATAAATAGTTTTAAAGTTCTAGATATAAATCTTTTGACATCAGAAGGAATCAGGAAATTCAACTACAGTAATTCTGATGGTTGTCGTTAACATGCTATTAAAGTAGAGAAGTTAAGACTCTGGTATCAAAGCTGGTAGAAAGATTTTCAGCTGAACAGTGCAACTGACAAAATTGACATTGCTGGACACTCCTTCCAGGTTGTCTCTGATGTATTTTTAAAACTAGTAGAAGAAGCAAGAAACATGGGGCTGAAAGTGAATACAGCAATGACGAAGTACATGGTAACAGACGAAATCACCATAGGAGAATACTCTATCGAAAAAGTCTCTGAGTTTGTCTATCTTAGATCCCTCGTAACCCATGACAATGTAATAGATTCTAAAAACAAAGAGCTTAAGGCACCAACTATTGTTATTCATATTCAGTCCATATTTAAAATACCATACTTTGTCTATGGGCTCAGAAACATGGACATTCTCTAAAACTGGTGAGTGAAGTTTGAAAATTTTTGAGAGGGAAATTCTGCATAAAATATTTGGAGCTGTGAAGGTGGACTATGATGGATACACCAAACCAACCAGGAGCTCAAAGATTTATTAAACAATCAGAAGAGCACTTTATGAATCTCAGGATTAGATGGGCCAGGTATGTTGCTTGGATGGAGTAACCTGACAAAGAAAATAATGACAGAAGTAATATAGGAAGAAGACCAAAGGAAGAGTTCGGCTACAATGGGATGAAGGTGTGAGTGGTGATGCTAGGTCTATGTTGGGTGTGAGAAATTGGAGAAGCAGCAGCACAGGATCAAGAAAATTTGTGGAATCTGGTACAGGAAGCCGATCCAACATTGAGTTGTATTGATGACCGGATAGAATATAATTAGTTCGATTATTAAAATAGATATGGTTTTAAAGGGTTCATAAAAGTAAAAATCACCTTTCGGAGGAATAGGAATTTGTTGAGAAAGTCTCTTTTCCAACCAAGATATTATTCCTTTAAATTTCAAACCTCCTCCAATGAGAAGGATAGATGAATACATTTTCCTTTTAAGATCATCAGAGCCTAAAAATGAAAACAAAACCTTGTTACATTTTAATAGTAAATAAAATTAATATAAAATTAGAAAAATATATACCACATTTTTGTATGCTTTGTAAAATAGCTTGGTCAAGAGGTAGAAGGCCTCCTTCATTAGTACAAAACTCTCCAGAACCAGATGCTTCCACTTCAGCAAGCTCTTCATCTGCTTCCACTTCACACTCCTTCTTTCTCTATGAATAAACATATACCCATATATACATATATAGATATATTTATATTAAAAAATATAACTAATTTCTGGTGGCTCGATGGCAGAGTGAGTTGGGGTGAGGGTCTCAGGCCACTCATTACTGAAGGTTTGTGGATTGGAATCCCACAGGCAGGTGGGGAACCTACGAATAAATCTTGACCTTCCCACCTTGGCTAAAATAGGTTGGTAACCTGTAGGATTACCCGTCCTTCCTGCCCTAGTTGGAGTACATAAGGACGTTAAGCAAAATAAACAAAACAAAAAATTCCTACACTTATAAAAATGCAATGCTGAATAGGCAACTACAGGTATAATTGGCATTAATACTATAAAAGGTTGTTGGTAACAAATAATTATAACATTCTTTATCATTCAAAACAAAATGACCCTAGGATAGTTGGGAACACACTATAAACTCTAGGCCTCCTCTATCAGCTTCAGCTACCTATTCAGTACTTCTGTCTTCATACATAAGTCTCAGTGCTCTGTGAATTATATAAGTTTTTATTTCCTGATAATATGTACAACTCTTGGTCAAGTGGAGCCAATAATTTCCTTGTAATATTTGAATAGTATGGAAGATCTTTCTATCAAGAACTATGATGTCCATTTCTTCTGTCTAGGATAATATCCCAGTTTACACTTTTTATGTAAGTACTACTAATACTAGGGATTAATACAACAGTGGTTATGTTGTTATAGTTAAGAACCTGCTCCTCAAATGTTGACAAAAAACAAAGAAACACCGTTTATTTTATGGAAATGGCTGTTCTCGATAATTAGATACTGTTAAAAGTTAGTAAAATATGTTAACTTAAGAATAAGATTAGGCTGTAATAAAAAACATATAATAAAGGTTTAGTTAAAAGATGACTTACTCCAGTTTCTCGTAAATAATCTGCATCATGTGGATCAGTAGAATCACCAGTATTAGCCCCTTGAGTTGAAATCTGCTTAGGCCCAGTTAGCATTAATAATTCTGGGTAAAATAGAGATAATGGAGCAATAATTGCTTCATCCCCACTCTGAAAATTAATAATAACTTAATTAACAGAAAAGAAACATATCAAAACAAGAAGTAGGTGAGTAATGAATTTCAGGAGTTTTCTTCATCTAAACAACAGGATAACTATCTTACTCTTGTAAATAAAATAATTTAACACAGCACACATGTTCCAATTTATTTCATTTTACAATTTTAATTTTTAAAAATTCAGTTTTTCTTTAATTTATTTTTTTTCTTTAGAGAATGGGACTGTTGTCTCGAAAATTTACAAAATATTAAAGTAAATTCAAGCAATATCTTTATTCAAAAATAGGTAATAATCACAATCATTTCCAATATTTTAAATTCCTATTCCTCATAAAAGGACAACCGACTAAATTTCTAAACAGATAATATAAAAATAAATAATTAAATAAAATAATAATGTCTTACTTGAATAGTATATTTATAAATGGGTGAATTTGGTTTATTGACTGAAAATGTAAACTCCTTACAGCCACAAATATCTAGATCAATATGGCAAGCATCTTGCTTGAGTTTGTCAAGCAACATATTATCATGAAAAGAGTCAATATCTGCTTGGTATGGGAACCCACATTTTTTCAACAGCCAGTGAAAGCATTGTGTTATATCACCTCCTAAAAATAAATTAAAAACTAATTAAACAAACTAAAGTATAAAAATTATTACATTAAAACTTGGGAAAGGTACAAATATTGTCACATCAGTATTTTATTCCATTTCTTCCAGTTTGTTTTTTTGGAAATTTTTTAATGTTTAAATAATTAACTCAATAAATAAATAAGAAGGCTTAGCGAACTTAAAAGTTTTATGCTGACACTAACAACAACCTCTGACCACAAACCTCCCTCCAACCTACCCCATCAAAACCTAAATCCCCAAGATTAGCCCTGACTCAATCCTATAATCTATGTCTCATTCAACCTCTCAGACCCTACAGCTCACAACTGATTACCTGCTTTGGAATCCAGTCAATATTAAATCCAACTACTTTAAGTGCTCATTTTAACTGTCATGCTGCTACTACCTGAACTATACCCACCGGATAAATATCCTGCAATTCCACATAGTAAAGCCTTCTTAATTCTCCAATATGTTCATCATGTTCTACATAGTACATTATTTTTTAAAACCTGAAGAGGTTGTTCTTCCCTTAAAGTAAGAGGCCTTGTTCTGCATCCACTAAGAACTGTTGGTAGTATAACAGTCTTCAATATCCTAATTTTTTAATTTCGAAACAGTATGCGTGAATAAACTAGTTTTGTGACGAAGAAATGCATTTCTGACTTTCAACCTTGCTTTTATTTCTTCTTGAATTTAATTTTTCCAAGATATTGTAGACCCTAGCAATTTGAATTGCTCTACATATTCAAATTTAATCCTGAAAATATCTCTATCATGCAATAATTAACTTTATAAATAAATAATGTATTATAACACTGTAATGTATAAGATATGCTTTTTGCGTGTGCCCAAATTTTATTAATGCACATCGCTTCTTTAGGGTTTCCTGCAAAAGAGAAAGAATATATTGGTGGTTGGCATTAGGAAGTTGATAAGACCAATTACCAGGAAAACAAATTAAATGTTCTTCAATGCTCGAATTTTGCATTGTGAAAAATTGTGCTTCTTAATAAGGCCTTAAGGTATCTATATAATCCAATGGTATTTTTAGAGTAATTACAGGATTTTAGAAGACTGTATAAAATTTCAGATGCCCTATTGAAAAGTGTCATCTTCTTCGTGACAGCCAGGGATATATATTCAGACAAGTAAAATAAGTAAAATCATTAAGGAGACACAATGAAATCAATTTTAAATTCAGAATACATTTCTGAATGTTACTTAAGAGCAACTAAATATAATTAGTATTGATAATACAAGTTGAGGTTGAGATAAATCAAAATTAAACAAAGAAATATGGAAACATCAGCTTATTACTTGTACCAACACAATAATAATATAATGGCAAAAATATTTCACAAAATACAAATTAAATGATAAACTTAATAGATGTCTATATCAATCATCAACACTTCTGATAACTTTACAGTAAATCAGTGATCATGCTTATGGAATGGGCTGGATTGTAATGAATATTTACACATTCTCTATTGATACCATCACAAATATATAAACAACAGAATGAAAACTACAGTTACTCCTGTTATGTATTAACATTTCTAAATGACTGAAAACTCATTCGTATTGGTTTTGAAACAATCACTTCAGGAATGATTAATAATATAATAATCCAGATTGGATAGCCATACCTAATCACTTTATATATAAACCACAGCAAAGCTATAAGTTATCACTTATGGTGCTGAAAGGCCTCAGGTGAGGATGGCTCCATTTGCCTTTTCTGTTAGCTTCATTTAGTCAGTACCTGGTAGGAGTTTGCTGTTTTGACTGCAGGCAGTTTCAAGAAACACTGTGTATCTTTTTCCAAAGACTGATTTTTTCAAATAGTGTTTTAAAGGTAAGTTTAGTAAGTTTAATTTACTATCAAACGATATTATAGTTTAACTATTTACATTAGAAAATGTTTAGTGAATTATTAATCAAATAAAACACCATCATAAAAATAAACAAATAATTTTAATAAAAACTTATTAGTTAGATAATTAAATTTAGTCTATAACTTTAAAGATACATACCCCCATATGGCAGGCGAACCCTAGTTGCAGGATGAGATATACCATCTTCCACACAAGATACTGATGTTTTAGAATGACCACAATCAACAACACAAGCCGTTCCAACCCCACAGCCAAAGGTGGCTGCTACATGATCCTTTGGAAATACCATTCATTATTCATTTATGGTTCAGCATTAATTTTTATACAGAAATAAACTCAAATGAAATACCTGTAGTAAGAAACAAGATGAAAAACCCATATCCAGTAACAGTGTGACAAATTCTTTTAAATATTGTCGATTATAAATATCAGGTATAACAAGAACAGCTCGGTAATTCTAAAAAAAAAAGAAAGAGACTGTAAGGTTGGTAAAAGTAAACTGTAAAATCATCATATTTTTCATTATCAATTTCTTCTTTTTATATTGAACGTATATATTTTTTTTTTATTTAATTATCCAACCAATGTTTATATATCTAGGCCTCCTTAATATTAGGAGGATTTAAGTCTAAATTTTCTAATTTAGTCTAATATTCTAATGTACAGGAGTTTCTTATTCTTTGAAACATGTTTCAATCTAGCAATCAAATAAAACTTTGAATGTTAGCAAAACTCATGAGTGATACTTAAATAAACAAGAATCATTAGTTTACTAGAGAGTAAAGATCTAATGAAAAAAAATGGAAGGTTCCTTAGATGGAATACCTCTCCCTATAAAAATAAATGATCTGAAAAGAAGAAATTATATCAAGTAATTGATTAATGCCAATAAATTTGTTTATCTTAAAACAAATGAAGAATATTGATAGTGAAGAAAGTAAAACTAATTTTCTTTACATTATATAAATTTTCATGGATATTTTCCTATTACCTTTAAATCTTGAAGAGGTATACCCAATCGAACACTAATTACCCATGACCATATAGCTTGTAAATCTGCTAGAACACCAGTCAGAGATCCTCCGACACCTGAATGTCTATTAAGATCTCCCCGTTTCATGGGAAAGTGAATATTGAAATCCAAGGCCGGATTAAGATGTAACACCTTAAAAAACAAAAAGAAATTTTTACATAAAATAGTAAAATAATTGTTATATTTGAAATAATAATTAATAATATGTATAAATATATATTATTTGAAGATATGTATATATACGTTACAAAATTTAAAAAAATAAAAACAAGTAATTAATTTTAACATTACTCAATATAAGTATTAAAATTACGAGGGTGAATCAAATATAAACGGTAATTTTCAAAATTATATTTATTGAATAATATTATACAGAAACTATACCTTCAACATTTTTCAATGTAGTCTCCTGCATTATCTACACACTTCTGCCACCGATTTGGAAGCTTGAATATTCCCTGTTCATAAAAAGACTGAGGGGGAGTTTTTAACCATTCGCGCACGTGCTTTTCGACGTCTTCATTGTTTTCAAATCGTTTTCCTCCAAGATTTTTTGAGGCGCATCGTCACATGTGATGAGACGTGGGTCCACCATTACACCACCGAATCGAAAATGGCAAGTAAGGAGTGGTGAAGGAAGGGTGAAGGCTGCCCAGTAAAAGCCAAAACTCGTCTCTCAGCCGGAAAAGTTCTTGCAACAATTTTTTTTGACTCAAGGGGAGTTCTACTCATTGATTTTCTTCACGATCAACGAACAGTGAATGCGGCTTACTACTGCCAGGTGCTACAGTCAGCAAAAACCAGTTACCGGAACAAAAGACGAGGTGTGCCCATTAGAGATGTCATCCTTCTCCATGACAACGCAAGGCCTCACACCGCATTGTTGACAAGGGATAAATTGGAAGAAATGGGCTGGGAAACTCTCGAACACCCTCCTTACAGTCCAGACCTGTCCCCTTGTGACTATTTTTTGTTTGCGCCCCTGAAAGAATCACTTGGAGGAAAACGATTTGAAAACAATGAAGACGTCGAAAAGCACGTGCACGAATGGTTAAAAACTCGCCCTCAGTCTTTTTATGAACAGGGAATATTCAAGCTTCCAAATCGGTGGCAGAAGTGTGTAGATAATGCAGGAGACTACATTGAAAAATGTTGAAGGTATAGTTTCTGTATAACATTATTCAATAAATATAATTTTGAAAATTACCGTTTATATTTGATTCACCCTCGTAATTCAGAAATAACTTGGAAGGTTATTATTAATATTTTTATTATTATATTAAAGCTTTCCAATATTCATCCATACTGTTATATAAAAGGACAAGCATTTTTCATTTATGATCACCAACTACGAAAACTACTAAACCAATCCGTACCAAATTTTAACCACATGATCTTCATAGTTCAAGGAAGGTTTAGCAATATTAAAATTTACAGATTTTTAATTAATTTGTTATTAAAAAAGAGATAATATGTGGATAACAATGAAGTTTGAAAATTTACCGATAGATGGCGAGAGCCATTCAACATGAGAGGTTACCTTATTATGGTGTTATATAGATCTTGAAATTGATAATAAAATATACTAATTTTTAATTAAATTATTAAAAAAATATTATAATGTGAGGTGCGATATGTGGATTCCAGTGGTTTGAAAATCAACCGATAAGAGGTTGGCAACATTCCGCAACAGATTTTACAATGGTGAAACTACTGAACCTATCTTTACCAACTTTTAACATCATTTATATAGTTTTAGGAAGATACAGCAATAGTACAATTTACAATAGTAAAAATTTAAATGTGCAATGATGGGTGGCAGAAACAAGGTTTGCCACACTGTCATATTCTTCTTTTGTGGTCAGAAATTAAAATCCAACCAGATCAAGTCAATAAAATTACATTTGCCAAATAAAAATTATTACCAAATCAATATTTTGATCCTTTGCTATCTGATATTGTGTGTAAAAATATGATTCTTGGGCTTTTAGTTGTAAGCCCATCATCCCCAAGAGTTTCTTAACTCTATGTGTAAAAATATCATTGAAGAAATAATGCTCAATATTATACTTTAGTACAGTAAGACCTCGATAATCTGGCTCTCTATAGTCCGGCATCCATCATCATGAAAAATAAAAATTAGAGTTTTTGTAATTATTGAGTGATTTAGGCTGTCTGTTGGCTCCACATTGTCTAAAACAGTGTGTAAAAATCTACCGCTCAACATTGCACTTGGCATGGCGCAAGCTATGGCCAAAACATTTTGAAAAAACGTCTTCGGAAGATGAAAATGTTGATGACCCATCAACCGGGGAATCACAGGTAGTAAATAGTCCAAGCAACGAAGACCAAAAAAGGCCGACTAGGGGACTTAATTCATGTAGAAGCCAATTTTGGCACAGTTGTAGGGGAAGGTGTCCTTAACAACATACTAAAAGTACTGGGGGGTGGGGGTGGAGCTAACGGAGGGGGGGCGCTCTAAAGGTCGTTTTTTTCAGTTTTTCGTTAATAACTCGAAGACTCTTGCCCCTAGCGAAAATGTGTTCATGTACTAAATTAATAACTATAAAATTCTTTACAAAAAAGGTGCTATACACTTTTTTGCTAACAGCAATGCTTAAGGAGATATGGAGCGAGAAAAATGAAAATTAAAAGAAAAAACCCTTTTTTTTTTATTGTTAAAAATGAAATGTTTATGGTTTATATAATTAATCTTTTAGCGCCCTTGGTTCCAAATATCAAAAACAGCTTACATATGTATGTATGTATGTATGTATGTATGTATGAATGAATGTATGTATATATATATATATATATATATATATATATATATTTTTTTTTTTTAAGGCTTTTATAGACCTTGGAGATCCTTAGTTAATTAAATACATAATAAATAGTTAAAATAAAGAACATTAAACTAAGTGATATTTATCGAGCCCAGGAAGTATCAGAGCTGTTTGATTAAATAACTTGGATACCGTTACTTTTAGCACATTTTGTTTTCTATACATTATTAAAGATAAGAAATTTTGCAACAAATTTGGTTCTATTTATTTTTTTTGCTAAGATCAATAGTTATAGAACTGTGGAGGACGAAAAAATTGGCTAACTTGTGGTAAGTTGCACTTTTCCGCGAAAACACGTTTGTCGGCACTTTTTTGACTATAACTCCAAAATTATTTGTTCGAATTGAATTGTTTTTTTTTTATCTGAACGCTGATTAAATTTGCTTTCTGAACCCACAAATGTGAAATTTTGATCAAGTCTCGTAAAACACCCATGCCAACACGTTGAGAAACCCATACTATTGTGCAATTCTTTTATTTTTGGTTCATTTCTCACTACAACTCCAAAAATATTGGTCCGATCCCAAATTTCTTTTTTTCATCTCAAAGCTGGTTAAATTTCCTATTAGATTCTATAGATTTAAGTTTAACAAAGTTCCGTGAAATATCCATTCTACCTCGTTAAATTCCGTGTACTGTTGTGAAATCCTTATTTTTTTTCGGAACATTTCTCGTTATAACTCTAAAAATATTTATTCGATCCTGAATTTCGTTTTTAAATCTTAAAGCTGATTAAATTTGCAATTAGATCCTATATATCAAATTTTGATTTAAGTCCGTGAAACACCCACGCCAGCCCACTCAACATTTCAAAAATTTCAGGTTTTGCCAAAACATACACATTTAGTGTGCTAGCATGGGTATTACATGGAATATAATTAAAAGTCATAGATAGGAACTGATTGCTAATTTAAGTAGCTTTAAAATGAAATAAAGCAATTTGGAATCGGACATATTTTTTAGGAGTTATAGAGAAAATATGCCAAAAAAAACTAGAAATTTTTAACAACTCGCAGTTGTTAGCGTGCTGGCAAGGGTATTACATGGCATTTTATTAAAATTTGATATATAGGACCTAATAGAAAATTTAACCAGCTATGAGATGGAAAAAAGAAATTTGGAATCGAACAAATATTTTTAGAATTATTACGAGAAATGTTCCGAAAAAATAAGGATTTTACAACAGTACGCGGTATTCAGCGAGAGGTGGAATAGATATTTCATGGAACTTAATTAAAATGAAATATATAGTATCTGATGATAAATTTAACTAGCTTTAAGATGAAAAAAAGAAATTCGAGATTAGACAAACAGTTTCGAAGTTATAGACAAAAGAGTACCGACAAACGCGTTTTTGAGGAAAAGTGCGACTTACCGCAAGTTAGTCAATTTTTATTCCTTCACAGTTCTAAAACTATCGATTTGACAAAAAAACGAATAGAACCAAATTTATTGCAAATTTGCTTAGCTTTAATAATGTATATAACACAAAATTTGCTGAAAGTAACGGTTTCCGAGTTACTGGATCAAAGTGCTAAATACATACAATTTTCAACACTTTCACCCCTCCCCTGCCCAAACCTGAAGATGTTTCAAAGAAATCTTTTAACCACATTTACAGCTAAGGTTGATGAACAATATGCAATAGTCAGATCTTTTTATTTTTGGTTCGATATCAAGGTTCGAATGCTAATTTCCCTGTACTATAATAAGCATATTTGGCTTAACAACAATAATTTTATTTTTAGCAATAAGCTTTCAAATTATAATAATAAACTATTGATTTTTAGCAATAAACATTGCAATTTCAACAATATATATATAAATTTTAACAATAAAAACGTGTTTTTTTTTACATTTTCCATATTTCCCCCACTATATCTTCTTAAGCATTGATCCTAGAACCAAAATGTATAGAACTTTTTTTGTAAACAATTTTATGTTAATTAATTTAGTATATAAACACATTTTCGCTAGAGGCAATAATTTTCGAGTTATTAACGAAAAACTGAAAAAACCGACCTTTAGAGCCCCCCCCACCCTTAGCTCCACCCCCACCCCCCAGTACTTTTAGTATGTTGTTAAGGACACCTCCCCCTACAACTGTGCCAAAATTGGCTTCTACATGAATTAAGTCCTCTGTAAATCCTTCGTTGCTTGGACTAAAATGCCATTTCTTCTGTTCCAAAAAATCCACTGAGCGGTCTTCCAGAAGAACTCTATGAATGGATCGATATTGATAAAGATAAACCTACAGGTGTGTAGCTTAGTGATGAGGCAATCATAAAAAATGTGTTAAGCCCACAGGATTCACAAGAAACCAAGAGTGATGAGGAGGAAGCAACGTCACCAACCAACATCAGATAGGCTAATGCTTCGGAGGCATTGAATGAATTTGAAAGTTTGCTGAAACATGCAAACATTATGATGCTACTGAAGTAATGAATCTGCACATCATTCTAAACAATTTTTATAAAAAAACGCAACCAATCAAATTGATATTACTTCAATGTTCCAAAGAGCTCAGAAAAAGACAATGCTAGATGCAAGTGCAGCCTAGATGCCATTTTCTACTCCCTCAACATCACCTCTTTTGCCCCAACAGTTGCTTCCTTTCGAAATCTGGACCTCCTGTCATTTGAATCCATACAACCTGACCTCGATTCCATCCCATGGGATATAATATATTCCTTTACCTCGATTGAGCCAATGATCTCTACCCTCACCGCAAACCTTCATTCAATTTTAAATAACCATGCTCCTCTGAAAACCCTAAAGATGCACCGTCCTCCTGCTCAATGGCTGACAGCTGAGATTAGAGCGCTGATGAAAAAAAGGGAAGCAGCCAGACGCAAATTTTGTCGAACTCGATTGCCATCAGATTACACCACCTATAAAATGTTACGTAACCAAACCCAATCCGCCAATCGATACTCTAAATCCAAATACATGCATAATGCCCTTTCTACCACTCCCGATTCTAATTCCAAGTGGAAAATCCTAAGAAAACTAACCTTTCCTGAACCCAACTGCAACTCCTTTCCTGTTCCACCCGACGAACTAAATCAACATTTCATTTCATTAGCTCCAAACCCTCGGTTCGAAGCGGAAATAACCTACCCTAGCTTTGATTCAACCAATTTCTTCTTTTCCCATGTGTCCTATGATGACATACTCTCGGTCATTAAAAAATCCCGCACAAATGATTATGGACCCGATAATATTCCATTTAAACTCATCAAATCATGCCTTCCCGCACTTATTCCTATCCTTCACCATATTTACAACCTTTCCCTTCAAAACTTGATATTTCCTTCCTCTTGGAAAGCAGCACTAGTCCGCCCCTTGAATAAAATTCCCAATCCCGCCTCACCTAGTGACTTCCATCCGATTTCCCTCCTCTCCAACCTATCCAAACCACTGGAACGGATCGTTCAGCCCCAACTTTCAGATTTCCTAGAAGAACGCTCTCTTCTTAGTCCTTATCAATCCGGTTTCCGTCCCGGATACTCCACCCAATCTGCCCTCCAGAAATTATCTCAAGATTTACACTCCACAATTGATCGCCAAGAGATTACCATCCTTATCCTTTTGGATTTTTCAAAAGCTTTCGATAATGTTGACCACAACATCCTTCTATTCAAACTCCGAAACCTTTCCTTGTCCAAATCTGCCTTACTTGGGTTTAAATCCTTCCTTTCCGACTGATCACAGTATGTAGTCATTCCAAATAAACCTCCATCTAAGACCCTACATCTCTCCTGTGGTGTTCCTCAGGGATCTTCACATTCACCCACACTCTTTTCAGTTTACATTAATGACTTTCCCCTTTCCATCCATCACTGCCAGTATCACCTTTACGCAGATGATCTCCAAATCTATTTATCCTTTCCCAATTCTGACCTACTGCAAGCTACTAGAAAAATCCAAGAAGAGATTGGATCGAATCTATAACTGGGCAGTAACGAACAAGTTGAATTTAAATACTGAAAAGACCAAAGCGCTTGTAATAGGTTCGAGTTACCTCCTGAAAACCATGCCTCCTATTCCCACCATTTTCCGGAGCAGTGATCCTATCAAATTCTACCCCTCAGTCAAAAATCTCGGAGTCATTTTTGATCAAACCCTATTCTGGAAAAACCATATATCCGAAATTTCCCGTCGCACCATCCCAATCCTAAAACGTCTCAATTACAGTCGCCATCTTCTTCCTTTCAAAACCCGCAAATTACTAGTTACTTCCTTTATCTTCCCCCACTTTGACTATTGCTGTGTATGGGGGCGTTTCTGGTGATCTCGAGGCCAGACTCAAAAGACTGTTTAACTGCTGCATTCGTTTTATTTTCGGGATCCCCAGGAACGCCCATGTTTCACAATTTTATGCGGAGTTGAAGTGGCTCTTTCCTTCCTTCCGTCACCAGTATTTTCTGGCATCCTTTCTCTACCAAACAGTGAAATCCCAATGCCCACTTTACATTGTTCAACTCCTTCAGCTCAAAGCCTCTGTTCTTACCCGCCAAACCTATTCCCACCCATCAGATTTGTACACTCCTGCTCATTGCTCCGCTGCCTTCAACAGATTATTCCTAATCCGATCCTCGTCCCTATGGAACTCCATCCCTTACACCATTCACCACTCAAACACCCTTTCCACTTTCAGATATCACTTATTTAACCACCTACTGTCCATCCAGATCCATGAAAACTGTCATTAGCCACTTAATAGTCATATAAAATATAAAAGTTTATGTACACGAAATTTTATTGTTTCTACACAATTGATTCACAATGAATCAAAATATTTCTGTTTCTTTTTGTGAATATTTCTAAGTTTAATCTTTATTTGTTATCATTATTAATTATTATTTTATTATATTTAATAATATTTCATAACCATCTTCAGGCTCTGTAGGCCCCCTGACTGTACATTATTTTTTATTCTTCAGGGACTTGAGGTCCCAGAATAAATAAAAACTTTATTATTATTATTATTATCTGGGGCTACTGGACCAGCATCGGTGCCAGCAACAGACAAAGAATCTGATTGAATTCTAAAGTATTGTACATCTTTTTTTGAAGAAACATAACTTTTGGTTCTGTTTTTGTTTTATGTGTTGTAATGTTTTTTTATTGTGTTGAAATGTTTGTATGTAATAATCTGTTGTTTGTTGTAATGTTAGAAAAGTGAAGTGTTTAACTCTTTAACAATGTTGTACAACCCAATCATAATATGTAAATATATACAAAAATATAGTGAGTTTATGTACGTACTTTTTTCAAGAAACAATTTGTAATTTAGTTTATATTATATGTATTGTAAAATTTTTGTTTGTGTAGTGTAACAACTTTTTAACAACCCAATAATTATATATATAGTTTATGTGCATTCATTTTAAAGGAAGACCCCGATAATCCGGCATCGTCGGATCCCTGAGCATGCCGGATTATGAAGGTCTTACTGTACAATATTTTTATCGATAAAGCAATGAAACTTAAATTAATTATTAGCTAAAATTATCAAAGTTCTTAACTTATGAAAGCAGGGGAAGCCACGATGGGAGTTGCTAATTTTAATAATAACTACCAGGTATGCAAGTTTAAAATGTCGTTTATTTCTTAAAATATATACACAGTAATTTAAAAAAAAGTATAATATATTTTATTCAAAGTACTGACCCTCGCTTTCTACACATTTTGTCCATCTCTCTCGGGCAATATATGGATACCATTCCAAAAGAATGCTTCATCTTTATTTGAAATCCATTCATCAAGCCATTTTCGTACGTTTTCGAAATTGTTGAAGTGTTGCTCCGCCAATGAGTGTCCCATCGATGAGAAGAGGTGATAATCAGAAGGCGCCAGGTCAGGTGAATACGGCGGGTGGGGTAGGAGTTCCCAACCAAGCGAAGAAATCGTTTCCTTAGTCAATCTGGCTGAATGTGCAGGAGCGTTATCATGCTGAAGAATGACTTTGGCGTGCCTGTGAGCCCATTCTGGGCGTTTTTCGATCAATGTGTGACTCAATTTGATCATTTGTTGTCGGTAGCGCTCGGTATTGACTGTTTCGCCGGGTTTGAGAAGCTCGTAGTAGACTACTCCCTTCTGATCCCACCACACACACAGCATTGTCTTCTTCCCAAAACGATCCGGTCTTGCACTCGATGTGGATGGTTGTCCTGGCGTTACCCATGATTTTTTTCGTTTGGGATTCTGAAAATAAATCCATTTTTCATCGCCAGTTACAACTCGATGCAAAAAACCCTTTCTTTCGTGGCGTAAAAGCAGCATTTCGCACACAGTTTTTCGTTTTTTTCCATCTGTCATTCGTCCAATTCATGTGGAACCCATTTTCCAACCTTTTGAATCTTTCCCATAGCTCTCAGGCGATCGGAAATGGCTTGCCTAGTGACATTCAACTGTTCTGCCATCATTTGTTGGGTTTGGGTATTGTCTTCGTCTAATAAAGATTGCAATTCGAAGTCCTCAAACTTTTTTGGTCGATTTTCTCGTTTTTGCATTGCATTGCAACATCAAAATCACCACGTTTGAAACTTTGAAACCAACGTTCACATGTCCTGACGGTTGGAGCAACATCGCCATAAGTCTCAACAAGAATTCGATGACATTCAGATGCCTTTTTCTTTTGATTAAATAAGAAAATCATGACATGCCGCAAATGCTCTTTATTTGGCTTAAAATTAGACATTTTTAACACCAAAGAAAGGTATGATACGTCCACGTAAACGACTTAAAAACAACTGACTTTTGTAAACAAATGACTAACAAACAAAATAGCATTTAGAGATAAGCAAATCCTTCAATAGGCTAAGAGCGCATTCTATTGGAATTAAAACGACATTTTAAACTTGCATACCTGGTAGATGGTTCTAAGCTAGATGGTTCTAATAAAAATGCAGCAAACAAATTGTGGGACCTATAGTTACATGGAAACCTAAGGTTTGCCAGTTTTAAACAAATCAGTCTATAAGTAAATAAAACTTTAATTTTCACACAGAAAATTTCTACTTCCTAAAGAAATTAAAGAGTTCACAACTTAACAAAATTAAGATCAATATATTTCAAAATATTCATAAGTGCTCAAAGCTTTAAAGTTGAAAAAGAACCAGGATTCAGCCAAACAGAATGTAATGAGAACATAAAAAAACAATACTACCATAGCCATCAATTTTAAAGCTATTCAAAATGTAAAAGAAAATGACCACTTCTTTCTTATATATTTTTTTCTTAATGTTTTAAGTATCTGATGGATATTAAGTCTAACCAATATATTGATGTTACAGCAATTTCAAAGGTTTTAAGCATTATTGCACTAGCACCTTACAATGTTTGAAAAAAAAAAAATACTACACTAAGATGTCAGCATTCCAAGAATACATTCATTCATAAAAAAACATTCTCAGACTCTTCCATCACAAAATGGTAGAACATCCCATCTTATTAGTATAGGACACTTTCAAAACAGAAATTTCTAACAACTAAAGGACCTAAATGAGGGACTCTCATAGGGTTATTCTTTCAATCCTCTTCTGCATCATTACAGAAATCCCCATCTGCCATGCATTTCAAGTCACATTTTAGTTTTGTACACCAGAATATCTGCTGGTTGTATAAATAATAAATATCATATCATTAGTATTATAATAAATATCATATAAAATATATATGAATATTTTTTATAATGATATTGAATTACATATGTATATGCTTGTCACAATACAAATATCAAAATAATGATTTTTAAAACAGTGAAATAAAACAAATCAGTCAATAATCAACCATGGTTCTCACTCTCACAAATTTAAAGCCTCTAACCTCAAGATTTTACTCGGATTCTTTAAGGACAGCCAGTGAAACTTTCACCTATTATGCAAATATTTAAATATTCTAATAAAAAATATAATAGGTATCATACACTATCACCAAACACAACGTTATCCTCTGATTTCACCCAGCTTGGACCAACTTCTGCAACTACTTCTGGAATTACTCTTTTGTTAAACGCTGATATTTGTTGAGGAGGGGTGACATACCTGCGCTGAATCAAAAGTCATTTATATTTGTAAAAATATGGTGATAAAAGAAGATAAAAATATTTTAATCGTAAAACTTACCTAATAGAAAAAAAAATTGAAATTTTATTTAATACCAATTTTTACAACTATCATAAATCTAACCATATTAATGAAGAAAATCTAGTAAAAAAAATTATAACTGAAATGAATTTATTGATTTTGATAAAGTAATATTTCCTACCACTAATGACTTATTAATGAAAATAAATTTTAATTATTTAAATTAATAGAACACCTTTCTTAACGAATAAAAAATATAAAATAATAACAAATAACCAGAAAGAAAGTTTTAAATACCTTCGCTGGCCATTGGACATCAAACAAGAACCCAGAGTATGTGATACCTGAAGCCGGCATGCATCCATCTCAGCTTCAAGATCTTTGAGCTATTACAAGAAATTAATAAATAAATAATTAAAGCAGATATTTAATCAAATTAATAAAGAAATTCGTACTTTGGGTACAAGTGGAGGCAAAATAGGATCTTTGTGAACAAGCCCTCCAGGGAGTCTCTTTCTTGCAACAGCATGTAGTTCTGTGCAAGGATTCAAGTCAGATGCTCTACCAATTTTGACATAAAGGGATCCTGGATGAATGATGATAATATTTTGTGTCTGCATTTGTACAGGCTAAATAGAAACACATAATTAGGTTTCATTTAGATTTATTTTTAGTTTAAAAATATTAGTTTATTCGCCTCGTGACAAACTGAGAATAATAACAGCTGAACTTACTTCTTCAACGTGTTCTATTATCGTGGACATTTTAGTAAAAGTATAACAATTCAAAATTTCCAATTCCTGAACCTTCCCACTTCGTAACCAGTTTATCTTCTGAAGATAAGCAGATGTTATTTCAAAATAACCGCCAATCAATGAATGTCTTTCTACTTCTATGTTTTTTAGTCAAATAACCGATTAGTCTATAAAAATTACAATAATTTAATTTCTCATTTAGGTTTATCCGGTACCGTTTATCCCATTACACCATCTAGTGCAGTGCTAAATAGTTATATAAATGTAAGTAATTATAATTTTACCTTCTTATAATCTTTCATATTTCCTTTTCATCTATGATTCTCATTCATTAAATATTTAATAAGTAAAGAGGCGGGATTTGAAAAAAAAATAAAAATAAGAGTGGAAGAGTGGCGCATCATGGTTGTGAAAGAGTGCAAGTGGAAGTTAGATAGATATTGTTTTTTGTTTGTTTGGGTTTATCGTCCTTATGCACTCCAAATAGGACAGGAAGGACAAGGTATCCCCCCTGTTTACCAACTTATTCTAACCAGAGAGGGATGGCTGATCGCTTTCCCAAGGTTTATTATAACCAGGCCTATGTCTTTTTCCTTACACATCTCACATAATCCTCTGCATTTTACTTTCCTCCATACCCAACTTATTTTTGGATAAATAAATAGATTATGTGAGCATTGCAATGGTTTCAAATCTAAGAATGTGCTGGTGGAATAGTGAAATCGCCAGAATTACACATATATACTTAAGACCCTACACATTGTCAACTTTGTAGTTGGTCGGAACATTTTTTTTACAATCATACATAAGTATTATTCTTTTCCAAATTGCACTTAACTCGTTTGGTACAAAAGCTATTGTGCGTGAAAATTACTTACCAAAACTTAAAGCACAATAATTACTTTATCTTCGTGCTGGGTCATCTCCACCAATGTCGGAAGAAAATCACAAATTTGTTCTAACGCCGTAAGATGTAATACTACTAGTGCTCCTCTAGTTAGAGTATATAAGGACGCTACATAACGAATTAAAATTTAATAATCAATTTAATTATTAAATTCTTTAAATAAAGCTACTAGTAGAGCTAGAATAGAATCTTGTACCAATAACGAGTTTCTTTTTTTAACTCCATAGTTATATTGAAACGAATTCGCTAACTTAAAAGAAAGTAATACAATATCGTGTGAGGCATGAGGGAGATCAGTACCCAATATTACCTCCTTCTGACTTTATTTAAGGTTTTTTTTTTCTTGAAGAGATCCTTTATCCAACTCCTTTTTAACTGTCGGTAGGTGTTGTTTTAGCCATGTTAGTTAGATCATACGATCTAGGATCAGTAATAAAAAACGAAAACATTTCCCTAAAAGTCAAAATGAATGTTTTGTCATATATTTTCGAATTTCAGTCGCTTTGCATTATTTTTATAACATACAGTTTTTTTCAAGCTGCTCTGGATTATAATGAATTTCTTTTATAGGTTCTTTAACCCTAGACTACATACGACAATTAGGACGTCTGATTTTTTTTTTATTGTAATAAAAATGATTTAGGCGAAATTGTGTGAAGGAATACAGAAATAGAACCTTTTAATACATTTTTTACATACAATTGAAGCGTAGAATTCAAAACCAGCTGTCCATTTTTTTTAATTTTTCGCAGCTGGCCGATCAAGGTAAACGTCAGACTGGATAAGGAAGAGGAATTATTTTTGGTCTAGCTGTTTTTCATGTGATTAAACCACTTTTTTGAGAAAACCTTTCACCTAAAGATAGTCCACTAGAAAAACTATTCAATAAAAAAAAAAATAAATAAATAAAATGGAAATTTGGCTTAGCTGGTTTTGGGATTCCACGCCTCATTTAATAAAATTATTGGTTTGATTTTATCGTAATCCCATATTCAATTTTTATAAATTTATATTATTTTTACATATTATTGATAATGAAGGAGTTCCATAGTTCATTTGACATAATCAAAATTATTATTTGATTTTAGTTAATAATTTTTTTAATTATCACAATTTAGGCTTAATATTTTAATTATTAAAAAAAAAAAAAAAAAAAAAAACGCAAAATAAGTGTGTTAACATTTACGAATATTTTTCAAACTATTCAAACACAATCTCTTAAATACCTCCGAATAACATTAAATGGATTTGCACCACAAAAGAAGAAAATTTCTCAGATATACGTTATATTATATTGGATTAACACGGATCAGCTGCTAAAACTCTCTATATATTTTTTTATATTGTGCAATAGTTAATATCGTTTTGTTTTCTTTTTCAGAGGGATCAGAAAAAAAAAAAACGCTAAAACGTTGATAATACAGGAGCTTTAAAAAATGGTGGCTGACCGCGAAACTCAAAGTAATATTTCATATTATAACTTTCCAGATTTGCTGATCGTATTATTTTCATTAAATGACTATTTGAATATACTATTCGGTTTGTTTTCATAGTGTTGGTATTTTTATCATTTGTTGTAATTATTTATTTAATTTATTAAGGTACGTCTAGCTACTCTTCTTATCTCTTTTTATTGCTGAACTCACTTATGTAAATTGTGATAGTAAATCCATTACTCCTTTGGGTATTAGCAATCGTCAGGTGAATGACGTAGTATCAAAATAATTTAAAAAGAGAAGCTCTTGGAAAGAGCAAATATTTTTACTTATAGTTTCATGTATTAGAATCGAAACTCTTTGAAGCTGGTAATACCTGAGTAGATTTTTACCTGTAGTAGTTGATTGTTGGAACCAAATCATGGAAGTTTGTGTTGATAATTTGGAATCTGCTGTTAATGCTGAGAAGGGAGGAGCATCAAAATTAGAACTATGCTCCACTAACAATGATGGTGGTTTAACTCCATCTTTAGGACTTCTGAGAATTATTAAGAAAAGTGTTAAAATTCCAGTCATTGTCATGATTCGCCCCAGAACTGGAGATTATATTTATTCTGATGAGGAAGTAGAAATTATGTCTGAAGATATTAAAATCTTTAAAGAGAATGGTGCAGATGGTTTTGTTTTTGGTATTGTAACTCCTGAGGGAAAAGTTGACATTAAGAACTGTTCAAAACTTGTCAAGTTGGCAGGAAATCTCCCAGTTACTTATAGCCGAGCATTTGATGTTATTAAAGATCCATTAGAAAGAATGGAGGAGATTATTTCTCTTGGATTTCATAGGATATTAACTAGTGGTCTTCAAGAAACTGCCAATGAGGGAATTCCACTTCTAAAGCAACTCAGTGTAGCATCAATGGGCAGAATTGTAATAATGCCTGGAGCTGGTATCAAACCCAATAATCTTCTTTTTCTGTTAAAGGTAGGAAGAATTACAGATGTTTATTCCTTGCTCTTAGCATAGTATTATTTTTAAGGTTAATAATTTTATATCGGTATTTTTTTAAAAGATATATATAACAAAAAGTTAAATGTTCTTTTGGAATGAAAGTTAAGTACCATTATAAAGAAAGTTTAAGAATCTTTTGGATTGAGTTAATATTATTTCAGGTTTTGAATAATTTGTTTCCATTCTGCTCGCTCTCCCAGTTATTCTGATACTTTTATAATCTTAAATACTTGTCAAGATATATGTTGCTTGCATAGTCATATTTGAATAAATTTCATTACTATAATGTTTGCTTTCACATTTATAAATATTTGATATTCCACCATTTAATATTTATTGAATGAATATGTAATTTAATATAATTTTCAATACATTTAGCAAACCTTCAATCTCAGAAATGGATTACATTATCTATTATATGAGTTTTTCAGTTTACACTTTTAAGTCCATTTTACAAATTTTACAGGACAGCTGTATTTACCATATTTCCTCTCAAAAATTCCCACATCACCATTTGAGTTACATTCATAATACAAGAATAGACAAAAAGTTTGTGGATGAAATACACCTATTTAAAGTTTGTGTTGATAGCATAACTGAAGGTGGCATTTTTTCGAACCTAAAAAATAGGACTTAGTCATAGTGTCAATGGAAAAATGTTTCATTTCCTCCTGAATGAATAATTTAAATTCAAATTTAAAAATTATTAATGATTTAATCAGCCACTGAAATTTTGTTCTTGGATAGTCACTCATGTATAGTTACTAAAAACGGTATAATCTCATTTATGCAAAAAGTGGACTTAGCCAGCGTGTCAACTGAACAACTCTTAAATTAAAACCAATGGTGAAATTAGAGAGGACTTTTTTTTTTTCTAAAGGAAACTAATGCTGTGGAATTTCATGCATCTGCTGGAAAGCTTCCCAAGAAAGGACATTTTGTTACTGACCATAATGTTGTGAGGAAGATGGTTACAATATTCAGGTCTGAAGCTTAAAAATAATATGAAATGTTAAAATTGGTAAGTATTATATGTGTAACAATGATACAATTGTTGAGTTATTTTTATATTCTGTATGTATCTTAGTGCAAATAACATTACTTCACTAAAAGTATGAAATTTAATTAGGAATTATAATCATTATTGCTTTATTTGTGTTACATTGTAAAATTATTTAAAATAGAAATAAAAACTCAATAGTAGTGCAACTTCAATTTTTCAAATTGAATTTCTTTTTTTATTTTTCTCCCCTTTACAGGGGTTTCCTTTGAAAGTGTGGGGAATTAATTGTTTAGAAATCAATCTACTCTGCCACAAGCCTGATTTATACCCAGGATCTTTGGTTGTGCACTTCCTCTTTAATCCAATTTTGACAATTATATTCAATATATAATAACCCAGTTTTTGGGTTTATTTATAGTCATATAAAAATGGTATGCTAATAAACCATTTTAACTCTGTTTAAAACTTTAAACATTGGTAAGTTTAATATTTTTCTATAGTAAATTTTATAAGTGGAAACAGATTAATCAGGTAATACAATTTATAATCCTTCATTACTATTCATAAAACAAGATTCATTTGGAAAATATTTTAAGAATTTAATGCGAGTAAAGAGTAAACACAATGTTACTAACAAAACCACTTCAGAGCCGCTGACAGGGGAGGGGGCAAATCCCCAGAGCCCTTAGCCGGAGAGGCTAAGGTGACTAGGGTTGGGAGGGGTGTTAGGTAGCCATGGCAATACAATTGCCCTGGGTCCCGGTTTGGCTCTTGGCGGCCCTGAACCACATGACATGATTTACATTTTTTGTTTGAAACAAAATAAATAACTGAATTACAATCTATTCCCCAATTCTTTTGCTTATTATATTGTTTGTAACAGTATGTGTAAGATTCAATTAATTTATTTATAAACTTAAGCAAGATGAGATCATCAGAAAAAGTGTTTATAAACTGATCATGAGTGAACAATTTGTTATTATTGTAGTTTTGAAAGATTATTTCAAAACTAAAGATGGTTCATGTTTTCATACAAATATTATATTTAAGAAAAAATTAATAAGGCAGTAAATAATTGTATTATTAGTTTTCCCCTGTAAATACTTACCAAATTTGATTCAGACAGATATTTTTTATTTTTATTTATGGAAAAGTTTGGATTGTTCTTTTAATTCAGTGCTAAATTCTATTTGTTTATTACAAAAACTTTTATTGCATAAGTATTACAGTCAGCCTGAATTGAGGACAATAAGTAATATGGATGGCTATTTTAATTTTTGAAATCTGTAATTAAGAAGGTACACAAGCTTTGTTCAAATTGATTATTTTTGATTTATTATTATATAAATTTAATTAGATCGAAACTGATACCACAGATATTTCATTATATGCACGCCAACTCACACACTAATGAAGGAGTGAATCTGATCATAGAACCAATTTACTAAGGATCCATCGTCAATATTGAATATGTTCATTCAATCTTTCCTATTTTTCTAATATCTTGTTTCATAATCTCTAAATACACAAAATAAGTGCATATGTTGATAAATTTATAATACTGATGTTCCTTACAAATTTAAATCATCTCAAAAATTCATACAAAGTTTAAAAAAACTTGAAAAATTATTACTTTAAAAAAATCAGATTGAATACATATATTTTTGGGTGACTCCTATGCTTTTATGAAATCATTTAATAAATATAGCTTTACTAAATGAAGTCTTGGCTTCTAAACATTCTAATAAACAAAATCTATTAAAAAAAGGTGAGAGTCAGAGAGAAATTGCATGCAATATGCAATTCCTAATGCTAGGTTTGTAGCGCAACCATGCTGTATGTAATGTTATATCACTACACACATGTCAATTTGCGCCTAGCCATAAGGTGATGGAGGGTTAATATAAATGATAGATATTTCACAAAAATGAGTATAAAACTTTAGTAAAACAATAAGTACCTCAGTTAAACCTTACTTATAGTTCAACTCTGAATGTATATAAAAGAGGCAATATTTTAACAAACTTAATTTTATGAATTACAATCAGAATATTAGACATCAGCTCTAAAATGACTAATTAAATAAAATAGTGTCAGTCTTTCTCATTCATTAGCTACTCTATCAAAATACTTAGTATTTTAAATAAATAATCTTATTAAATACCTTTTTAAAATGACATCTTAAATTGTCATTTATAAACAAAAATTAATACATTAAATCATGATACAGTCTTACTTATGCTGTAGTAAATTGTAAAAACTTGTATCACAACAACCCATGAAGGGTCAAGATTTTAATACTGTTGCCAGGAGGCTCGGCACTGTAACAGTTGTGGAAAGAGTTCTGGCTGAAATCTGGCTCAACAGTCAGGTTATTCCCTCAATTAAGGATACCCAGTTCCCTCAAAGTGGAACCATATCTAAAATAACAGAAAATAAATTTTCTGCCTCAGCAGGATTAAATCCTCTAGGAGTTAAAGAGTCCAATGCCCTAGCCACAGAGCTACCAACTTTTTTCATTTATACCATAATTATTTATGTATTTATATACATTTTATAGATAAAAATGTTGATTATGAAACACATAAACTAAAAATTAAATTAACTATATTAACAAACATCTGATTTTTAAAAATTAAACATTTTTTCTTTCACTCAACACTTGTGCTATTGTTCTTAAACTTTGAGCGATATCTTCCAATGTACTTTTGGTTTCTCTAAACAGAGCATTACTCTCTTCTTGAAGAGAAATCAAATGAGCCTCAACTCTTTTTCGTTTTCTTCTAACTGGAATATAAGAACAATGATTTTTTTTTTTTTAACAGATTTTAAAATTTTTAAGAAAATTTTACTATGAAAAATATTAATATATACCAGGAATGGGTGAAGGTGAATCCGAACTGCTGGATTCATCACACATATCATCCTCTATAGTATGATCTGTCTTGATTACTGTAAGAAAGAAATAAAAATTACCAAAATAAAATAAAAATAGTATACTTAGTAAAATTTGTAATTAAGTACCTGGTAAACAAAAATTTGCAGTATCTATTATTTCTTCTTCATCTGATACTATACTTTCAGGGATTTTTTCCTCTCCCTCTATCCCAGATATTATGTTTTGAGAAATGAGGGAAATTATTTTCTGTTCGATATCCGACAACATTGCATTTTTCCGTGGACCTTCACCAGCTGACTTTCTGTTTCGGTTTTTGCTGTAAGCTTTCTTTTTAGTTAGATGTCGCATATCAGCCCATACCTACAAAATAAGTATATTTACAATAAGATGAAAAGCTAGATATACCAATAATATTAGTACACATTTTCAATACTAATAGCTTATAATTTACATTCAATTGAGCAGCATCCACTGTAGAGGAAAGAGGAGGGGTAGGGTGTAAGCATTTCACTAAAAAATAATGTTAATATTAAACATTTTATTACATTGTTTTTATTTTTCAAATTGAATACTATGGTATATTTTTCTCCTTAAATATTTGAATACAAAAATGCTTTGACATTCCACCGGTCACGCCAATTTCCCTAACACGAGCGGTCGCTCATAGTACAACACCCTGTTATTTATCCTTTTTTGTCCACATTTTTTATTAAATGTATTAAATAAAATATTATGACTATTCTACATTTATAGCAGAGTATATGTACAAAATATTACCTGAGAGAATAAAATTTTGAACGTAAATGAAAATATGTTTATGATTGAAAATAATACAAAACAAATTTATAACTAGATAAATTTTTATTTACAATATTATAGTCATATATAATTATTTGCAGGTCTAAAATGGTTGTATTTATGATCAATTGTTGTAAACAAATTTTTTTGAGGAATGATTTCTAAAAATAAAATGTAGATATCCCCTGGCTGCCTCCCCGCCCCCCCCTTCCCAGTGTCATCTCCATCATTACCCTCAACATAGATTCCTGTATCATGATCTAGAACATTTACTCAATTCCAAATTGTTATTTGATTGTATGGTTCTTTTTTCTTCCTTCTTTTATATTCTAATTTTATAGGTTTCCCTAATCAAAACAGTTGAAATATTTTCAACACCGGAAGGGAGAGAGAGAAAATAAGTTGAGTGTTGTACAAAATATAATGGCGCAACTGGTGAAAGGTTAAAGAAAAGTATAAAAGTAAATAAAACAAGCACTTCAGGGAAAATGACCAACAACCACTTTACCTATTCATGATATCATTTCATCAAATAAATCAGTTCAGAAAAAAAAAATCATTAAATATTTAAGATTCCATAATGTGTTATCGAGCTTGTTTGTATGAGCAATGATCTTTATCTATTCAATATCCTACAAGACACTTTTGAAAACTTTGCTCTTTCTGCTCAGCAAAACCGTTCATTTTATCTAGGTATTAATATCTTTCCCCGACTCCACCAAAATCGTCAGACATGTGAGTGCTGATGAATACTATTGGGCTCCTTCACTTCACATTTTGGATTCTTAGATATGTGTTTCCCATAACATCCCTATAAGAAATCTAGCATGTTTTTTTTTACGAGTTTTTATTCCATTTGCCAACATAACAGAAACCATTAACATAATTAATATGTTAAGTACAACTTGAGATATTAAATGTTAATATTTTTTTTGGAAATAAACCTCACAATTTTTCACAAATTGAATTGAATTAAAATAGCCCTTTTCACATAAACTCTTGCGCAGGGACAAATGTATGATTATTTAATGTTTATTTCTTATCTCAATATGCTAGTGAAGTAATAACACAAAAGAAATGAATATTACCTCCTCAAATTTAATAATAAGCAAGAGTAGTTTTAACAGGGGCATCTAATAAAAAACATTTATTTGAATATAGGAGACTAACTTAACTCCTACAAAAAAAAAATAATAAAATCAAGAAAAATCTCTTGAGAAGTTTGTAATGGAGAAATAATTATTTTGGACCAGAACACAGGCAGCCTAGGTAAGATATTGTACCACTATTTGTTTGAACTGATTTATTCTTGCTCAAATCTAATTACGATTAGATTAGAGAATATGATATCTATTAAAACAATTTTGGTTAGTCCCAATTACAATTTCTTGGTAGAATAATGATCAGCCAACTTTCATAGAAATTGTTTTAACAATTAATAAAGAAATTACCTTGCGCCATTTGGTCTCTGTTTTAAAAGGAGGTCCAAGGGAATTCAAATCATCCGTCAATTTTGCCCATTTCCTTTTCCATGTTTTTAGATTACTATTCTGAGAACAATAACCTCTTAAAATGTCAGTGTTTTCTATAATATAATTGACCATGTGGTGTTTTTGATTTTCATTAATCCTCTCTGCCTGTCAAGAAAACCAATTGTAATTGCTGCATATATAGATGTATGGAAAATATTCAATTATTTATGTTGACTGATCTATACTAATAAAATGAAATGAATTGAAATATTGTAAATTGATAAAAGAAAGGAAATAGTACTCACCATGTTAAGCAATTGTATCATAATTAAATTATTGAATAAGTTTTTACTTCTGACACTCACCTTTCCCTTGTTTTGACATTGTTTATAACCTTTCTGATGATTGCAGCGCTAAATCGTGGCTCTAGTAGGAACTATTTCCAATTTGAAAGTCGTTAATATAGATAGCAAGTCTATTCACTGTCGTTTTATATGTATTTACTCCAGTCAATAAATATAGTGTTGAATACATGAAATATACGATCATTTTTGGCTTCATAGCCTCGTTAAGAGTATGCTAGAAGGTAAACATACATAAAGACCCCGGCCCTGGGGGTGAGCTTACAGTGTGGGAAGGGAAAATGTACCATTTTGGGTGTTTTCGATTATATCCCGAAATCTGTGGACTGTAGATAAATATGTTTTGAATAAAAATTTAAGAGTGCATGAAATAGGCAATCATTTTTGTTTCTATATCTTCGTTAGAAGTAGTTACAAACAAGGTAAACATACTGAAGTCCTCGCCCCGGGGGAGTGAGCTTACGGTCTGAGAAACGATCTTGAAAGGCAGCAGAAGCAAATGTTTGACAAAAAGTGAGGTAATTTTTTTTTTTTTTTAAATTATCGATTTTTAATAACGTATATTTCGAAAGCCTTTCAAAGTTCGACAAATATGTATAGAATACATTTTAAAGGAAATTTAATTAGCTTTAATTTCAATTTCTAGTATATTTTTTTAGAGTTACCGTTTTCGAGATATAATCGAAAAACCCAATAATGGCACCTTTTCCCTTCTCTCCACCGTAAGCTCACTCCCCCGGGGCGAAGACTTCAGTATGTTTACCTTGTTTGTAACTACTTCTAACGAAGATATAGAATCAAATATGATTGCCTATTTCATGCACTCTGCATCCCTCATTTCAGCATTCATTGACTATATATAATTTATTATTGATATATTAGCTGTTTTAATGAGTTAGTAATTCGATAAACCTTATAGCTTGTGAAATTGTCAGTTTCAGTTGATTTATTTGGTATTCGTGAATAGCTGAAAAATAAAATCGTTTTAAACCAGATTTTCGAAAGCCCTATCAATAAAATTAGTACGGTATATCCAGAAAGTAGTGGCCGAACTTGTCAGTGTCAAGTACTTTGTACAATAGTATTCTCTAAACTTCTTCGGCCCTGTTTGAATCTGGCTTAGGAGGGTTAAAATTTATTTTTCGGTGTACTCGAACTTCCGACTCTGGCTAGAATACATATAGCTTAAATTATGATATGTTTTACTAAACTTCTATATATAAAAAAAATAATAATAAATATAAAAACCTGTACCACTTACAACCCATGAAGTGTCTTGGGTAAGGATGTACTGTTTCTGAGCCAACGGTTGTGGAAGGAGGTGATTTGGCCAGAATTCACGCTCAACCTCCAGGTTTTATCCCCAATTAAGGGTACCCACTTTTTAAAAGACTGGGTGTGCCCCAGGACACCCGAAGGGCTCCTTACCTCGAATCTGATCCACGGCTGGAATAACAGAAAATAAATTTTCTGCCTTCAATCGGACTCTTAACCCGGGCCCGGGAGCATGGTAGTCAAGCGCCTTGCCCAATGAACTACCGCGCCTCCCTATATAAACATATATAATTTATTGTTTATTTCGTTAAACGTCACTTTATGCTGCTATGGCTAATCGGACGATGCTACGGTGGGAGTCCTAAATTTTGCCTATCCAGGTATAATTAGGATAGGGATCTTTAACGAGTACCTGACATCGCACAGGCTCGGGACCCCCCATTTTACGTCCCTTCCGAAGGACGGCATAGCTAAGGTTTTTTTACTCCCTTTAAAAAATCCTGAGGTCATCTGCCGGGCTGCGAACCCGCGATCTTGGGTTTAGTAGGTTTCTATGCTAACCACTACACCACAGGTGACTCCAACATGTATAATTAATCTGTTTTTATAAATTTTATTTGTTCTTTCTTAATCATTCCGAGGAATCTTTTATAGACTAAAATATATTGGTTAGAGTCGTTAATAGATCAAAATATCGGGGCCTACATTCTTTACACTAAAATGTTAATTTTTTTTTTTGTTTTTGTTTATAGCTATTTATTGAAATTTTCAACTGTATACAATATATATAAAATACAAGTAAGTGTGATGATAATTCTAAAAATGACAGATCGGTTGCTTGAAAGCATCTACCCATTGGTAGCACTTATAAATGTTCTATATAATGAAGTACAATATTAGAAGGTCTCGAGGCCATCTTCTTTTCAGGCGCTTTGTGGGGTTTTCTGAAATAGAATGTGAAGCAAGTTGTGATACTAATCGATTTGAATCTATCTGAATATGGTTTGGTGTAAGTCAGAAACATAAGGAACATTAAAATTTTTGTGAATACGTTTGTTTGTGACAAAAAGTAAGGAGCATTGTGGATTTTTCTAAGGATTTTGGATTGTAAGGATTGGATACGAGATGAATTGGATGGTTTAGTAGATGTTATGTAAATTAATAGGATCAAGTAAATGTTGAAGGAGTTGAAAACGACGGGCAGTTTCTTGTTTTAGTCTTGTATGCGGGTTCCGAGTAAGACGTTTGTTCAGATAGAGACCTAGGTATCGGTTCTGTTCAGCAGGGATTAATGGAATACCATTAAAGGTAGGACTGGAAGTCGTATGCAACCTACTAAACCCAAGATCGCGGGTTCGCAGCCCGGCAGATGACCTTAGGATTTTTTAAAGGGAGCAAAAAATCCTTAGCTATGCCGTCCTTCGGAAGGGACGTAAAATGGGGGTCAGGAGCCTGTGTGATGTCAGGTACTCGTTAAAGATCCCTATCCTAATTATACCTGGATAGGCAAAATTTAGGACTTCCACCGTAACATCGTCCGATAAGCCATAGCAGCTTAAAGTGACGTTAAACGAAATAAACAAAGTAACTGACTAGATGCAGCCATTTTGATTTGCTCTATATGGTCAGCATATTAGCCGTTTTTCAGTTCAAATTTTGGTTTCTTAAGCTTTATTCTGGGATTTTATTATATTTAATGCATTATTTTTCCATTTAATAACGGGGAAATACCCTAGCGCAAATGGAATGCAAGTCGCCAGTTGTGGGAAAGTGGGCATGGCCGGTTGGTGTTTTGCTTCACCCTTCACTGAAGAAAATACGAGAAGGGCCTCTCCATATGCCTTATAACTTCATGTGTATTCTTCATTCAACCTAATCTTTTCAATCATAATTATTCTGATACAGAAACCCATTTACAACAACTATGAGAATACACAAATTCGTGAATGATGATAGTACAAAGGCTGCTTGCTGTCAAACTTTGACAGTTGTGGCAACGTGTAATTTGTATTTCAAAGGAATTTTATTGTTCTTAATTTGTACTGTTAAGCTTTTAGCAGCTCTGAGTTGGATGGTGTTACATAAAAAAAATATGTCAGTGTATCAAAGGTCCAGTGCAAGATCTTCTTTCGTAAGAATTGAAAGGTCCAATTTCATGGTGACTGCAAGAATTTCCCCCTCTATTCCCACATGTTTGAGATTAAACTCAATATCAAGTCAAAGCCAGATTTAGCCTTTTCCCATATTTAGTGTTTCTTCTTTACAATGGAAGTTTGTGTTGATAATTTGGAATCTGCTATAAATGCTGAGAAAGGAGGTGCAATGAGATTAGAATTATGTTCTGCCTTAAGTGAAGGTGGCTTAACACCTTCTCTAGGATTTTTAAGAATAGTGAAGAAAAAAGTGAAAATTCCAGTTTTTGTTATGATTCGCCCTAGGTCTGGTGATTTTATTTACTCTGATGAAGAGATAGAAGTAATGTCGGAAGATTTGGAAGTTCTGAAAGAGAATGGTGCTGATGGTTTTGTTTTTGGAATTACTACTCCTGAGGGGAAAGTTGATGTAAAAAATTGTTCAAGACTAATGCAGTTGGCTGGAAATCGCCCTGTTACTTATCACAGAGCATTTGATGTGATTAAAGAACCACTGGAGAGTCTGGAAGAAATTATCGCTCTTGGATTTCAGAGAATTTTAACTAGTGGGCTCAAAGAGAATGCATGCCAAGGAGCATCTCTAATTAAGGAACTAATTTCTGCATCAAGGGGCAGAATTATTATAATGCCTGGAGCTGGAATCAAGCCTGATAATCTTCATGTCATACTGAAGGTAAATTAAAGTGTATAATTTTTTTAGTTTATTGATTGACTTGGGATTAAATTAACAAATATATGTTTATACATATGATTTTGATCCATAGAGTTTCAAAGGTAACATGTTTTCTTACCCTCGCAAATGAGGTACATATCAACCTTTTAGTCTTAATCATAGAAGTTATTTTAACTATTATTGTCCTTTTGCTGGTTTGTGTTCATAGTGATTTTTAACTATTCTAGGTCATAATTGAATTTAAGGATTTTTTTTTTTTTTTTTTTTGTGCTTGATCATTTCTTTAAATTATCACCAATTTACATTAAGAATGTTTTAATGGTTATTTTATTTTTCCAGGAAACGAATCCTGTGGAATTTCATGGATCTGCTAAGATCCCCAAAAGCGATTATTTTGTTACTGACATTAATTCAGTTAAGGAAATGGTTACATTATTTAAATCAATGTCTGAAAATTAAAGATAAAATACTTACAAGAAATAATTTAAATTTATAATTCATACTTCCAATGTATGAATATAATTATATTCCAATTATTCAGTTATTTTAACTTTTCCAAAATAGTCTTTATTGAATAGAATTAGCTGTCTATATAGATAATATTAAATTTTTGGTAAAATCTAGTTTCTTAAAATAAATAACAAAGTTAACTTAGAAACAACAATTAAAATATTAATTCAGGATAATGTACTTTCATCAATAATAATAAAAACCAACATCCTGTCATTACATAGATGAATATTCATTATTTTTTCTTCTAACTTTTTTATATTATTATATACTTTTTGTTCTATAATTATGATTCCTTTTTTTTTATATAATTATAGTTACTTTTTTTTTTCTTCTGGAATCCATAAGAAAAACTAAACTACTTTTTATACCTTTTCTGGATTATTGATTTTTTTTTTTTCAAATATCTATTCCTAATTGCCAAAATTATTAAATAAGATGTCATTGAGTAAAGGTAGTGTGTTGGGACTCTACATGGTTCAGTAAAATCTTCAATAGTTTATATCAATAATGCAACTTATGTTGTTTTTAGTTTGGGGGGGAGGGGCTATGCTAAATGGTGGTGTTAAGTAATCATACTGTTGTCTTATCAAACTTGTTTATTGAGATCAACGACCATGTTTTAATTAATATGTAAAACCAACAGGTGAACATTCAATCAGTCTTACTCAATTTAATGTTTCATATTTATAAATATCAAAAATTTGAATTTTCTTATAAAATGTCTTTTCCAATCAGGTTTTTACTTAATCAGACCTAGCAACTCTATTGATAATATTTTTTATCTTTAAACCAATATAAATGTGATCCTACAAATATTTTAGATTTATATTTTTATAATTTTATATGAAAATATTTATAAATGTAACTGTAAACATAAAAAAAAAAAATGTGTGAACTAATTGTACAATTATTAATATCACTTTCTACCTAACCTAGTCTAGAACATTGATTCCCATTTCCCTACAGACTCAGTAGTTTTGTCTTATGATGTGTTATTGTATGTTATCATAGCAATGATTGGTGAATCATGATGGTGGTGGTTTGATAGCACACTGTTTAGTGACATCTAAACATAACAACTGAGATCATAGCTGAAACAAACACTAACTAAAGATTATATCAACTTTTCACCTCTACAGATCCTACCTATTCTTAAGAAGAAGTTTAGATAAAACACTATTCCTAAGACGTGTTTGTGCTGGAACAAAACTTTGATGTTAAAACTGTACACATATTAAACAAAAATTACATATATTAAATATATTATAAATGGATTATTTTTTTTTTAGAAAAGTTGTAAATGTACAGTGCACATTATTGCAAATTTCATAATACACGATAACCATATATTAAATTTTGATACCAGTAAAATATTAATCCATCATACTTGCTATCTAATATTAGTTAACTTTTTTATACATAAACTACCCTCTCCTAGGCACTTGGTCACTGACCATGTATTTTTTTTTGTTGCTTCAAGGGAAAGAAAAGCTTTCACAAGTGTCTGTAGCGATCTGTTTATACCTATAATGATGCCATTCGTCTATAGTTTAACTGACTTACTCCCAATCATGGCTGTCTTCTTAATTTTTGAGCCCTTCTGAAAAATTAAAAATTCTTGTGTTCTCTAATCTTGCATCGGATCTTTAAAGTCTGTGAAATTTAGCCTTATTAGTTTCATAAATTTAGGAAGAGGGGTTTTGGGTCAGGAAGGGGAAGATTTTGGGTAAGAAATGATTCCTAATTTATTTTCTATTACATCAGCCATAGATTAACTCAGGAACCTCTGTCAGTAGCAGAAGTACAAGAGGGTTTTACTTGTTTGAGCAACATGTCGAGCTCATGGAGATGCATACTTGCACATTCTATTGCGACAAGTGTATTTTTATATTTTAGTGTGGGTATTTCTTCCTATTAATTCTCATTACAACATATAGTCCTGTCTCACTTTATGATATGGCTGTTTCTGCCTAATAGGTGTTATAGGCACTGCGTTCACTTGTATGGACCCTGGTTAAAAATTATACAATAAATAAATTAAACCTGAAGGCTCGATGACATTACCAATCTTTGACCACACACCTACCATCTAATTCTCAATCAAACCCTGGACATTTACCCGACAGCTGATACTGACAATAATAATAACTAAATCCCATATAATTCCAAATTTAAAGCATAGCCCCACCTTACACAATGCTCCCACCTACATTTCAATTTACTGCTAGTATTATAATTGTACGGTTTAATGCTAATAAACTTTTTATATGGCAATTTCATGTATTGCGATGCAGTTACTTCTATTATGTTCACTTGGTATATATTATGTAATCCTGCATATTATGTGTTGCATTGTTGTTTTAATTTATTATAAAATAAATTATAATACTAAAAGAGAATATAAATCTTTATATTATGATTAACTGCCAACAAGTCTATGGTATGTCCAAATATTACTGAAGGAATTTTCTTAATCTGTTCTACTATAACTGGTTGTAGATCCTTCAAAAATTATTTTTACTTATTACTCAGTTGTTCAATGTCAGCACTGTTATTATTCTTAGTGATGAAAGTACGTGATAACAATTATTTATTCTAATAATCAAATCCTTAAGAAGATAATAAGTGTGAAACCATCATTTTAAGCGCCTTTGGGGTAAACAAAGATGTAGATGGGAGGATTGTGTTAAGACCATCCTTTAGGATGTACATTAGGACTGATCTTATGAATACAAGTTTTAATAGGGAGACAGTTGTGTTGTCAGAGATCAGTGTAAACAGCATCGAACCTTAGGGTGTGATAAGGCTTTTTATTATTATTATTAAAAACCAATTAGGTACTTTTGTAGTATATGGGCCCCCTTTATTTGATACCAGGTAACAGTGATTCTATGAATATTACTTTTAGTAAACATATGACTTAATCTTTAAATATAACAACCTTACTGCTCAGATACAAAAACAATACAGATTATAAATATATAAATATTGTTTAATATGTAGAATTTTAAGTGGCTCTTTAGAACAATTAATAACGAAGAAAGGTTTTTTCAGGAAAAGGACACTATTTCGAAAGAAAAGGTATGCAGTAATGGACATTCTATGAATATATATATATATATATATATATATATATATATATATATATATATATATATATATATATATACATACATATATATATATACACATATATATATATATATACTTCTCAGGATATTTAAAAATTCAAAACAACTTTTAGATTGATATTTTTAAAGTAATAAGTCATTTTTAATAAAAAATAGACAGGCTTATCAAATCCAAATGCTCAATATCAGCAATACCAATCTCTAACTATACAACTACCTCCATCTCATCCCGAAAAATAAATAAATATTTGGTGGTAATTGTGTGCTATACGGGCCCCCGCTATTTGACACCAGATAACAGTGATAACATAAAAAGAACTGTACAACTTTAAACATATGTTTACTTACAATTAAATATTTTGTTCTAAACTAAAAATCTGTTATATCTTTTAAAATTTCATCAAAGGGTTCCTCTTGTTTTAATTATATAATATATCTGTATTATATTCATATATAATATAATATATATAATATAATATTCATATTATAATACAGATATATTATATAATTAAAACAAGAGGAACCCTTTGATGAAATTTTAAAAGATATAACAGATTTTTAGTTTAGAACAAAATATTTAATTGTAAATAAACATATGTTTAAAGTTGTACAGTTCTTTTTATGTTATCACTGTTATCTGGTGTCAAATAGCGGGGGCCCGTATAGCACACAATTACCACCAAATATTTATTTATTTTTCGGGATGAGATGGAGGTAGTTGTATAGTTAGAGATTGGTATTGCTGATATTGAGCATTTGGATTTGATAAGCCTGTCTATTTTTTATTAAAAATGACTTATTACTTTAAAAATATCAATCTAAAAGTTGTTTTGAATTTTTAAATATCCTGAGAAGTAGGTTTATGAAAATGATAAAAATAAATGGCTAGTTTTGATAGGTTTATTAGCATCAATGATAAATAAAACAATAATAAGAAATTGATTATAAATATTAACAGGTATTCCCTGAAAAAGGGAAAAAAATAAACAGAACTTTGGATATATACATATATGTTATCAAAATATATTTATCAGTTGATCTACATTAAATTCGCTATCACAGTTCAACTAAAATAACTTTCTATTTACACATATCATATTAAGGCATCTTATTTACATAATTACATTGAAAGTTAGTAAGTATTAAATATAATCCTTATTTTGTGACCATTTGCAAGATCATAAAGTAGAAATATCTTAACAAATTAAACATTCATAGTTAAACATAAAAAACTTAAAAAAAATAGGAGTATGTACAGCCTTGTCTAAAAATATTAGACATCTTGTAAAATTTTCTATGTCCTTAAGAAAACTAATTTTATTTTTATCTTCCCTTTCAAAACTTATGTTAACAGATTGGATCCTTTTAATGGAAAAACATAATGTAATGTAAACAAAGTTGCTCAATAGTAAACACAGTGTTTTTATGACAACATTTACAACAGACTTTATTTTGAATTTAAAAACAAATTTCATATTTTACAATTGTATGAAGTAAAAGAATTAAGTGATACTGATCATGCAAAAAATCGTTTTTAGATCTGAAGGAGGAAACCAGCTCGAGATCGCAAAAACTATGAAGTGTTCCCGTTGAGTCCTTCAGTGTACTCTAAATGTACATAATATGTTTAATAAAGTTTCCTTGTTATCATGAACAGGAAGGAAGAAAGTAACAAGTGTATGTCAGGATACATTCTCAGTGAGTACACCCTTTTAAAATCAAAGGAAAACATCAAAACAGCAGGGTGAAAATATGAAAATCTTGTTTTTTCTGCAAGGAAATTAAGAATAATGTTGAGAGAGAATGGTCTGAGAAACTGTAAGACCAAGAGGGAACCATGGTTTAATGATGAAGCCGACTGCAAGAAAAAGCTAATCTGGGCAAAACCACAAATACTGGAGTGCTGAAGATAAGGCAAAGGTGGTTCAATCTGACAAAGAAACTTTCCCACAAATCTCACATATTTCGTCACCGATTAAAACCAAATTTTAAGGTCATCTAGAAGCCGTAAAACTGCATAGTTTAGCCCAAATCCGGAGGTCACAGGATTTCCCCTTATTGAAATACCTCAAGTTACAGCTGACCTCGGACTTTTTCATTTACATCAGTTTTTTCCCACTAAAATCCGGAGTAAGCCCAATGTTATATGCATGGATAAAAAGCAGAATGCATGCTGATTCTTGTGATGCTAGTACTATTGTAATCGGTTGAACACAACAGTTGTTATGGCCTTTAGAAATTGTTGATGAAATTATAGTCTTTTGTAGTCTAAAATCTTAAATTTTATTGATTCTTCCCAAACCTTATAAAGGGCATGGTAATATTTTATTTCATAAATACAATATTATGAATAGCATATACTTTTGAAAAGCTCGCTTTCAAATCCTGTAACACCTATACATGGCAAGCCTATATCTAAAATAATAAATCCATTGAAATTACAATTCAATAAAAAAAAAAAAAAAAAAAAAAAAAAAAAAAAAAAAAAAAAAAAAAAAAAAAAAAAAAAAAAATAAAAAAAATTGATCCTGAAGTACTACAGTACAATATTTGCAAATATACTTCTGGAGAGAGCAGGTTTTTGGTCTTTTCTGTCCAAGTAAAATGTTACAAGGTTTTTGATTTCAGATCTGTTTAAATCCCCCATTAAACACAGAAACCTGAAAAGATGATCCTCTTTGATGTCAGGATATTTATCACGAAGTGTATGAATATCAAGAGTTATGATTTCAGAATCTTCACTTTTTAATATTTCAGCCAATGAACGAATAGCTTCAAAAGGAGTATCAACTCTCTCAGCTACTTTAGGTGCAATCCTGCTGAAAAAAACTTTTAATTGTTCAACTTCTTTTATAATTTTTGTAGCAGCTGCTTTACGATCATCATGAGTTCTAAAAGAAATTTTTCTTTGAAACAATGCTGAAATATATCTTCTTGCTACAAGATTTTCTGCTTCAGTAATAACATATTCAAAGTTTTTAGCTCGCAAATGAACATAATCTTGGAAATAATCTTCCAAAGTCACACAAACAGTATCAATTGGAATTGAGCTACTAACCCATTTTGCAGTAATAAGGTCTTGAAAATGAGACTCCAAATCTAGGAATGCTTCTTCAAGAAGCCATTGAACAGCTTCATCTCGTAAGTCTTGAAATGTTTTCAACAATGATGAAAATATAATTGAGGATTCATTATTTGTCAAGTCAGATCTCCAATAATGTTGTTTCATTTGCTGCGCCAGCTCAACAAACAACATACAATTATTAACAATTGTAATCATGTAGTGAGTAAAATATGGAACCTGACTTCTATCTTCAAAATGTCTTGTTTTAAATTCAACAATAGCATTTCTATATAAATGTCCATACTGCTTAACTTGTTTCATGCTTAAAATTAAAGCTTTGTCAGTGAGGTCTTGCCCTATGGTTTTAGTTACTTGTAGATTTTGATCAATCATTTGAAAAATTATTACAGGAGCTGCAGTGTGAAAATGTCCTTCTTGATCAGCTTCAGAAGGAATACCCGCACTCCAATCATTAGTTTCTGTCTGCAAAGTCTTCTTCATCCATTCAGTATAATTATCTTCCATATTCTTTAGATATTGAAATTGTAAATTGTTGATAATTTTTTTTGATAGCAGGGGCTCAAGTGAATTTGTATTAATATTCAAATCTGGATGTTTCATTAGTTCTGGACCAAAATATGTATTAACAACCCAAGAGAGCATTGACACATATTCATTTCCTTCTAAACCATAACTAATTATTTCTTCAAGATGTTTAGATAAGGAATTATGGTACATAGAAACAAATCTGTGGACGATATTATAATGAGGTGGAAAGCAAGGCTCACAAAGAGTTTTTACTACCTTCAAATCTTCTAAAAGTAACTGACGTGTTAACTCTAAATGAACAACAAGCCACATTTTATTACTTGACCTTTCTTCAACTTGTGTCCCTTCAATCCTCTGCTCTACTGATTTTTCAAGAACTTCCATTACCATATCCTTCCATCTTTTTGGTCTTCCTGGAGCAATGAAACCACTTTGCTTTTGTCTTTGAAGGGAAAAAACATCTTTCTTCTCTTCTTTATCAATTATTCTCAAAGCAGTTACAATAATAGTAGGTTCTTTACGAACTGTATTAAGTGTTCTAGATAAGACAAGCCTCAATTGTTTTTCTAATAACTGAGAGGCAGCTTCAACATCTTCAAACCAAGCTTTCAGCAATATTTTGTCAGCTGGTGCTTGGTTTGGAACTTTATGTAACTCATACAGCAGATCATCCCTTGAGTTTTCCAAATCACTCAAACTATGATGAGCAAACAATAGTTTCCCTTCATTGATCCATTGCTTTGTTTTTTCAACACTCTCAGGAACTGAAAACAGATTTTTCAAATTGTCGACTGCTGTCATATACTGGGAGTGTTGTCGATTTTGAGATCGAACACTTTGTAATTTCTTTACTAGATCTGGTAAATCTTGAAGTAAATTGTTTACGGTGAAAAGATTAGATTTAATTTCTTGGATTTCTTGTAGAGCAATTGAAAGTTGGCTTAAACCTACACAAACGCCATCTAACTGGCTTTGCATTGTCGTTTTTAGCATTGCTTCAACTGAAACTTTTTTCCTAGTTACCCTTCTTTTATATTGTTCCACCTTTTCCAACTGACCTGGTCTTTGAAGCATATTAATAACATGCTTAGCAGCAGTAGCTTTCGCCTGTTTTTCTAGTTGTTCGATATCCATTTTAGAAATATCTGTAAGAAAGCTATTTAATATTTACATAACATAATACTGATTATAACCTCTTCTATCTTATACAGGAAACAATGACAGTTTCTATCGATAAACAGTCCATAGAACTAAACTTTCACTCGTGAAGATCTCTCTCCCTCTCTCCTATGACGTACGAAAATTTTACATAATAAAGTATTGTAATAATACTTTGGAAGAAGAAATGCTGGTTTAAAAAATAAAATATTCATTCCTTGATGGTTTTATTAAGTTTTTTAAAGAAAATTTTCAATAGTCATGGATAAGAGTTAGAGTCAAATAATGGAAAGTACCGTACTGACTCTCAACAATCAAAAACGTAAGACTTTTACTTCTTAAACATTTCCATTTGATATAAATTAAACTGTGCAGTTATCTCATTAAATATAAACTTCCACACGTTACAAAAGGAGAATGTACTTTATTTAAAAGTAAAAATGGGAGTAAGGTAATTCCCTTATATTAAAAAAAAAAAAAAAATGCTTAGTTGACATTAATATTTAAAGATGAGATGGAACCCATTCGTAAAAGAAAGAAACAAGAGCAGTTTCTGAATGATATGAATATTTTATTTCTTTACTGTTTGAAGTTGAGAGTAGTGTTGAAAATATTAATCTGTATACATAGTAATACACGATATTTTCAGCCTGAAATTCAACATCCATTAGCATTTCAACATAGATCATCTTATTTAAAATGATTTATTTATATATACTTTTGAGTATTGAATTTTCCAGAGGTAAAAAAAAATTGACTGATGAGATAGAGATGTTTGCTTAATTTAATAAACTTCCTGGTTCAAATATTTATTCAAATAGCTTTTTATTAACGAAATAATCCTGAATAAATAATATGTAAATTTTCACGAAATATACCCCAACGCTGATAGTGTCTGACAAACGGTACCGAAAGGGAACTGCCTCTATCCTAATTCATCTCTTACAAAATATTGAAAAAAATAATAGTCATTTTTTTTTCGGTTGGCACTATATACCGTGAAGATCTTTGGCAGTGTGAAATGGTCTTTTTACAGATACTTATTGCTTGTGCGAGCACAGTCAGTCTGGTTAATGTTAGTCTTGGTTTCCATGGCACTGTGGCAGGCTTTTCCAGGAGAAATTCCAGGAGAATCGGTTAAATGCTTCATTCCTGATAAAGCTTTAGCACTAATCCTGGACGCGTCCCTCTCAAAATCAGTAAAAATTTCAGAGGAAATCAGCTAAAGAAATAGGATGTAACATTTTTCTTCCCTACAATCGTGTTCTTGTATCGAAAAAAGAATGTTACCCGTCTAATGTCGAAACAACAGAGAGTTACTGTGAAGTGGGTTTACAGGAGTTACTTGACCTCACAGCTTCTAGGATTTTACAGACCAAATCAGGAACAAATTTTGGTAAGATTAGTCACAATCTTACTCTAGTATCGAAATGGGGTTGTGACGGCTTTGCTGGTCATAATGAATTTAAACAGACATTTTTAGGAGAAAACACCTCTGATGCAAATATATTCTTGTCATATCTCGTGGCTCTTAATTTAAGCGCAAGTACTGATTCTTCTCTGGTCATGTGGGAAAACACTAGACCATCGTCTACTAGATATTGTCGTCCTCTTCAATTTCGGCTCCTTAGAGAAAATCCGCTTACCATTAAGAATGAAGTAGATAGAATCAGAAATGAAATTATACAGCTCACTGAATCGGCTATCAATATCGATGCCAGGTTAGTCAGCGTGAAACATAAACTAATTTTTTCTATGATTGATGGCAAAATTGCGCAAACGGTCACAGAAACGTCAGCAATGGCCGTGTGTTTTATCTGCAAAGCTAAACCATCTGAAATGAACGATTTAGGTAAAATTAAACTTAAATCTGGATAAGAAGAGGCGCTTTACACGGGGCTGTCACCCTTTCATGCTCGTATAAAATGCATAGAATGCATCCTACACATAGCCTATAATAAGCCTTTTGCATCATGGAGATGTGATGCCGAAACAAGACAACTGATAGACGAAACCAAATCAGAAATACAAAAGAAATTCAGGGGGCACCTGAGATGTAGTGGTTAGCATAGCAACCTACTAAACCCAAGATCGCGGGTTCGCAGCCCGACAGATGACCTTAGGATTTTTTAAAGGGAGTAAAAAATACTTAGCTATGCCGTCATTCGGAAGGGACGTAAAATGGGGGTCCCGAGCCTGTGCGATGTCAGGTACTCGTTAAAGATCCCTATCCTAAAATATCAAAAAATAAATATCACGTTACACAAAACATTTGCTTTTGAGATGTGCAGCACCTTTGAAGGCTACAATTATGAAACAAAAATTTGTTTATCGTCATGATTCTTATAGATGCTTGTTTCTTGATCGTTTACTAATTCTTTATCAGTAATTTTAATATTTCTTGACCAGGTTAAAAAAATAAGGTGTTTTCGCTATTTTAACCACTGTGCGACGGGGTCACCTGTGGTGTAGTGGTTAGCATAGCAACCTACTAAACCCAAGATCAAGATCGCGGGTTCGCAGCCCGGCAGATGACCTTAGGATTTTTTAAAGGGAGTAAAAAATCCTTGCTATGCCGTCCTTCGGAAGGGACGTAAAATGGGGATCCCGAGCCTGTGCGATGTCAGGTACTCGTTAAAGATCCCTATCCTAATTATACCTGGATAGGCAAAATTTAGGACTCCCACCGTAGGATCGTTCGATTAGCCATAGCAGCATAAAGTGACGTTAAACGAAATAAACAAACAAACCACTGTGCGACGCTCTGTTGTGGGGAAAGATACAACAGGTCAAAGTAGACCTGCGCAGCCATAATCTGAGGGTCTAGAACGATTTATCTCTGTTCTTGAAACCGTATATTTGAACTTACTTCGGTGGGAAGGGAATTGGCGTATTGGGCCCAAAGGGTCAGACAGTTGAGCTACGGATAGCCTGCCACAGTGCCATGGAAACCAAGACTAACATTAACCAGACTGACTGTGCTCGCACAAGCAATAAGTATCTGTAAAAAGACCATTTCACACTGCCAAAGATCTTCACGGTATATAGTGCCAACCGAAAAAAAATGACTATTATTTTTTTCAATATTTTGTAAGAGATGAATTAGGATAGAGGCAGTTCCCTTTCGGTACCGTTTGTCAGACACTATCAGCGTTGGGGTATATTTCGTGAAAATTTACATATTATTTATTCAGGATTATTTCGTTAATAAAAAGCTATTTGAATAAATATTTGAACCAGGAAGTTTATTAAATTAAGCAAACATCTCTATCTCATCAGTCAATTTTTTTTTACCTCTGGAAAATTCAATACTCAAAAGTATATATAAATAAATCATTTTAAATAAGATGATCTATGTTGAAATGCTAATGGATGTTGAATTTCAGGCTAAAAATATCGTGTATTACTATGTATACAGATTAATATTTTCAACACTACTCTCAACTTCAAACAGTAAAGAAATAACTCTATCGCATTTAAATAAAAAGTTTTAGCATTTTTTCGTAAAACGGGCTGTTTTGAACCACTGTGCGTCGGTGGTTTTTTGTTCGTAGGTGGTTGGTTCGTCGGGAAGCTGTTTTGTATCCTAGAAGACTAATTCACGATATCCGATTAAGATACACGGGGTAGGATCACCACTCCCAGGCCTGGTCGGTATGAGTTGTCTCAAGTACGCGTATGTGACGGGACTCACGTACGCGAGGGTTATGTGTGTATTTGCGTGAGTTATCCAAGCCACGTTTGTTTCCTTAGAGAATGGTCACTTATTTCGGGCGGTCCATCCAAGTGCTTACTATGCTCAACTGTGCTTGACTTTGCTGACTTTGTCTATTTATTGCACATTCCATTGCTCATTGGGTCATCCCTACCCCTGATTTTACTATTAGTGGACAAAAAATTCTATTTATTGAAGATGTTTTTCTTGATATAGTTGTATAGAGTGAGGGATTGGTCACTCACTCACTGATGGTCTCTACAGATCCAGAAGAACTTTTTTCCTCCTCCACCATCCCTAGCCACTCCTGAAGGTCCTTCATTATTATCCACCCTCTTACTCTCATCTTCGACATTTTGTAGCCTCGTTACTCTTGGCTTCAGTGTAAAAAAGAATAGTGCAGCAAAATAAATAATATAACACAATATACCAAGGTTTAACCTTGTGTAATTTGTTCATTATGCTTAATTAACATCGCCGCTTTAAAATTTATAAGTTTAAGAAAAGGAAGATCCTGTTTACTTATGTTTTTTTTTTCTCTTATAATGCATATACGTCTTACCATCACATTATCTCTGTACATCAACTTTCATATAAAAAGGATAATTCCGTCAGGTTTTAAATGATTTATCGCTGTAATGAGTTGCAATATATATTATTTTAAAGAACAAAATTCGTGTCTTAACTTCTTACTAGGAGGTCGGAATGATGTACACAATACTGATCAACTTCTGTAATATTAAGTGTATTCGTTTTTGCAATTATATGAATTTCATATTTCCTCCTAGTTATTATTAAATTTTGAAGCTAAAGCAAACAAGGAGGGTAGTAAAGATTATCATGACAAAATTAGTTCTAGAAATATATTTAGTTTATTTTTAAGGATCTATCACCGTAGCCTATAGAAAATATAAGTCGTGAATACAAGCCCAATATTCTTAGTTTGGTGCCCACTGCCAATCCATTTTGAAATTTGTATATCAATTTTTAGTAAGACGAGAAGAACTGATCTTTGCTAAATTTCACCATCTATTTTCTTTTCTTTTTATACAGTTGTAGAATCCAATTAATATATGAAAGAAAAATGTAATTTTACATTAACACATTTAATATTACGACAAGTGACGTGTCATTTTTAGCATTATCATCTTATCATTTTATATCGTATACAGTTGTAAATTTCAATAAATAGATTAAAAAAAAAATTGAAAACGGTTCGTGTTAATTCCTTTTCCAACCACTTGGAAACACCACGGTCATTAATTTTAATTCGAGTTATTTCAGAAGGATATGATTTCTTTTGCGCCAACTGTATTCTTGTAAATATTTTAGAATATACAATTGAAAATTTGGTTTTTATTTAAATCTATTTCTCTGCTTGCTTTATTTCGTGAATTGGGTTTTAATATTTTGCCAACGATTTCCTTAAGATTTCTTTGTTGAAGTCAGTTCATTAGCCTGGTAAAAACAACTACTGATGTAGTCAGAATTAATGAACTGCAAGTTTAAAAAACTATATGCAGACGTTTTAACCTGCCTTCCAAGTCTTTTATTAAAATTCTTTGAAAATTGCTATCCATAGTCTCTAAAAATTAATATCTCTAAAATCATAATCTCTAAACCTTCCCTGCCTTTGTCATATACACTTATCTCCAAGGAACACCTACAGTACATGTTACACACACAAGCTGTAGACCAGTGGCAGAAATGGTGGAACACAAAACACAAGGGAAGACATATGCATCATTTTATTCCAGACTTACGGACTTACTTCAAATCAGACTCATGGACTGACTTCTACATTACTCAAGGAATCACAGGGCATGCTGCAATGAATAATTATTTTTATTCATTTAAAATAAGTGATTCATTCTTATGTACATGCACCACCTAAAATATATATATGAATACAATATACACCATCTTATATATGAATGTTAGATGAACATATATATATATATATATATATATATATATATTTGTGGACCTCAAGCTATTTTTATTTATTTTTTAAAATGCTATTCCAAAAATTGAAGATATTGATGTTTCTTTAAAATTCACATCTTTAAAATTCATTTATTTCATAAATTATTCTTTAATTTTTAATATTATTAATTCTTTTCCTTGTATGGTATATGACCGTCTGTTTATTATATGTTTACATATTCCATAGTTTATAGGCATACTACATGTATGATTATAAAAGTACAAAATTTAGCATGATTAGTTATTTAAACTTTAAAGTGATAAGATAGTAAAATATATATTTTAAAAAAATCTACGTTATCACATTTACGGATGTAAGTTTTTTTTTTTATGTGCAGATGTAAATTTCAGTAAAAGGATAGATTAATTTTTTTATATCTTCTTAATATTTATTTTTTGGTATTTAATTTATTATACATGTAATATGTATACGTATACATAAAATAATTATCAAAACGATCCCGTCTAACAGGATTACTGCTGGAAGGAAAACACTAATCTCTAACAATTTCCATTATAAAATATATATTTCTTATTTTAATGAATTTTAAAATAGTTTTATTTTAATTTAATTTTTAATCCTACAACCATAAATAAAATCGCATTACATTTCCATTTAATCGTTTAACTAATAATCTACAAATGAGAAGTTATTTTAACAGAGAAACGAAAATTTGATATATTTAAATCATGTCTCCTCTAGATTAATAAATCCAGTGCGTTGATATCTGAGAGAACATATTAACTGAAATTATATGTTCAGAGACAGTTTTAGAGATAATTAACTTAAAACTTTCTAAAGCTACTATTATTAATGTTTATTAAAAAATAATATAGCCTGATTGAGTTTTTACTACGTTATCAAAAATTGTGTTTAAGTAGTATTCGATGATAATGATAATAACCAAAAGCCATACACCATATTTTAATAACAGGACTGTTCTGAGGCAGTTAAATACTAACGATTTCAAGAACGTCTTCTCATGATTTTTGCTCTATTGTAACTCATAGCTTGCAGAAGGAATCATATCATGAAAGTGGCTCATATTTAATATATATATGAAAGAAAGTAAAGTAGTTTTTTCTAACTAAAAGATTTTAAAGCCAAATATCTTGTCACCACTGTTGCCTCCAGAAAGTATCTTAGCGTAGAACAACTATATTCCATCTATAAATCATACACAAATAGCGGCCATTACGCGGCAGACGGAAATGACCGACATGATCTTACGAGAAACTACGAGCATCCTTTGATGTCTATCATAATGTTATGAATCCTCTGGTAGTGACTTAGATAGTAAAAGCAGGGGGCAAACGTTTACCGGTTTGAAATCGTAACGAGTGGCAAATGAAAGTTGTCCTATGAGAAGGAGGGGGAAGAAGGTGAAACATCAGTGCTGCCTCTATCACCACCCTGATAGCTCCTCGACTCAGTTCCTTCCGAACGACGATCGCTGGATGAGGTATGTACTTGGGAAAAACAAAATCATCCTCTTGTCATAAAATCCGCTCACGTATTCCCATCAAAGCTAATCATGGAAGGGGCTTGATTAATGGTCATTGCTCTTAATCGTATAGATTGTGATTTTTGAAGATGTTCTTTTGATATCTATTTATTTCCATCCATGAATAGGACAATTATGATCTGCGATCTTTTCCCATTGTCTTTTCTAATGAGAATATTGCGTCACTGCACTAGGCAGAAAAGAGAGATGTTGAGTGCAATGATTGCTCTTATGTGTTTAGAAATAACTGTACTTTCCTATAATTTAATAATGCACCTGTACTTATTATTAGAGCAATAAGTACAGATGCATTAGAGCTTTATTCCATTTAAAATCCAACAATGGATAATGAATAATATGAAACTGTTTAACTAAATGCTTCTTTCGAAAATATAAATAAACGTAATTCTGTTTGTAAAATCGATAAGTTATCAAGTATTCTATGGTTCATGTTTTTAAAGAATCAAGTAATTTCGAAGTTTGGATTCGTTGACAACAGAAGTCTTTCCGCTAAACGTTTTCGAGTACATAATTATTAAGATCGCTCTATTATTTTGCTTCTTTAAAATCACAGACTCATTGAAATTGATGAATCAAAAATTTGTTTTTTTCTGTTATCATTGTACAATTTAAATTTAGTGTTTCCTTTAAAATGTTGGTTGGATAGGAATTGGTAAACATGGATAAATTTTATTGGACTGACAGGAAAAAAATAAAAAAGTCTATTTGATACTTTCAGATTATTTCCAATGCCATGCGAGTTGAACTTTTAGCATTCGCAATAACTGGAGGAGAAACTGGTCCTCCGGAACAGTACATATTTTACAGTCTCTTTATGAAAGAGGCTCAAACTTCCATTAAAATGTTAAATGTCTTTATTGAAACTGGTTTAAACTTAGTGAAACTAGTTGCTTATATGTCTCTGTCATTCTTTTACGAACGGTAATCTTGATTGATTAGCTTACTGATACTGATGCATTACTTTTCCCCAGTGCTTTTACGTGATTAACCAAATTACAGTTGTTTTTCGAGCTCGATGGAGGTTTATAAGTAATTTTATTTTGAGGTACGAATTTCATAAAGATGTTACACAGGCAAAAACAAATCTAGTAGGAATGGAAATAAAGGCTAATATTGACAAAATATTTAGAAATAAAGCTATTAAGAAAATAAATAACCAGACAACTGAATCTGAACAGTGAATTGATAATAAAATCCTCATGAGATGTAATCTGGTTTCTAAGCGATTTTAGAGCTCTCCTTGAATCATTAACTACGACTGAAATCTCCATTTTAGGTGGTGAGATCAATGGACTAACATTGTTGCATTTTATATAAATAAATAAATAAATAAAGAAATATATATATATATATATATATATATATATATATATATATATATATATATATATATATCAAAATTCTATTTTGTCGACCTTTAGAAATTATTTCAACTAAAACTATGTTAATATAATCGGGTAATAGGTCCTATGTTTAGCAATATTTTATTTAAACACTGTCTACTTTATTACTTTTTTTTTTCTTTATTTACGTTTCGCTGCCTTGCTCAAATGGGATCGATCCTCTTCAGAATAAAAATTGGCACCCCGAAACTCCAGGCCAGTAAGCCCACCGGCTCGTGCAGCAAGTGCTTGCCAGCTCAGACACCAGGGCACTCCGATTATTATAAAATAGTTCTTGAAATATGTATATATTTTATTTTTTTTTTATTCATTTATTTTTTTTCTGAACCGCTAAAATGTTTTATATTTAGAGGATTAAAAAAATTCCAACATGTTAAATCTTTAATCATCTTTAATTAATGATACAAAATCTTTTGATGTAAAACGAGTTGAGAGTATTTAGGAGAGAAAAAAAAAAAAAAAAAAATAGAGCTATTAATAATTTCTTTTAAATGCATTAGGAAGAACGTTACCAGAACTAAACTTTTGGTTCCCACTTGGAAACAATGTCTATTGCTTTGATAATGTGGAATAAACTAAAATAACTATTTTTGGTTAAAAAATAAAAATGTTGGGATACGGTGGTTTGTTTCTGTTATCTGATAAATCTTCTAATACTAGTTCCTTTTCAGGGCTGGGCGAATCCAAAACGTTTACTAACCACAATATAATCGCGAAATACAATAATTAGATAGCATGCGGAAACAGGAATTAATATTTGCGTTATTTTTTTTTATTTATAAAAACTCAAATTCTCCTTGAGTGGGAAAAACAATAGATCTATAATCTACATATCATAGACTAAATATCTACTGCTTTTCCCAATTTACATTTTAGTATTAAAAGAATCAAATTACTTCAAATTAATAATTAAATCAAAGTAACAATTAATCATCATTCGAAATAGACAAAGTTGACTTTTTACATACAAACCAATATAGCTCCTAAACAGTAGTTCCAATCGACAAAAATTATATTACAAAAATAATCTCTATTAAATTTCTGACTAGAGAACTGCCGTCAAATTTTCGATCCGAGCACCAAAACTGAGCTTGAGTGTGGCAAGAAAAGGCCCAACACATAAAATGTATGCAAACGTGACTTTTTTTCATTCAAACTAAGCTCCTAAACGGTAGGTTCTAGCGATAAATCTTTTATAAGAAAAAATATTTTCCATTAAATTTCTGATTAGGACTCTCGTCGAGTTTTCGATACGAGTAACACCAACAGAGCTAGAGCTTGCCTAGATCTTACATTTTCGGGTGTGAAAAAACCTTACACTAAAAACATATAGACTCCCAGCCAAATGACATTTTCATTTCAAAATCTCTACAGTCATTTGTCGACAGGAAATTTTTTATGTTTGCAAGTATTGATATGTAGTCCAGCAGAGGGAGCCTATCAGACAACCTTCATCACTCTCGCCTCCAATTTGGCTCCTATCAATTAAATCTTGTAAAATATGATCTAATTAATTGGTAGAACTTATATTATCATCATATCAGCTGTCGTAATTTTTCAATTTGCAGTAAATTATTAATTATAATACAATTCGAAAACTTGAGTATATTGCTATCATTATCCTTGCTGAAGATTATAAGTACTTCAAGCGATCATCTGTTACGTCACCTACTTGTATATCACTTATTCATAGAACAAAAATCAATTAAATATTAATAAATCAAAACTGTTCAATTAAATATTTTAATAATTTTGAGGATTAAGGTAATGGGGTGTTTAAAAAAAAAAATGACCGTTTCTTACACAAAGATTTTTATTATTATTTCTTTGATATACCATAAAATACAATTAATACTCAAGTATAGTCCATTGTTATCTACCGTCATTACCCATCTGCTAGCCAATTGCTCGATGCCACGCTGATACCATTCCTTGGGATGGCTGTCAAAGAACTCTTGGACAGCATTTTCAACTTTCGCAAAATTATCAAATTTTTCAAAGTAGTAATCCGAAGGTACGAGGTCTGGACTATATGGTGGATGAGGCAGAAGTTCTGTAAACTTTTCTGCTGATTGTTGAGGAGTAAGTTCGTGAGGGACCAGTCTACAGCTCTTTTTCATCTTCCCCATAGAGAAGATGGGGACTAACAGTATCTTTCGACACACCGCACTCCCAGGCAAGCTCGCGAGTACTTGTGGACGGATTTGACTCAACAGCTTCCTTCAGAACCTCATCAATATCCATTAATGGCCGCCCGGAGCCTTTCTTCCTTTCCAACGTCGTATCCCCACCTTCTAAATTTTTCAAACCAACGCCTCACAGTGCGCTCTTCAAGGGCATCTTCCCCTTCATATTTAATAATTTTACGAGTTGCTTCAGCGGCTGTGAAATTTTTTTTCCAGCAATGTCTTAAAGTTACGAGAATTTCGTAGGACACTGTCTTGTTTCTTCTTTGAAATAAATAACTGCACTGAGGATTTTTTTGAAGAAGTCCAGTGTTAGTAAACAAGCTTAGATAATGCTCTAAAGGGATTATTAAGTATTGGTAAATAATAAATAGCATTAAGATATTTACAGACTTTTGAACTCTGGAATTTGATAAAACGGGTATTTTTTTTATACTCCCTATTATTTGATAAAGCCGAGGTATTGGCAAACCTTTTAGATTGAGCTGGCAATTAAGGCAACACTCACGACGGGCAAAACGCATTTTTGTTATCAACATCGTATGTCCGTACAAGTATTTGATTAATCATCAAATAATCATTTGTTTATTTTAATTACAATGTGTACGTGCATATTTATTTTATAAGGTTGTTAATCCATGGACCTGTTTTTTTGAAGATTGTGGAGTTGAAGATAAATATGCATCCCTTAAACTAGTTTTATATATTGAAATTCAAAACTATTAGAACAAACGTATTTTACTAGTCTATTTTTACACGTCCCATTATAAAACTTACTGGTACTAGTACTTGTGCTAATTGGAGTATCAGTAATAAATGTAACCGATCCAGGCGAGAATTCCCATCTCACGATCTGGAACTTCAGCTTGCATGGTCGTCTCGGCCACCCCCCAGACATCATGTAATTGCAGTTCGGTAATAACAAACAAATTTGTTGTTTCAAATTAAATTAAAAATCATTTAAATACCGGACTTCTAAAAATCGGACGATTTAGAAATAATCTAGCAAATTTATTCTTTACTTTTTTCTTTACTGATAGCCATTTACCTGTATGATATACAAACGTGTTTTTTTACTTCCCAGAGAGAACCAACCTCGTTTTCTAATAAATCCATATTAATTTTTTATTGATCAGAATGGCCGAAACAAATACATACATAACAATGTTAATATCAATGTCGAGTATATATGAGTTTGTATTCTTGAACATTCTTCAAGAAAATAGTGACTTTAGTTGGTGTAATCATGCTTGTTAACTATGAATAGGCATGGCCTTTTGAATCTGTAGGAGAGGAAGTGCTGTTTGAATGTGATAAAGAGTGGCAAAGCGAACTCTTCTGCCATACGATATGTGGCCTGATGGGATTTCTTCTCATTAAACTCTTATAAGAAGTTAAAATAATAAAACCATGAATATATATTTTTTATTAATCCTCAATGCACTACATTCAGGAAAGTTATAATAATTAAAGTTATATATTATAATAATTAAGTTCCATAAGTTGCTAATTGGGGTTGAATCGGATATTTGCCCTTCCATAATTAGGTCAGTTCTCACACAAAACGACTAGTTCAAACCTTGCTTCTCAGGCTGTTTTCAATAATCCTTCGATGTGTCTGAAAAGAAGATGTCCTCGGGACCTTCTGATATGGAACTGTTATTGGATTACTACCAGGCTGTAGCCTCTACAATGACTTCTCCACAAGTCATCGGTCATGGCATTGATGTATATTTAACTATTTTACTGTGTTTCATAACAAAATTGTCAATATCAATAATTTTTTTTTTGTTATTGAGCTGACTTTGGTATGAATATTCGTTACAATAGAAGGAATTATTTATATTAGTTTTCATTTCAGTTTTTATATTAATTTTTTATTTCTGTTGTTATATTGATTTTTCATTTCTGTTTTTATATTAATTTGCCATTAGATTCTATTAAGTTTTTATATTTATTTGTATTTGGTGTGTGTTTCACTCATAGTTTTAATTCACATTTTCCATTTTCATTGTTTAAATTTAAATAAATTAATGTTAAAACTTCTTTCTTTCTTTCTTTTTTTTTTTTAATGCATATATAATTTAATAAAATTAACTCTAATTTCTGTATATATATATACACGGTCAACGGAATCCACCTTACTTTCCAAATTTGCCTCTAATAGATTTTCATCTTCTTAGGAATTTGGACAACTTTATAAGGTATAAAAAATTTCTAACTGTAGAGAAAATAAAAATATATAAAACAAAGTATTCATAGTTAAATAGTTTTTTTTTTTTAATAAATAAGTTTTAGTATATAAACGGATTTCATTTGATATCTTAAATGTATACTTTGGAACGGCCTTGAAAGGTCGTAATTAAACGAATGTAAAATTTTTTTTTGTGCTAAGGAAAGCTTTGGGTCATTGAGAAAAAAATATTTTAAGAAATATCAAATAAATTAGTACTTAAGTCGTTGACTGATTGGCTTCGTTTAAATTGGTATAAATAAATTACTTCAATTATGAATCAAAAATATTTTCAGCAACAACAATAGAACAATTTTTATTTTTTTGGATCTGTAGGTTTTCGAGAATATACCTTTTCTCGGTTGTGTTTTGATGAAGCATACATATTATTATTTAGACAGGTAAGATTATTATAAAGATTAAAGATGAACATTTCTGAAATGATTATCTATTGTTGATTATTAAATACTTTCGGCACTTAATCTAAAAAGTAATTTTCAAATTGTATTGACCATGATGAGCAGGAAAGTAATCAAGAAAGGATGTTCTCCAGGCTTCACTCAAAAACTTTCGAATTTTTAATTTTTTTGGTAAAAATGGGTGTCTTAACAACGGCGTTCATTTATCGCTATAAATGATATTTTTCTTTTAGTTAGTCCTATTTTTTATAAAATATGTTATATCACTATTTAAACAATTATTATTAAAGAAAAATACCATAGTATATATATATATAATGTATGTACGTGCCAATGTTTCGACCTCGCAGGTCTTCTTCAGGGCCACCGAAAGTGTGGTTCGGTGCGAGGCAGGTCGAAACGTTGGCACGTATTAAAGATTTCTTCTTAGACGTGGTGTTCCTCTTTGACTGCATCCCTGATCATCTTAATTTAGAGGTTATCTGAGATAATTTGTTATTTGTCTGTTACGGCTTACGCAACGACTCCAACTTTGACAGAGAGGACGGTTTAACCTATAGGTTACCAACCTATTCTAGCCACAGTGGGAAGGTCAAGATTTATACCATCCGTTCGCTGCGGAATAAATTATAACACGCTCTGCTACTGATTATTGCTTTGAAATATTTTTAAAAAAACCGTTTTGTTTTTTATTTTGTACTTCAAAATTGTCAATTGGGATGCAATTATAATTGTGATCTATTATTAAGTTATCGCGAAAATAAAAATTATGATATTTGCTAGTAGAGATTGTAGATTGAGTTTTTATTTGGGCGATCAACTGCCAGGTTATTACGCCCTTTTCATTTAAATGGTGAAAATTTATTTTTCTTCGTCCTTTATTATAATTTTCGTATTATATTTTATCGTAAAGTGAGTGTTCTTTGAATAGATTTATAATTTTGTTAATAGAATTTCTGGAGTCCTCTAGAGCAAGTTCTGTCGATCGGGGTATTTTCTTAGTCCCAAAGTCTTGTTGATATGTTACCCCTTATTGCGCTTGTCCACTGCTTCGTACTTTTTTTTATATTTCTTAGCTTGTTCGTCATTGGAGTTTCGAACCACATGATTTCCCACTTACTTTTTACTTTTTTCTTCAAAAGCGCTTTAATATCATTTGGTTCATATATTTTTAGTGGTGCGGTATTCATCACAGAAGCTTCTTTGGCAGGTTTGTCCGCTTTTTATCTTAGCTTGTTTGTTTTAATAATTGATTGACATAATGTTGGAAGTAGGATTCTACTCCTTCCTTTCCATCAGCTACATTTTATGACTTCTGAGGAGAAAAGTGAGGAGGGGGTAAATTTGTAATTTAGAATGACTCAGTCGATTTTCATAAAAATTTATATTTAATTTTCTTACAAACTAATAATTTTATTGACTAATGTTGATATCTTTGATTATTCTTACTTGAATGGATTTCAGAAGGAATAGCAGAAAGGTAGCTCTGTATGATAAACTATCGATAAGTGGCTTCAAATTATTTTTTGTTCCTTCAGGAGATCGTTGTATCTTGGGATAAAATGACATATTTCTATGGGTATAATCATCCTTTATAAAGTGAGAGTACCTCCTGTTGGACAACAGAGAAAATACTGGTATTTGAGATCGGTGCAGGTAAAATTATCTTGTATTTTTCTTATAACAACCAGACTTTGGCTGGTAAACCGTTCATTCTCTTGTTACTCAATAAAATTTGCTCAAATTGTTTTAGAGTTTAACATATAAAAACTACATTGAAAATGCTGGTAAAGAATTAGATCTAGGAAAAAATATGGAAACGACCAAGCGTATGGTTGATGGTAGAAATGGTGAAGAAATCTTCAGACTTCTAAACAACGCTGAATAGCGTGACCTGAAACTGGTAAATATAATTAATATAATTGCGGCGCGGTGATTGAAATGAGATTTTTAAAGTTGCCAGGTAGAAGGAAAAACATATTACTAATAAGTTAATAAGCGGGTTAACGTCCTGTAACTGGGTGGGCGGTCCGCATATTTGGATTTTGACTAGTCACGATACAGGTTACTTGGTGGTGTTCGTTGATGGGATCGGCATCGAACTTTTAGGTGCCCTAGTCTCGTTATTAAATTTAATTATTGATCTGTATCTAAGGATTCACTGAAGCATTTGTCTTCTCCACGATTCAACCAAATATATCTATATAATATACATTAATTCCCAAAACCTTTGGAACAGCAAAACTACAAGTGATCATAAAATTCTCACCAAGCCAATTCACCTCCAGAAAGCAGTGGCAATCTCCATTTATTCTGTTACATTACGTTTACTTTTACTGTTATTTTTACAGCGTGATTAATTGTCATGAATGCATCCAAAACGTTTACTAGCCATTTTCGGTGAAAAGTTTTACCATAATAGGGTACTGCTCCAAACCAAATCTGGATCTGTTTATATTCACGTATCAAATACGATAATAACTAAGCCAACCTGGGCAATGAGAGAGCAGTTGATAACAGCTGAGCAGAGCCCAGCGGGCATTTCTTCCCTCCCCCCACCACCTTCCCTCCCTACTCCCGCTTCCCCCCTCCCCCTCGCCCCAGTTGTCAATTATCATTGTAAAGCCGAAGCGAGCACCTCTGCTTCCTACGAGCCTGGTGTATCTTCACAGGCTAACTCCTCTTTAGGCGACACGGCCGGGCCTATTGACATAGACCGGCCTGTTGATGAGGGGGCTTTATAACGATATCCACATAAATATTATGTTAATTGTCTTATCTCTAATAAATAAATATGTATATATTTATATATATATCATTAGGTCGACAACCCTTTGAAGATATTATTTACGTTCATTTTATCACTGTTTATTTATCAGTAAAAATAAATGTTATTAATAATAACTGGTCTCCGCTACTATACCCAACACCTAATATTAACAATGGCCCTTATACAATGGAACTGCAATGGATTAAAAACACATTTTAATGATTTAAAAATATTGATTCAGGACGAAAACCCGTTATGTATTTGCATTCAGGAAACTCACCTTAAAGCCGGAGACAAATTTACAGTAAAAAACTTTAACATCTACAGAACCGATGGACCAAATGATCATGCCTCTAGAGGCGTACTCATAGCCGTACATGATTCCGTATATTCCCAACGAATAAACATAAACTCAACACTTCAAACAGTCGCAATTACTATACACCTCGGAATTTCATTCACCCTCTGCAATATTTATTTGCCACAAGACCCTCTGATACAACCACAAGACCTCAGTCATATATGTAATCAACTTCCACAGCCCATACTACTTGTCGGAGACTTCAACGGACATAGCCCTATGTGGGGCTCTTCAAGCCACAACAATAGAGGAAGAATTATAGAAAATTTCTTAGAGGAGTCGAACTTACTAATATTAAACACCGGTGAAGCAACCTTCTTAAGTTCCACCTATGGCACCTATTCTTCTCTCGACCTCTCCATCTGTAGTGGATCGTTATTTAATATTATTGACTGGATGGTACTGCCGGATCTCTATGGTAGCGACCATTACCCCATTCGTCTAAAATTTTATAATAGCCAACATAAAACAAATCGAAAACCCCGATGGGTCATAGACAAGGCAGACTGGTCTCTCTTTTCGACTTATTTCAACGCACCCAAAATGCCACCATATGCCCTCACTATTGAAGAAGGATGCCAGGATCACGGACGCTATACTGAACGCAGCAGAACCAGCCATCCCTAGAACTAAGGGCTCTTCCAAGAGACCCTCCGTGCCCTGGTTCAACGAAGAGTGTAAAATAACCATTCAAAACCGCAGAAAAGCACTAAAAAAGTTCCAAAAACAACCCAATCAAATCAATTTTATTGAATATAAAAAACAAGAGCCCTATGCCGAAGAACAATAAATAATACTAAAGCACAATCCTGGAAACAATATGTCGAAACCATAAACTCTTCCACCCCTACTAACCAGGTATGGAATAAAATAAGAAAAATATATAAAAATTATTCTGGTACCAGCTACACATTACTATACGAAGGGAAATTGACCAACAACCCTGCAATAGTCGCCCGAGCGTTCGCTGAACACTACTCGGAAATATTTAATCCAACACCCACACCTACAACCTCCATAGAACTGGCAAACATCGATGAAGATACCACTAGCGATCCAACTGAAGCTTTTGAAAGGGACTACAACCGCCCATTCTCCATATGGGAGCTAGAGTCGATCTTGGGAAGCCTCAAAGGATCTTCACCGGGCCCAGATGATATCCACTATGCCATGATCCAACATCTTCCGCGTAGTGGTATTATCTGGCTACTGAGCTACTATAATTATATATGGCAGAAAGGAGAATTCCCTAAAATCTGGCAACAAGCGGAAATTATTCCCATCCCGAAAACAGGTTAAGATAAAAGACTAGCTTGCAGTTACCGCCCAATCTTTCTTACCAGTTTGCCTGTGCAAAATAATGGAACGGATGGTGAATAAAAGGCTAAAGTGGATCTTAGAACAAAATGCCATCTTCCAGAACTTCCAATGTGGGTTCCGCAGAGGAAGATCAACTATAGACAACCTTGTACAATTAGAAGCAGAGATCCAGTACGCTTTTGTCAATAACCAACAGGCCATTGGGATATTCTTCGATATGGTCAAAGCATTCGACTGTATCAATAGACAGACAATAATTCAAAAACTATATAACATTGGCTTTACTGGCTATATTCTAAAATATATCACAAACTCTCTATCAAATCGCAAATTTAGAGCTCGAACTGGCAACACCATTTCTCAAACATTCGAGCAAAACAATGGAGTACCACAGGGGTGTGTTCTGAGCACGACACTCTTGCCCTGGCAATAAACGATCTGGCAACGAGTTTACCTAGAGGGATAAGAGTGATGCTCTATGTCGATGACATGGCAATTATCAGCCGGTCCAGCGATTTAAACGCTTTAAAAAAGGTTTTACAAGAAGCAATAAATGGACTACATACTTGGTCACAGCTATCAGGAGTCAAATTCTCACCAGAAAAAAGCAAATGTATACACTTCAGCAGGAAACGAAGATCCTTCGTATCCCCGGAGCTCAGTCTAGGAGGGATGCCTCTACCATATGTTGATAGCTGCAGATTTTTAGGTCTTATTTTTGATAAGAAACTCACTTGGAGCCAGCATATTAGCACTCTAAAAGAGAAATGCCTGTCAAAAATAAAACTTTTGAGAGTTCTTAGTAACACGTCTTGGGGTTCGGACAGATGGTCGATGCTGAGGATTTACAAGGCATTAATTCGCTCCAAGCTAGATTATGGGAGTTTTGTGTATGGCCCAGCCCGCTTCCAACATCTCTCCAGGCTTGATACAGTTCACAATGCTGGGATCCGCATTGCTACAGGAGCCTTTAGAACAAGCCCCACACTAAGTTTATGTGCCCCACACCCTTATTATTCAGAAGGCAAACATTAGCAGTAAACTATATCTCCCGTATATATTTACAGCAGTCACATCCAACCTACAAATACCTCTTTCAGCCTAAATATAAAAGAAAATTTGAGGAAAAACATAACCCAACACTACCCTAGCAGAACGATTTTCATTTGTTATTAATGAATTGAAAAAAATAACAGTGAGCATACCAGATATAAACATACCACCTTGGACCATTCAACCCCGAAACTACACCTAACCCTATCAAGCCTTCATAAAAAAAACACCACCGCATCAGAATACAAAAAAACAAATTTCAAAAATTACTCCGATCACTTCCGAACCACGTGGCCATATACACAGACGGAGCGAAATCTGAAACCTCAACAGGTTCCGCCTTCATTACAGCAGATGCAACCCACAAAAAGAAACTCCACCCTCTTTGCAATAGTTATACAGCAGAACTAACCGCTATTTCTTCCGCTCTCTATTACACTATGACAAATACCGATGCGGATATAAATGATATTGCAGTAATATCAGATTCACTCAGTGCACTACAAGGCATTAATAATATGTATGCAACCCATCCAGGTATTCAACGCGTACAAGAATACTTAAAAATGCTTCAGGAAATCGGAAAGACGATCCACTTCATCTGGGTTCCAGGACATATTGGCATCACTGGAAACGAGATGGCTGACAGAGCTGCCGGCGAGGCGTTATCTCTCCCAGGGAGAGGTACTGCTATTCTGACATCTTCAGAACCTGCGCGGCAACTAAAAGAAGAAGTGACCAAGAGATGGCAATCGATGTGGAACGAGAGCCCAACAAATAAAATAAAAAATATAAAAAAATCGGTTATGCCATGGACAACATCCAACCGAAGCAAACGTCGAGAAGAAGTAGTTATTACACGCCTGAGGATAGGACATAGCCGATTGACACATTCCTACCTCTTCAGAAAGGAGTCACCACCACAGTGCCATACTTGCAACACTACTCTCTCCACAAGTATGAATGAGAATAAATTCGTATTTACAGTTGTGAATAAGCATGGAACACTAATTACACTGTTGTATGAATATTAATATACAGGTTTTTATTTTTTTCTAAGTATCTCATAAACATTTAATTGGGTAGAATCGTTTCAAAATTACATTTATTATTTCAATTAATTTCTTTTGGGTAAGAAGGGTGGGGATAAATTTGTAATTTAGAATGACAGCCGTTTTTCTAACATTAATGTGTGTATTATGCCGCTAATAAATATGAATGGCACACAATTGTTGTGCTTGATTGATGCGGTGAAGATCTTTGATAATTATTAAAAACGTGCTAAATAAAACTTATGCTCATTAAAATTACACAATCTTTTTTCCGAACTAAGATTGTTTAAAAATTAAATCAGGGCACACTGTATGTTTTGATAGCTTCATACCTTCGGTCCAAGGAATACCCTTATTAAAAAATATATCTATAAAAAAATTAAATATATAATGTTAATGTAATGTTATAATATACAAGGTTTCCCGATTGTTTACATTTTGGCTTCCTTCTAGGATTATAATTCCTAAATCAGTCTTCAGTCAGTTACTCAGATATTTTTGTGTGAATAGCATCAGCCACAATGCCGCATACATATTCTAATGTTGAATACGCTGATATGATTTTTGTGTATGGTTTCTGTAACGGTAATGCTTTAGAAGCGGTGCGGGAGTGTGCGCGCCGATTTCCAAATAGAAGAGTGCCTAATCGACAAGTGTTTTCGTTAACTTTTAATTGATTACGAGAGACTGGGTCATTCTTCATACGTAATGAAGGCGACCAATTCCAGGCAGCAATAAGAGCAGATTATCGGAGAAGAAATTGTGTCCAACGCCACTTCGATAACAATCCTGAGACCAGCATCCGAAGAGCATCTGCTGCATTAGCAATATCGCGGCAAGCAATATGGCGAACTCTGAAAGGTGATAATCGCTACCCATATCATCTTCAAAAAGTTCAGAATTTATTACCTCAAGATTATGTCAAGAGATTGAATTTTAGTAACTGGTTTCTTGACAAAATTCGCGATGATAATTTATTTCCATTAAAAATTATATGGACCGATGAAGCTACCTTTACAAGAGGAGGAATTGTTAATCAAAGAAATTATCATGTATGGGCTCTTGAAAATCCCAGAGCTATTAGAGAGAATAGGTTTCAGCACGAATTAGCGAATAACGTTTGGCTTGGAATTTGGAACGGATTACTGGTGGGACCATATTTTTTACCTGGAAGATTGAATGGTATCACATTTACACATTTTTTGGAGAACGACTTTTCTAATTATTTAGATGACATCCCCATTACAGCAGCGGATTGAAATGTGGTTCCAACTCGATGGATGTCCAGCTCATTATAGCAGAGTTGCTCGAGCTTGGCTGGATATAAATTAACCACAATGATGGATTGGACGTGGAGGAGTAGTACCTTGGCCACCCAGATCACCTGATATGACACCAATGGATTTCTTCGTATGGGGAACCTTGAAGCAGAAAGTTCATTCGGTGTCAATCAACTCAAGAGAGCAATTAAGAGACCGAATCATAGATGCAGGGCACCAAATATCATCAGAACAATGTTTAGCTGCAATTTATCAAGTGAGTGCTGGATTGGTGCAAGAGGTAATGCTAACATAAATATAAATGTATATAAATAAGTGTATAAAAATATTGTTTTAACATTCGTATTGAAAACTGTGTTTTGTTTTCTTTTTTTGCGATTTTTGCCATTTAAATTCGGGACACCCTGTATAAATAAAATATAATATAAATTTGTTCCTTGAGAATAATATGAAGGTACAACTTATAGTATTGTCTGGTTTTAACAATTTAAAATAAGGGGACTGACTGAGTGAATTTGGGCGAGGCACTAAAGAAAATGGGTTCGAATCTCTCCTGGACTGGTTAAAATTTCTTTTTAACGTGGTCCCTCGAAATGAATCTTGACCTTCCCACTCTGGCTAGAATAGGTTGGTAGCCTGTAGGATAACCCGTCCTTCCTCCCCTAGCTGGATTACATAAGGACGTTAAGCCCAAATAAACAATAAAAACAATTTAAGATAATAATCTTCAATATTTTATACAAATAATGTATATCAGCAGAAGATGTTGAACATCTGGGGACCCCGAAAATTATTCTTATGAAGCTCTTCATTAGTATCTTTAGGTTCATTTCGACTATTTTCTTGACAGTCCTCGATATACTAAGCATGCGTAGCCAAAATGATGGGTATTTCTTGGGAATGATTGAGAATGAGGAATCATGAGAATGAATCCTAGAAACTGTTTAAGTATAGAGATCAATTCTAGAGATTTATGAAATGTGGTAATTGTTGACATACTATTTTAATTCAATGTTGCTCACATCGTCTCATTAATGGTGTAAGAAGTCATCTCTGTAATTGTGATTTTTTATGAACATAAAACGGCAGGGAAAAAAAAAAAAACAACGTTTAAACATGTATTTGATAATCAAACATTCATATATTTCAAGCTGAGGAGTAAAACTGTAGGCATTTTTCGCTAAACAACATATTTTATACGCAGCCTAATAGGTTATTCATTGCACCACAAATTACCACTCTTCCTATTTAAGATGCTTCTTTGACGTCAGCTTTTACATAACAAACAAAAAAAGAATGGAGTTGAAATTAAGAAAAGATAGTCAAACTTTGAATTGGAGCATTACCTTTAGTGTTTAAGAAGTGGATATTACAAAGAAACCGTCAAAATGAGCCACAATGGCTAGAATGGGATAGTTTTCCGTTCACAATTAGTTTCTCTTTATAAATTATTCATAGCGATTTCAGCCATTTCGGTGTTTTTCCTTATAGTGCCTTCGAACAGGAAATGTTAGTTTTGAAAACAAATATAACAGGATGCATCTTATAGTCTAAAATATTTATATATATATTTTAAGGATTTATAGTGATTAGCTGCTGCCACACGGAACTGGAACCTATGAAAAGTGTACAATAGTTCCAGGAACAAGAGACAATACAAATTAGAATAAGGATATACGCAATCATACAATTTGATACAAGTTCCTGATCACTATCGAACAATCAGCCTGATCCCTCATTCGGGAAAAGTTTATTATCAATCACCTGAGATCCTTCTGCGAAAAAAATGACGTAGTTCCGGTTCTAACAACATGTTTTCAACGGTATTTGACTACTCATTGTCTATTAATAAAATTACAGTTAAAGGTAAAATAAAATTTGATTGTAAATCAAGGTTTCTGAGGGATGACAAGCCACAGTCATTATTTCTATTGATTGTTAAAACGCTTTTGGTTCTGCATTTCATGGGCTGCTTCACTCCAATTGGTTTAATATTCAGACTATCTTAAATTATACGAGACTATTTTAATATTCTTGATGTATGAATGTATGTATGTGCTTATAGCAATAGCAGTTTGGGTATGGAATTTTAGATTAGATGAATACAGAGTAGTTACATTTAATAATTAAAGCGTTTCATAGCAATGGCAGAAGGGTGTCGAGTTTGTTGAGTCTAGAATTAAAGAAACAAATAAAGCTCAACTTCAACTGTCTGAGCTAAGACTCAAGTCTCGCAAACTATGATTCTTCGTCCATGTTGAGGGACTATCACAATCAATCACTGCCTGGATGCTATCTTCAAGCTATGACGGTATCCTCACCTTGTTACTTTGTAGCAGTTCTTTAACTTGTCTTTATTAAATAGAACCGTGATGAATCTTAAACACTTGCTGTATTGTGATTTTACTTTTGTAATAAATTTATTAGTAATTACTGAGCGAAAAAATTGTAAGGTTTTACAGTAGAAAACATATACTGTTAAATTAAACGTGAAGCAAAATACAAAATATAACAAAACAGAATGAGCTCATGCAATTTCATGGTCGGTTAGGAAGAATGTATTTTAAATGTGCTTTCTGTTTAACATTACTACCGATATTATTATGAAGTATCGAGCTGTTTAACAGCTTGGTCACGGCGAATAGAGACGCTATGGAAAATACCTTATCATACATGAAAAAAAAAAAAAAAAAAAAAAAATGATTCTCATCGAGTTTGCGTAAATATTTGTGGTAGTATTTAAATTAACAATATTTAAATACTTTGTTCAAGGCACCATCATGCTTTGTTCATTTTTTAATAAGGCAGTAAAAATGAGTGATACCAAATATGCATAATGCATATGTAATTTTTTATCTTCGTACAGAGAAGAAATAAGCGAATCCAAATTTGAATTTAGCCACTTGGAAAAACTGTAGCGTTCCAAAAAAAATTCTATATTTTTTCAATGTATTGCTTGGGATTTGTACATAAAATACATCTTTATAAAAAAAATAAACTAATTTAAATTTCCTAAAAATCATGTCGCATATGTTTTGTCTTGTTTTTATCAAACTAAATAGGTAGCACTTAGTAGTTTTACTTTTATCAAACGGAGAAAAAACCGTGAAAATAAATATTTTATGAATTGATTTATGTTTTGTTTTTTTTGGTGCTGAATCCGAATTTTTAATTTGCTACTTTGAAAAGTGAAGATTTCTGAAAAAAAAAAATTCAAAGAACATTTAAAACCATGCTATTATTTTTTCCAGTTTACTTTTGTATGGATAAGTGTTCGTTAAAATTGGATGTTGGAGGTTAAAATCTGCCAACTTCCTTTGCAGGACGTTTAAGAAACAACTTGTAGGAACTTTAATAAAATTAATTTTTGTTTAAGTTTGAATAGAAAAAATCAAAATGAAACTATGAACATATTCGGAAAGTAGGGAATCCTCTTGTGGGACGTTGTTAACATACATAATTGTTAACTAAAATCTCTTTCCAGATTCCAATTATTACGAAAATTTCAGGCAGTAATGATTTTCGAAATTTTCATTAAAAGTCGTTTGTGCTTTTCTAAAACATTTTTGCGAAGTTATTAATGTTTCTTTTAAAGACTGAACCATTGATTTGATTTGTTATCTACACCCATTTAATCCATTTCGTTAATCATTTACTATTTTTAATCATCCTCTTCCGGCTGAATACTAGAGGTTACTTAAAAGTGATCATTCAAAATCTGGTTATGCCATTAACAGAAAAATATTTAATTTTCTCCCACACTACAATAATTTATCAAATATGAGAAATGATAAACGCTATTTAAAGGCAGTAAATGGAGAAGTAGCTGTTTCAAGAGATAAAAAAATAATATGAGGAATATGTGTGTCCAATTTATGATATGATTTCTAGAATGATATGACTAGAAAATAAATGAAAAATATTTAATATTAAGTATATTTAATTATATGTTTAAATAAATAAATGAAAGGCTTAGCGAACCCGAAGGTTCGATGCCGACACCACCAACCTCTGACACCTTCCATCAACCTATTTTTTTGGCCGAATATTCTATGCAGTACTTTATTTTCGAAAACTTATATTTATAACCTACATTTATTTAATTAAATATATTTTTACATAAAATTCAACAATATTCAGAGCTGCTGAAAATGCATGTACGCAGTTGCTACAAACTTTCCAGGGGAAACATTTTAGGACAAACATACTGGTATCTCGACGGATTAGGAACTTACTCTCTTGCCTAGATCACGTACCAATAATGACGTATCAGTCACTCGAATAAAATCATTTATCTCTTAGCCACAACAAACATGCCCGACAATGTTTGTAGTTGGTTGAAAGATTAAAGATCTTAGGTAAAATTAAGCGAGAAAGAGGTGCCAATTGAGCAATTCTTTACACCATGTCTCTTATGCTATAGCCCATTTGCATTTTAATTATAACATTTTCTGGTGTTCATTAGATTATGACAGTTGTGAATTTAAGCAGACAAAAAAAAAAAAAAAAAAAAAAAAAAAAAAAAAAAAAAAAAAAAAAAAAAAAAAAAAAAAAAAAAAAAAAAAAAAAAAAAAAAAAAAAAAAAAAAAAAAAAAAAAAAAAAAAAAAAAAAAAAAAAAAAAAAAAAAAAAAAAAAATAGATGTATGGGACAATATTACAATATAGATGTAAGTCCAAATATGAGACACTTATATACACGCTAAAAGGAAATATGTAACGTAGTTGTTAATGAATTCATTCTTACGAAATGTACAGTAAAATAAACAAATCATAACAAAAAAATGAAAATAATTAAGACACAAGATATAAACAGTAAATGAATATATATTTCTTTATCACAAATACGCAGCCTGAGAACCCCGAAACAAGCCTGTCCTCACACCCAGTAAGGGGGGAGCCAGACTTTTCCAACATCGTCACATTCGTAGCTTCTCGTACTTTACTAAATCACTAATTACCAGAAAAGGAGAAGACAGCTATATAAAATGAGGAATTAAAGATTCTTTACAATATTTGGGTGTCTGGCATTACAGCGAGGATTTGGCAAGGCTTTGGTTGGCACCAGTCTTCAAGGATCTCTCTCCACTGCTTCACTGTGACTGATGGACAGTTCCACATTACTCTTATCCGTCGAAGGAAGATGACAGTGGATTATCTATCGGAATGCTTTAAGGTGTAGAATGTGAAGGCCACTGACAAGTCTTGCAGTAAAGAAAAAAAAAACCCAGTGAAACACCAAGATTATACTGGATTGGACTGCGAGGTAAAAGTCACTAAATAAAAGATTTAAATAATCGATTGTATTATATTATAGATTTTATTATAATATTCTATCAATATAACTTAAGCGCGATCAGTTTTTTTTCGTTAATATGCCAATTTGAATTGTTGAACCATCGATGATGTTATGCAGATAAATGAAAACAACAACTAATTTTAATATATTCAAGATTTTATATGCATTTTAGTAATTATAAATGCATATAAATATATCTCATAGAAGTAATTGATGAAAATAGCGGTTACAAGATAAAGCTTGTTTTTGCTTGAATTGGACGTGGACACCAAAACAAAAAATCAATTTGACAGAATTCTTTACTTCCATAATTAGGGCTTCCTCACTCATTTTTTTAAAATAACGTTTATTCCCCATCTTCATCCTCAATTATCAGTCTTCCAAAAATATGTGAAACAATTCATGAGTATAAGTGTGTTTTATATGCAATATGAAATACTGTTTAGTCTGTACACTTATATTGTATATATATATATATATATATATATATATATATATATATATATATATATATATATATATATATATATATTATATATTTATATATACAATAAGATTTGTTTTTAATTTTAATTTCTAAATTTCATCAAAACATTTCTAATCATCTAAATCCTTATCTATATAATCGTCTCCGCAAGTTAAAAGATGCGATATCTTTTATAAAATTCGAAAATGGAGTTTCTTCTCTCGTGTTAGGATGCTTGCAGCTGAAGTGCTCTCACTCTAACTCCACTGGCTCAAAAACCGTTGACGAAGCAAGAAAGAAGCTCTGGGATCTCGTGGAATCCTGGTTAATTCTTCACTTAGGGGGAGGGGGGAATCTGGCTGCGGCGTCCTTGGCCCTGAGTGTAAATTCATATGAATATTTTTTTTTTATAGAAGTATTTATTTTATTTAGGAATCATTACATTATTTATAATTATCTATTTCTTATTGTATCTGTAATATCTTTTCATAAAATAAAACGAAATGAATTAAACTCAAATTGCTTTATTGATCACAATTTATCACATAATCAAACATGTCGAGGGCAAAACAAACAAAAAAATAAAAAAAAAACCTTCTCTCCTACATGTAATCTCACTACCCTAACTCCAATAACAACATTCCATTTATAACCACTGATACATCAAACCAGTAATCGATTTTTCATATACCACAGTATCCATTTATATTTTTCTCCCTCGTAATATAGTTTTATTATTTCTTTATTTTTCTTGTAAGTATTGATATTAATGTTAATGTTAATATTAATGTTATAATGTTAATGGTTAATATTAATTTGTACTTATTGCCGTTTTACGTAGAATATTTAACCCAAAAAAGGACGAAGAAACCGGAGAATTGAGAAGGCTTCACAATACGGAATTGCACGAGTTATATCCGGTAAATATAGTTCAGGTAATAGCAGCGCGACGCTTAAAATAGGCATGTAAAGTCGTTGGGTTTAGTTATGATTAAATTCCGAAAAAAGTGACCAGTTTTGAGCCGCCGCACAGTGGACAATATGACCGATTTAGGTGGACAAAATTCTGATACTTGTCCATATTCAACCTTTGGGGTCCCACATTACGGAAAAAATAATTTAAAAAATCTAATTTATTTTTTGACACGATTGGCGAGCGCACAGTGGTCGAAAATCAAATTTATTTTCTAAAATCAAAAACTTTCCTACATTTAACGTTTGAAGTCCGAGAATACGGGAAAAATAATACAACAAATCTAATTATCGGCTCCGAGTGGCGTAAACCTTCTAGTAGATGTATTTTAAATCATTTAGGAACTCTTCAAATTATAGATTGTAAAGCGTTTATTTATTTTATTTTTTTTTATTTTTTTACTTCCTTTAATAATCAATGTACATTAAATAGAATTTAAATCAATTACTGAAATAAAATTAGGCATAATTATAGTAATCAATAAACATAATTAAGCACAGGTAGATAAATATAAAAACAATTCTGAATATTAAACAACTAATTATCTTCTTCACTCGTATCATAATATGATGATCCAGATTGATCTGATAACTCTGGCTCTGACATGTCATCATTTGATTTTCAAGATTTAAGTTTGATAAGGATAATTGTTCGTTTGGAGCAGAGCACTTTAGTTAATACAGCACATCTGAATCTGACGGTATTTTTTATTTTTGAGTGGTTTGCGTAGTGAAGCATCAATTGGGTTCTTATGAAACTAATAGCATTGTCAACAAATCACTATTTGTCGCTATTCGTGAAATTTTCTTGTAGAAGAAGATGGCTGTTGAGAGGTAGATGCCTCTTTCACAACTTTGGAAGCACCAGGCTTACCTGAAACATAAAGCGCGTGCTGTGCAGCGAAAGTCAATTTTTCACAGTATACATTCAATAACTCGCTATCTTTTTTTTTTTTTTGTTTTCTCACTAGAACATTCTAAACATTTTTCAGGGCGTTTTGAGCGTTGACGAGTAAGCTGGATAACTGAAATACTAAAATCCAAGTCCTCGAAATCAAGCCAACTAGATTATTTGTTGAAAAAATCTTCCAATTTCCTGTGACATTGGAATTTTGTCGAAAAGACGTGAAATTGTAATTTTCAAAGGCCTAATCTCCACATTTTCTTGACTATTAATATGAACGGAAGTTAGAATAAATTTCAGGAATTAGTCTTGGTGGGTTTTTTTTTGGGAAACTTAACCCACTCTTCAAAAAATTTCCCCCTCGTGATTCGGAGTGTTGTGTCTGAAAAAAAATTATCTATCACCCAAAACGCAAAAAAATCGCAAAAATTCTTTGCATCATTTAAAAACTAGAAGGATTGATGAAACAAATCCCACAAACGAATCCTTGGGGTAACTTGGGGGTTATATAGTTTTTCGTTATTGAATAGGGGCATACATTTACAAATTGCTAAATTAACTCTCCAGGCAGATTCCAATGTATATTCACTAGCAAGTGTGGAAATATAATGTCTTACCTGCCTCAGCAATGTCCATTGTTAAATAAAAGCAAAAAGACTTTGCGCTACACACACCTTGAACATAATAAATGGCCATCGAATAAAGATAATCCCACTGTTGGTTATTAGGCACTTGTGTAAACAGGAATGATTCAATCATTTACTATTTATTTGTAAACACGGTATGGCGGGAAATATTAGTATTAAGCGTCTTTCCAAACTTTTGACTTGACTTTTGTCCACCTAAATTGGTAGACTAAGATTTAGATGTGAGGACTGCGTCAAGGGGAGTGGGTTGGAGGGAGGTGTTTGGTCAACGGTTGGTGGTGTCGGCATCGAACCTTCGGGTTCGTCTTTATTTATTTATTATTATTATTATTATTATTATTATTATTATTATTATTATTGTTGCCGTTTACTGTGGCAGATTGTAATATTTCAAAAAGAAAAATTGAAAAAAAATAATAATTTCTAATTTCTAGATAAGTTTCTTATTTTATAATCTACTGGTTCTTCAATGTTTATTAAAAGAAAACATAATTCCATATTGACGTTGGCTAAGATCTTTCCTGATAATACTAATAAGATCTTTTATGTTTCTGTAAAACACTGATCACTAAATCTGAAGTTCATGATATTAATAATCCTCCAGCATTAAAAGAAATTTGCTATATCATCATAGCCTCCTACATGATAATATTTTAATTAAGACAAAAGAAAAAAGGTCTGTCCATTGTACAGAATCTTTTTCTTTTTTTTTTTTTTTAGACAGAGTTCTGTTCAGATTCAAGGTTGTTTAAATAAAAGCTTCCTGCTAGTACTGGATTAAATGGGTATTATCTGAAATGGAACATTTTGAAAATTCTTTTCGATTCGATTTATACAAAATTGCTAAGGTTTTCTGTTGATTTGCCATGTTTGTATCACATTACCTAAAATATTCTCTCTTAATGATAGATGTAAGCTCTGACTGGTTTTCTTAATTTCCAAATAAAGAAATAAATAAATGCAAGATTCATGGTGGATGTTTATGCTGTGATAAAAAAAAATAAGGATTTACGGATGAATAAGTAATATTCATATAATCTGATAGATTGACCAGACTACAATGCAATCGAAGTATGAAGCTTTTGGAAAATGGTATCATATAATATTCTGTTGAATTTATTTCTTTAAAAAAAAAAAAAAACTTTGTATACATACACATGCATACATATGGTATATTCCTAACATACTATAGACAAAAATTTTTAAACATAGTATAAAATATCCCTCGCAGTAAAGTGTCTGGATTGGGATCAGATGTTGGAATAAGATATTTTTGAATGACCCTGTGGTAGGAGCATGTGTGAATTTAGGAGGAAGGGAGTTCTGTTGTTGCTGTTGATATGCAAATTGTGTTTGATGGTAGGATGTTTTCAAAATTGGCGAGTCGTTTTAATATGCTAATTCCCTTTTTTTAATACACTTTTTTAATGCAACACCAATTTAGCAATTAGATAAAATTCCTCTTGAAGAATATCGAATTATGGTAAATTACATATTAGATCAAAGTAGTGAGTTTTATAAATTCATATCCTTTTAAATTTTGATTAAATTACATTTAATAATAATAATATATTATTGTGATATCATTTTAAAGTTATTTAAATGTATTTAAACCAAAATGATGATCACTTATACAAATATATCTTATTTAATATATATCACTAAAGGAATCAACGAATATCTCTCTCTTTGAACAAAAATCTCTCGTTAATCAAAAAATAAAATTACAGTACGTAAACTTAACAATAATCTCCATCTTTTTTAATTCTATAATACTGAACATGTATCGGGATTCTATCTGATTATCTCTCAATTTAAAAATACTATCAAAAGATATTTTCAAACAATTTCTGTCAGAAAAAAAAATCTTAAATATGTACCGTACTACTCACATTTCATTCTGACAGTATATCGTTGGTTATCGTGAAGAAGTGGATAAGTGAAATTTCTGTTGAAATGAGTTGTCGATTAGCCTTTAGAGCAGAATTTTTAATATCTGAATTATGAAAAATTGGTTAATTTGTGCTTCCAAGTAAGGCCTTAAAGTGTTTATTTCAGCGAAAATTGTATTTTTAGAGCAATTGTAGGATTTTTGAAAACGATCAACTGAAAGCGTAATTAAGTACAATATTGACGTATCCACTTCTTCACGATTAATATCTTATAAGGATATTAATATACTAAATATAAGTGAAGATTATTGTATTTGCAATTGTATAAAATAAATCTTTTAATTCTCTTAATATCCTTATTTATATAAAATTACAGAACGATTCATTTGAATCAAAGACGTCTGGATCGTTTTAAGAATTCTAATCTTACGGTGCCAAGTTATCCATCAGCCCTATATATTTAACTAAATGCCGGATATAGTAACTTATTTTTTTCATTATCCTCTAATTAAAGTAAATATTTTTCAGGTTATAAATTATATATACAATGTTTAATTTTTCATGATGTACTTTTTTTTTTCAGGAATGAGCCCGATGGACTTAACTGACAACAAATAATTACTTTGAAGATGCTGTTTGGCAGTGCACTACCTCAGGTATTTTTTTTTTCAATAGAGTTTCAAATTTTGCCTTCCTTACATGTTCATAATTATCTAAGCATGCACGTTTCTGACGTTCTTAAGATTTCATTCGATTTTCCAGCAGTCCCTTATTAAAACTGTGGGATATTTTATATGTTATAAATAACCACGTGAAGGTTTGGTCCGTAGACATACAGCCAGCTGACCTTGAACTACAATCCTTAGATCTAGGCGGATTCTTCATTGCTCTCAAATCGGAGAGGTAGATCGCTCCTGAGACGTTAAATTAATTTTGACCTTGCGATGTCCCTGAAAGGTTCATTTCATTTCTTAACTAATGTCATTGTCCTGCTAATACCATTATACTTGTAAGTATCAGATTCCAGTTTAAACAATGATTAAATAACTTTACAGTTATGAAGAATATATGATTTAAAGATATTCTTAAATTATACTATCAAAGTTTAGGAATAGTTAAGAAGCGATTACTGCAAGCATGCCTTATCTAGACCCCAAATTGAGCAGAACTAACTTTTACATACACAGAAATTTGGATGGTAACAGATAAAGAAAATTGTTTGTAGTCTATATTTTCTTTATTAATATTGCAACAACAATATATAACATTCCGATTAATTAAGTTGTAGATATACAAACCTACTTTTATAAACTCGTTGTGATTTATAACAAAAAAAATAACAAATAAATTTTTTTTTAAAATCCTGTACTACTACAACCTTTGAAGTATATTGGGTTCAGTACTTTAGTATGGGTGTACTGTCACTGGCCTTATGACTGTGAAAGGAAAAGATTTGCCTGATATCACGCTCAATCGCCAGGTTTTTTCCCAATTAATGGTTGAGGATTGCCTTACACGCTGAGCTACGTCCTATGGTGAATTATAAAATGCTAAATGGTTATTTTGAAAAGAAAATGACATGTTGCTAAAAGCAATCACAAATAAGTAAACTGATGAATAAGAGACCGCGTGAGGAAACAGGTTGCTATTAGGAAGAGAACTGTGGAGCTGTTTATGAGCGTGGGAAGTTGGCCTGTTTGCATGAGCTGCGCGGCACGATCAGTGCGCGTCGTGATGCGCGCTACCTCCCCCCCGTACCCTCACCTAGCGGAACCGAAGGGCGCTTCATCCAGGTCAGTGTCGCAGCTCGGGGCTCTGTCGTGTCCGGCATACCGATCAACGGTCTACCTCAAACTTGCCAACATTGTCTTTAATTTTGCCGATGAGCTGTACAAGGTTGTTCTAATGAAATCCCTCCTGACCTCAGTTTAGCTAGCTTTCTACATATTTCATGCCATGGGAGTCAGCATTTTGGGTCGGAATATTCGATTTTTGTATACATTATGTATTGACTAATTCTGGCATTAACTACGTTTCAAAGTTGATTATTTACTTATTAAATGTACACAAAAGAGTTGGACATGAAAATATTGTACAGGAATAGAGGAAGGATGAAGTAACAAGAGATGCAGGAAAAATAGGCTAAGACTCGTGGCAGTTGACAGAGACAAATGGAGAGAAACAGTTGGGGTGGCCAAGGGTCACACCGACCTGTGGAGCCAATACTAATCCATACATGCAAGCCGATAAAAACCGATCAATATTCACTAAGCATTTGATTTATACACATGCTGCTTTAAACAACAGGCCGCCTAAAATAAACTCCAAACTTCTTTGATTTTTCGATTCGAAAATAGGTACTTGTTGACCTTCTAGAAACTGCATGTTTCAAGAAGAATCGGACATATATTAAAATGCAAACAGATAAATATTTCATTCCCCTTTGTATGGTTTGTTCATGGCATGCATAATTAATTTAATGCTTATGCGATGGCTATTTCTTCTTATACTTAGATTTACTATTAGCTTGGTAAGTAACTTACAAATCTTACGTTCGAGTATCGCAACTAGTTGATTATTGAAAACAGAATGTGTAATATTGAATTAGTTGGAATATACAAATATATTGAATAAGATTTGGCGGGCGAGTTAACCAACATGATTATTAATATGATAAAAAACATTGATTTTTCTTTAAGTCATATAAAAAAATATATTGTCCTGAGACTCACCTACAGTTGCTGCTTTTAATATATAATAATAATACGTAGAAATTAATATATAAATCCGCAAATAAATAATAATTCATTAGATTCCCTTGATCACTCTGTCCTATTCTCCAAATTAAAATCATTAAACTTTTCCTACAGTTCCATCCGCTGGTTTCAATATTTCCTTTCTCACCGTTCCCAAGTAGTTAAAAAAAATTAAAAAAATTTCGGGATTGTTTTTGATCAAACCCTTTCTTGGAAACCTCAGATTGCCCAAATTTCCCGCCGTTCCATAGGCCTTCTCAAATTATTCCACCGAAACCGTTACCTTCTTCCCCAGTCAACCCGTAAGCTTTTAGTCGCTTCCTTATTATTCCCTTACATTGACTACAGTTTGGTTTACGGTGGCGTCTCGACGGTTCTCGAGGACAGACTGAAGCGAATCATGAACTGCTTCGTCAGGTTTGTCTTCGGTAGTCCGAGGCGTTCCCATGTTTTCCACCTCTATTCCCAACTAAATTGGCTCTATCCCACCTTCCGTAAACAATGGAACATTCCTGTACCAAATTATCAATACCCTTCATCCTTTTTATATTTACAATAAGCTTCAATTCAGATCTGCAGTCAATCCAATACATACAAGATCCCGTCTTTCTGTTCTGTATACCCCATCCCATAGAACTTCAACATCCCAACGTTTTATCTCCTCTAATCTGTATAATGTTATCTTATTTTCTTTTCTGTTTATTTAAATATCATCTATGTACATAGTGTCATTAATGTATTATTGCTTTTCTTTTGAATCTCATTATGTCTCTAACCAGATTTAATTTAGTTATACCTGTACTTATCTGTTATTCTCAAGGGATTTTGTCCCAGAATAAAATTATTTTTCTATTCTATTTTTCTATTCTATTCTATATGGCAATAAGAAATTTCTTATGTCCTTATAAGTAACGTAAACGAACTGACAGAAACTGGCGCCATTGAAGTTAAGACCATAAACTGTGTCTATTGTTAAGAAGACACTAAAACCCCCGAAATACTTTACCTACTGACAACTAAGACTTTAATGGAAAAGTGTCCGAGGTTACTTCCTTCCAGGACTAAAGTGCAACTTCTTGCCCCGCACCCCGAAAATTGGAAGTCTCTTTGTGTTCCTTCCACAAACCACTTTATACCTCTAATAGGTTTTATTATTCAAAAGCTTATTCTTTACTACTTCTATTGTTTAATATAATTCTTATTTTATTATCGTTAACTTTGTTTGATTTTACGTATTTTTGAATTTTGATATCCGGTTTAGGCTTTTTTTATATTATCCGGCACGACACGTAGCGTATCAGACACGGCACGGTCAGACAAATACATGATGTATTTACATTATCAGACGCAGCGGGTTCCAGAACGGACCGGGAGCACAGGCGAAGCGGAGTTTCTTTTTTTTTAATGACTTTTTGTTTATAGTATATTACTTCATAATAGTGTTTAGTCATTAGGTTTAGTCCAGATGTGTTATTTGTCCAAGTTAAAAAGATAAAAAAAAGTCAAGAAAGCATGCACTAAATGTAGAAAACCTACATGTCCTGAACATCGAGTAGAAATTTATACAAATTGTTTTGATTAGATTTTTTTTTATGATTGCATATGTTAAATTTCTGTTTTTATATTCTTATATTAATATAAAATGTTCAATGTGTTACTCTTTACGCACTCAATTAATTTTTCAACATCCAGTTTTGCAAAAAAAACAAAAATGGAATCAAATTTAAAAACAGAAAAAGAACTGGAACGGGGCAAAGTCACTGCATTACTGCACTGTCGGAGTCGGAAAGTAAAGTATACTACGAAAAAGACACCGTAAGACACGGTCCGGCACGGACCGGCTCCGACCAAATATTCTTTTCGAGAAATGTCTTAAGGTCTTGTCTGAAACGTGCCGTGTCTTGCCGGATCCGATCCGCTTTATATACGCAGGCACTATAAAACTAACTATACTAATATTTGTCTTGTCTGAAACGTTACGGTCCGCTGTGTGTCGTGCCGGATAATATAAAACAACCTTTATGAACAACACATTAGTTTATGAAATAAACTAAATAATAGTTGACGAAAAATCAGGAGTCGACAGAACAAAAATTTTAGAAGTAAAATTTATTTAAACTAAGAACTACCTAATGCTTATAAAGCAATTGATAACGCAAACAATTTCTCTGAATTTGTTAATGGACATTTGATTAGATTTCCATATATATATATATATATATATAGATTGTGGAAATCAATCCTACTCTCCATAAGTATATATGTTAAACTTTTAATAAATTATGCAATTGTAAGAAAGAACTTGGGAGCAGTTTTCAAATTTAGAAAGAAGCCCGTTGTTAAAATACTGTTCTCGATGAACGATTCTTTAATGTGTTACACAATTGTTGTCCTTTTGAATGAAATAATTACCCTTTTCCCGCTGTGAGATGATCATAAATCTTGGATCATAATCTTGTAGGTGACAATCTGCTGTAAACCCTAAGGTGTTTATATAGACGTCCTGATTAAATGCCTTGTTTTGTCTAATAAGCTCCTTTTACTAATCATTGACAAATAATGGATCACGTACACTGATTGATCCGAAACGGGAATACACGTGATCCGATTTCGGGATCGTGATATTCTTATACCGTTAGCTAGATTTTATTTAATTTGTGTAAACTATTAATATTTATGTTTATTAAAGAAAAGACGAAAAGGCTAAAATTATGGCTAAGATACTCAAAGATGCACATATTCCGTATTGAATAGATCCGCTATCTAGAACTTCATTTGTAGAAGAGTCTAAATTTCCTTGATCTGCTCGTTTAGTTCCGAATATCATAGTGGCGTTAAGTAGGAAGATATGTAACACAGAATTAACTGGTGTTAAAACAGTTGGCGGAAAATAATAGTTACAATGATTTACTACTAGGAATTCGGCCGATATTGCTATCAATAATAATAAATATGTTATTATCTCATACCATGCTCTATATCATGGCATATTCAGTATACTTTCTTTATAAGCCTGAAAGAGAAGACACTATATTTTATAGATAATAACATAACATACATCTTTCAATGGGAAGCTAGAAACACCAATTGGCGGTGTGCTTTAAGCAATTGAATTATAAAGAAAGCCTAATAGGATAAGAAAAGTAGAAATTATGAACAAATGAGGGATATATAATAAGATAAATTAATAAATCTTTTTAGGATTTTGGTTATAGATAAGACTGTATAAACACAAGTAAATTACGAAAATTAAGTTAAAAAATCTAAATTCGTATTTGTAGAGCTAGTAAGTATTTTATGATGAATTTATATGTTCCTTGATTGGCAAAGCCGAAGCATAACTATAGCTAAAGCTCAAGTTGCAAAACAGATTTCATTATTTTCTTTAGGAACTACTGGAAATTTAGAACTGAAGAAAACCAAGTCTTTAAATATTTTTATAGTATCAACTTCTTTCATAGCTCCCCTCAACAATTTGGAATAGTTACTTCTATTATCTATTCAAATGGATAAGAGAGCATTCTTCCTCTAATACTTGGACAAAAGTGGTATTGAAGGTCTTTACAATTCAATGAAACGTATGGATTATCCAAAAGTTCATATAATAAGGACCTCTTTGGCCTTTTAATATTTTGAAATAGCAAAAACAAATCATGAAAAAATACCTCAGCTGGCTTTTAAATCTCTTCAGCCCAGATGAAAAGAGGTTTATCAGATTGGTATAATATCCATTCTAAAATTATAATTAGAGCAATAAATATTTAATTCCCTTATATATATGCAGTAAGGACGATAAGTTTTCCGTATGCACAAATCTTAAGAAGGTCGATTGTTATCCTGAAACTATTCCACTCACAGATAAACTCCTCGTATCCTCCCTTATCTTCTCCCCCAATTCGATGATAATGTTTTGTAATATATGGAGGGCTCTCGATGGTTCTTGAGGACAGATTAATACAAACCGTTAATTGCTTTATAAGGTTAGTCTTGGGAACCTCAAGACGTTCCCAAGTTTATCATCTTTACACCGCGTTAAGTTGGTCCTCCTCCTCCTTCCTTAGAGAATACTTCCTTGGCATACCTCTTCCAAGTTATCAACACCCGTCACCCAAGCACTACACATAAGATCTCGCCTTTCCGATCTCTATACTCCATCTAACAGAACTTCTGCATTCCAACATTCCTTTCTTGTCCGATCCCCTTAAGCAACATTTCTATTCCATGAACCAAAGAATTTTCTCCTTTGCTTGAAAAATGTTCTTTCACAGCTGGTTGAACCTTCTTAGCTAAGGACCAAGTCTCGGCTTTAGGTTGGATGAGAGGCTAGTTGGAATCCGCATTCCTTCAAAGCGGCCTTAGAAATCAATGGTGTGTGGACTGGAGCATTGTCACGAAGAAGCAGAACACCTCTGCACAAATTACCCCGCCTTTTATTTTTGATGACGACTCGGTGAAGTAGGGCTATCATTCCCTGTAGCGTTCCTTTCCATAAAGTCAATCGACTTTCTTTGCATAAATCTAATGATTTTGCACATTATTTTACTGTGGAATGCATGGGGACTGCCGGAAGACACCATTTAAGCGCTCTTTAGTTTGCGCAGGAGTAAGGCAAATAATGTTTTTAATAACTGATCGGTATTCTATCTTGAACATTGTGATACTGCAAAGTTTCCTTCAAGGCTAGTTAGAGGCTGATAAGACTGAGGAAGTGCAGGTGATAATTATGGAGAAAGCATGTATAGACACGCAGGGTAGGGCAGGTATCAGTTTGCCTGAAGGTAAGTGGTTAGGCCAGATAGTGCAAAGTTTCCTTCAAGGCTAGTCAGAGGCTGATAAGACTGAGGAAGTGCAGGTGATAATTATGGAGAAAGCATGTATAGACACGCAGGGTAGGGCAGGTATCAGTTTGCCTGAAGGTAAGTGGTTAGGCCAGAGCAGAAACCTATGGACCTTACTATATAGATATTTATACCTCAATATAAATATACAAGCATTAAAAATAATACATAATATATCATAAGAATTTTGTAATTTATATGCCATAATATTGACTAGGTAAATTTAAAAATGTTAAAGCCATTGCAACATATTATTATTTAAATGCACCATACATATTAATGTAACACCTTATTAATATTAATTTATTGGGGGAGGATAAATGATTGCTGAAATTTTCATTGACATACAATGTATTAATTAGAATACTTATCATTAATGAAGTCAACAGAGGAAAATTATTTATGAAAATTTATGTAAAAGAGATAAATAAAATGTTAAAACCAAACGAGACAAATCATTTATTACACCTTTTTGTATAATTCAAATCAAACAACGAATAGATTGCTATTCTCAACTCTTTTTTTCATTTGAACTTTAAATAGATGTTACAATTATTTTTCGTTACTGCAGACAAACGTTTTAATTATATTATGTGTTTATTATGCGATTCAATATTTAAAACGATGTTTACATCTTCTAATTTATCTATTTATTTTTTATTTATTTCATTAATGATATATTTTTTGACATGTATATGTCTTTTGTCTGGTGGTTTAAAGTTATTGTTTTGTATCATTAATTCATCCTCAAAAAAGTAACAAGCAACCCATTCTGTTGGTGATACTCGGATTGAAAATTTATGACAATATCATAATCGGAAAGTTAATAGAAAATATTTTTGTTTGTTAAATAACATTTGTCGCAAGGGCCTACCGGTTAGGAGATAATATTGATTTGACTGAAAAAAGTCACGGTTTAAAACCATATTTTCTTTCAACTTTGTTAATTTCGAAAAATCATTACTTTTTAATTTCCTGTTAATTGATTATTTATTTATTTCTTTACCTTGTGTACTTCATCAATTCCCCGTCCATCCCCAAACTCAGTTTCTTCTAGACTGGGAAAAGCAGTAGATTATAGGAAAACATTTATATGATCTATTGTTTTTCCCAGTCTAGGAGAAATACTATCTTTTTTTTAAATGAAAAAATGAAAAAAATTGAAAGTGTCGTGGTTTGTGGATCGACAGTTGAATCTAGTAATACATGGTTTTTATTTAAATAGCCTAGCGTGTGCTTCTAAATTACATTTTAACATGTATTTAGTTTCACTTATATACAGATTTGTTTCATTAAGTGAGTTTAAGAGATAAAATAAGATTTTTGGGGCATATAATAATCCACAGCAGTTTAATTTTTGAATTAGAACGAGTGAATAAGATATAGATAATTTTTATTGCGGAATAAAGTGAAATAATGAGAAAAAAATGCGAATAAATATTAGAAACTTCTAATCTAACGATAAAAAAACTGGTGTTGGCAGTACTCAACGATCTCGGAGCCCATGGCTTCTTATGTGATTGCACTGTATCATGGTCAGTCCGTGCTAAATCAAAAGATCAAAAGGTGGATTGAGGTTAAAAAGAAACAAGGAAAATGTTACAATAAGACGGTTTAGATAAAATACAACAATAATAAATATAGCCTTGATTCAGGTATTTTTATATAAATGATCTGTGATTAATATATATATAAATATATATATATATATATATATATATATATATATATATATATATATATATCATAAACATTTTAAGGGATTTATTTATGAACAAATTTGGATTTAATTTAATTACTATTAGATGGGGATGATGGGGGACATCTTTCCTTTGATTAGGCCTAACCTAAGAGCTTTTCTTGGAGTCCTTTCCTAGTTTCTAGAATATTTGATTTCTCTTATAAAAGAAAATACAAGAATAATATTTACATCTTATTCTGTGATACCAGTATCTTAATACTTGGAAAGACATGTATGATTTTTTATTTTTAGCGAGAGAAGAAATATATTATTGTGAACAGGAAGCCAATCAGTGGACCTGACGAGAATGAAACCTATAGTCAATATTACAATAATAGGTGTGTTCACTATAAAAAATAAACTTATTGCATTTTTGTTTAATAGCTGCTGCGTTCAATGTTATAGTCTTTTTCTTTATTTTATTTTGTTGCTGAGTCAGCAGATATTATCTAGTTTCATAGAATAACAGTCAATACCCCCTCCGGTAAATATATTGATCTAGTTTTTGCATTAGGATGGTAATTGAACCGTGCTTCTTTACCCTCGATAAAAACGATTTTTTTTTGTTTATGCATAAGTTGATAGTGAGTAATCTTACACTTAAAAATATATGTGGCAGTTATCTACAACTGAAATCATCTCTGGTGCCTATGTTTGTTATGATACTGCATCCAATATGGCTAAACCTTGTCGAAAGGATGGATGATACATGAACAGCCAAAATATTGTATGTGCATCATCCTGATGGAGTACTCACAAGAGTTAAACTCCTGATGATATAGCGGAAAAATGTTAGTAGTGAACTGTGAAGGCTAGGGATTGGTATCAAAATTGCAGAGTACAGAAATAAACGGAACATTCTAGTTAAGCAGGCCAAGGAAAGAAATGTGCATTTATTTCAGAGCAAATAGTTCTGTGTTTCCCTTCAATTAGATCATTGAAGGCGCTTAAACGACATAGTTTCCTGGCTAATATAACTCTATCGTTTTGACACTATAGTGGTTGTTTAATCTTTAATCTCATACCTTTGAACTCGTGAATTTAAAAAAAATCTCTTAATAAATTAAGTTGATTAACAAAATTTATCGGCCACCATATATTACACAGGTAAAGAAAATTTAATGAATTGAATATTTGGAGAAGAAAGACTGATTAGGAAATAATCTCTGAAACCGAGCAGTCATAAAGCGCGGGATATGAAAGCATAAAGCTTACAATGGGTGGAAAATGGGAAGAATCCATCTAACAAGTCCTTTCTTCAGATCTATGAATTCTGCAGCAGTAGGATAAGAGGGAGACTCACATGGAGAAACAGGGACAATTAGGACGCAGCTAAACTTCGTTTGACACTAAAACTACCATGACGGGTCAAATGAATTTTCGGCAGAAGTTCTTGGAAACAACATCAATTACTTTGCTTTTACTACTTTTATAAAAAAAATATATCCAAAGTCCCACTCCGTGAAAACATATTTGTCGTACTTTTTTGTCTATAACTCCGAAATTATTTGCCCGATTAAAAATTAATTTTTTCATCTTAAAGCTGATTAAATGTAGTATTAGAATTTTATATATGAATTTTAATAATGTCCCTTAAAAGTACGGTAAAAACCCCGTAATGTTGTGAAATCTACGGTTTTTTGCACATTTTTCACTATAACTCCGAAACTATTCGTCTGCCCCCAATTTACTTTTTTTATATAAAAGCTGGTTAAATTTACAATTAGACTCTAAATATGAAGTTTAATCGGGTCTTTTGAAATACAAATGCTAGAACGCAAAATATCCCGTACTTGTACGAAGTCCACATTGCTTTGGAACATTTTTCACTATAACTCTGAAACTATTTGTCCGATCTAAAATTTCAGTTTTTCATCTCATAACTGGTTTAATTTACTAGTAGATCATATTTATGTAATTTATATTGAATGCCTTAAAACACCCACGCTATTATGCTGAATGTGTATATTTTGGCCAAATATGACAACTTTTTAGATAAAAAATGAAATTTTGAGTCGGATGAATAATTTCGGAGTTATAGTGAAGAATGTGCAAAAAAACGTATATTTCACAACAGTACGGGTTTTTCACCGTGCCTTCAAGGGAAATTATTAAAACTTCACATATAATATTCTAATAGTACATTTAATCAGCTTTAAGATGAAAAAATAGTAAAAAATTAATTTTGAATTGGACAAATAATTTGGGAGTTATAGAAAAAAAATTACGACAAAAATGTTTTTGCAGAGAAGTAGGACTGACCGCCAGTTGGCCAATTTCTACCCTTTTTCCTAAGACTATATCTTCGCGGTAAATAGTCCGATTTCGGAGTAGTTTTTTTCATTTCGTATGTAATAATTCCAGTTACAATTAACATTCAAAGACTTTCTTCGACAAAAGCTTCGTTTTCGTGTTATAGGTAAAAAACCGAAAATAACCGATATTTTGAGCGTTTTTTTGCGATGTTGGGTATGAAGCCGACGTTTGCCGTGGTAGCAAACTTTAGATTCGAATTGAGCACCCCCCAAAACATAAAGATCCGTTGAGAATAAAAGTTCGGCAGTTTTTCCTCCGGCAAACCCCTATTTTAATGGACTACTGTGGTAGAAGAAAGGATACATGAAATGTCGGTAGTTTTTGTGTTAGTAAGCTGAAAGGTAATGTCTCGGGATAGGCAGGCGTGGAAAAAGCTAGTAAAGGCGGCTACAGATCGTCAAGGTCTTTAAGCAAATTGCAAAAAAAAAAAAAAAAAAAAAAAAAAAAAAAGAAGACAAATATAGAAATAAAAGAGAGTTAAGGTAGGAACAAGTTTAGAAATCAAAATGAGTAAAATAGAGGTTCTTGTAAACAGAAAAAAAGAGAGTTTACGCCTACGCTTAATGAAAATCGCTGCTTAATGAAAATGAGGGCATTCTGATAAGGAGAGAAAGAAAATTTGAAATAAAGTTGGTTCCTTAAAATGTCTGAATCGTAACAGATTATTACAGATAAAATGTCTGCGTATCGCGTACAGAACTTCCATAGGATTCTTGAATCGGAGAACGGTTGAATGGGCAAACTCTTCATTATTTTGCCACTTATATATTTCGTATATGTCATATACTCATACTTCACCGTCCTTCCATATATACTGTTGAGTAAATTCCTTAAAAATCTGAAATTAGTATAACCGAATTAATTAGAATAAAATATTCATAGTGAATTATAATAATGATATCTCACTAATTAGAAAGAAAAATACTGAAATATTTTCATTAATTTATGTTGAATATTGATAAAACAATTGAAAATGCCTTTCTTCATTGGATTAGATACATGACATACGTAATGTAGATTTAAATAGCAATAAATATATATATTTCTAAAAATATACTGTGAATCTAATAAGACAAATACTATTACAGGCCTTTAATAATGAAGTAATTGCATGCTAATTAGTTATATCGATGATAGAATAATTGTCAGCTATCATGTTTGTTTTACTGGTATTGAATAAGTTAATAGTAAATAGTAGAAAAGCCTGTTTTCAAAGAAATAAACGCATTCTAATAATTATTCTCTAGATATTTTAAAAGAAATATCCAAAATTAACTATAGAGTTATTTTTAACCAGATTTTTCTTTTGTTTGTAATTTTAAGATGTAATATTTACATTTGTCATTCAAGTAAAATGTTATAAAAATATTTTCTCTATTTTTTTTTCTAATTAAGATTAAATATATACAAGATATTTATATATTGTATTGCCCAACACAGAGAACAAATAATTGACTATAAATGGTGTAGCACTCATTATCGGCCTAGAACAATACGCTTTTCAAAACTCTTTTTTTTTTTGTTCGTTAATCGATCTTTTTAAATTCGTTTATTGTCTTAAACAATATTTAATTACTCTTCCAATATTAGCACTAAACAAAAAAAAAATTATATAAAAGAATAATGATGTAAATGAAGGCCAAAAGACCATTTTCTTTTGACATTTCTTGGTACATAACTGTTCATTTACCTATTTATTGCATATTTCGTCAGATCCCTCATCCAGTGGAACAACGACATAACTGCCAAACTAGGTAAAAAAGATTAGTAAGATTAATACGTTAGAAGTACTCCTAAAAGCTTAATAAGTCGGTATAAATATCGAATGAATAGTAGTCTGGCCTATCCACAAGTTCATGTGAATTTTACTTTTACTTATAACGAAAATTGAATTGACGTTACTACATTTGTGTTTCTTGCTTTTTCTGTAAAATTATATTTTTTAATATATTTTATTTTATTTGTTCCACAGGATGAGTGATATGCCGTCACCAAAAATTAGTTGCTTTTCTTATTTATTAATGCTATTAATAAAGGATTCATGTAATTATTAACTAATAATTAAATTAACTACGTATTAGCTACCAGTTAGGTTGGCAACGGAACATTTTAATGAAGGAAATAAAATAAAATAGAGGCCTAAAAAATGATGGGTTGGCCTCTCGTTAGATATTCAGAAAAATCATCCACTGCTGTGCTAGAAAGATATATAAAATAAAATGTACTATGCATCGGAATAGAAGATAGTTCATAGCTTACAAAGAATAAGAGATACGACAAATATATTAGTAGCATTAAGGAGATCAGATGGGGTATGCCAATGATAGTACTATATAGGCTATGACAAATCAACATAATCTGCGCATTTCGTTTCCAAGAAAAATTAGTTGGTTATATATTCCACAAAACAGGTTGCGCTTGGTGGAGCAGCATTTGAGCATTTTAATACCAGAAATAGGATTGGTTCGATTCAAATTGAAGAGTGTTAATTTTTTTTCGTAACGCTCGAAAGGTAAACTATTCTCTAGAACAGACTAGTATCCAGTAGGATGTTTTTTTCTCCCGATTGGAATGGATAAGGGTGCCTAACTAAACAATCAATAGCGACTTTCAATAAATAACGATTTTCTAAAAATCAAAAACACAATTGCATCAGAGAGAATGTGGTTCAAATAAATTTTCAATGCCCAAACATTTGCCCTTCAGTTGGCTAACTTTATTTTTACAATTTAGTTTTAAGACTCATTTACATGACAGTTAGTAGACCTATTTGGACAAACGGAGTTGGGGAGCTCAACTAAACCTTCCAATTCTTTATGTATCCAACCTTACAATAAAAAATCCTTAATGCTCCATACTTTGTCACAAAAGTTTATTTGTTCATGTTAAAATCTATAAAGATTTTAATGTTCCATATGTTGCTGATTTAGCTCAAACCAGATGCCAATTATTCCATAGTAATCTCCATTCCCTCTGGAGTCCATTAATCTCCCAATGTGCTTCAAACTCGATTCCTGATAACCCACCGAAGACGCCAAAGAGATCTAGTCTAGAGCTTTTATAGAAGTGCTACTAATGCGTAGTTCTTCACAAGTTATTTACATGTCATTTTCCTCAAATTTACTTGATGTATATTGTATACAGAAGTAAATCAATAAAAAGTTTTTACTTTAAAGGATCTATCATATCTTCTGCAGGATTGTTAGTGCCTTTCTAATTATTTTATCAAGTTCCCAGGTTATGTTTTTTGTATGTATTACTTAAAAAACAAAATATTAAAAAACATCGAAATTTATCTATCAAATTAATTTCAAATTTAACTGTAAAATTAAAAATTAAGATATAGTGATAATTTTTTTTTCTTTTTTATAGTCTAATCACCGATCATTAACAAAATAAAAAAAAAAAATTAGCCTAGTGCAATATCAAAGTCCAGAGTAATTTTGCTTTTTTAATACGCTTTAATTAACTTCATCTATATTAAACGGAATCTTTCATCGTAATTATCAACAATTTCTTAAATTATCACAATCTGATTAACTTGAAAATTAGCAAACTTCTCAAGGACCAATGACAATACAATAATTGCACAACTTTGTTCTAATGTTCTCACTTAGTCTAGTTAAATTATTACTAAAATGGGGGTTTGTCTTGCAGAAGGTGAAATATTAAGTTTTACGTTTTTATATTATCCAGATGGGTCCTGAGAATAAAATATCAAAAATGAAACTGAATTTGATAAAGGAAAAATGTTTGGGGGGCAAAAAAAAACAAAACAACTTTTTGAATTTTGTTCAGATTTTGGAAAAAAAAAAAAACATATAGAAAAATTTTTTTTATCAAATAATATTTTATTTACAAAATTAAAGTTGATTAAATTGTGCGTCTAAAGACATCCCTTAAGCTGAATTTGAAAGAGGCATTTAGCCACAATCGATTGTCAAACATAGAAGAAGTTTGCCAACTTTAAAAATTTAGTATTGGTAAACCATGTTTAAGTTTCTATAACGCAGAAATGGCTAACCCAATCGAAAAATGTTATATACTAAAAATTGTAGATCATTACATTTGCTGTGAGATAGGATTTTTAAAGTAAAAATTTACCCATTCATACTCTGACATATGTCAAAAAAACAAAACTTTTTGGTAGATTTTGGATAAACTGAGTTAAAAATGCCAACAAATCACGAATAGTACGGAGAAATTAGCTTCGAACTTTGAACTCAAAAAACTAAAATGTCTGACTGCTGCAAATTGATCACCACACTTAGCTTTTTAGTTAGGTTTGCTATAAAAGCTTGGTTTTCTAGTTTTTTTAGACTATAATTTTTTTTCTTTTACTGTTAATTTTTAATAACAGTTTTCATTGAGTATGAATTATGAAAATACTATGCTATAATTATCATTAGTTTATATGCAATTAAAATGAATCCTGCATGAAAATTTCATACAATCGCTCGAGCTATAGTATCAGTGTCAAACGCAATGAAAGCAAAATTGTCAAACCAAAAGAAATGAACATAAAAATGTAAACAGCTATTTGGTAGATAGAAACTATTTTACGTTGGCTAACGTTGGCGATAGTTTTGTGATACCTAATTATATAATTATTAAAGATCGATTTTCCTTAATGATAGCATAAAACTGTTTTTTTTTTTTTTTTTTTTTTTTTTTTTTTTTTTTTTTTTTTTTTTTTTTTTTTTTTTTTTTTTTTTTTTTTTTTTTTTTTTTTTTTTTATTATTGGAATGAAATTTTTAATAACAGACCGATTTTTCATTTACAAGCTCAATACTGCCTGGTACGGAATGTAGAACAATGCTTTCCAAAAATCTATATTGCTACTGCAAGCAAAATGTCAGATTGCTGAAAATATGGATTAGCTGTTGAAAATTGAAGACAAAGGATCATAATTTCAAATTGACGAAGCTGAACAACCAACGACATAAATGCAGCCTGACAATAGCTCCATTGTATTATACTGTTTTGTTATTCATATGAGATTTTTGCTATCCCAGATTATTTTTCGTTTTATTTCATTCACTAGTTTTTCATGTACTACTAAAACAACATAGAGAGTAATATGAATTCATACAGATTTCTATCCATTCTTCCAGTTTTATAGATTACAGTAAACCTGCAATGGGTGTGTTTATTTCTACGCGTTTCATCTCTCGACACAGCACGTATTTAAATTTACATTTATGCACAAATGCTTATTTGGTACAATGTGCAATGTACATGTTTTTAAAATTTTATAAAAATGTAATTAGGTGTAAAAAAAAAAAAAAAGGCCGTTTTTGAAACAAATATTTATATTATTATTTCTTTGATATAAAATACAATTAATACTCAAAATGCAGTCCATTGTTATCTACCGTCATTACCCATCTGCTAGCCAATTGCTAGATGCCACGCTGATACCATTCCTTGGGATGGCTGTCAAAGAACTCTTGGACTGCATTTTCAACTTCCGCAAAATTATAAAAAATTTTCCCTAGAAGAAAATGGGCCATGGATCAAAACAAGTAGAATCCGAAGATACGAGGTCTGGACTATATGGTGGATGAGGCGGGAGTTCAAACCCATGAAGTTCTGTAAACTTTTCTTTGGTTCGACTCCTGATTGTTGAGGAGTAAGTTCGTGAGGGACCAGTTTACAGGTCTTTTTCACCTTCCCCATGGAGCGAAGATGGCGACACACCACACTCCCTTGTTAGTTCGCGAGTACTTGTGGATGGATTTGACTCAACAGCTTCCTTCAAAACCTCAATATCCATTAATGGCCGCCCGGAGCCCTTCTTCCTTTCCAACGTCGTATCTCCACTTCTAAATTTTTCAAACCAACGCCGCGCAGTGCTCTCTTCAAGGACACCTTCCCCTTCATATTTAATAATTTCACGTCAGTTGCTTCAGCGGCTGTGAAATTTTTTCTCCAGTAATGTATTTTTTTCTAGGACACTGTCATGTTTCTTCTTTGGAATAAATAACTGAACTGAGGCTTTTTTTTTTTTTTTTTTAGCAGAAGTCTAGTGTTAGAAACAAGCTTAGAGAATGCTCTAAAGGTATTATCAAGTATTGGTAAATAATAAATAGCATTAAGATATTTACAGACTTTTGAACTCTGAAATTTGAGAAAACGGTCATTTTTTTTTTTATACGCCCTATTAAATTGTCATAAAAGATTTAACATAAACCAATAATTAATGGACTGCATTTTAAATTAATTAATAAATATAAAAAGGATTGAAAAACAGAGACATAAATTGAATAAAAAAAAAAAAAAAATTACATATACAAAAATTCTTCTAATTAAACAATTAAAATAATATTTTAATACATGTAAAGTGTAAATCTTATTAAAAAAGTATGTCATTGATATTAGATGGAGTTAAGAGTTACAGTAGCACTGTTCATTGTTGAGCTTTAAGAGTAGTCAACCTGATTCACAAATGCATCGAACTCTATACTCGAAGTATTTGTCTATGAGATCCTTATTTGAAGGTTGACATAGGTCACCGTTCTAGGACTTCGGGTATCACTTTGTGTTTGTATTATCTTAACTTGTGCAGCTACAAATAAGATGTCATAGGATTGTTCATTGTTTTCGTTGCAGTTAAAAATGCTGTCTGTTAGTTTAAATCTGAATAAATAACTTTTTGCTCCGCTATGTCTTGTCAAAAATAAGTTTGTATGCCCATTTTTCATTTTTCCTCTATAGCTTGATTTCCCAACAAAAAATTATACAGGACCCCTCATAGTCCATCTTTCGTTCCAAGTTTGTCAAGTTGTTACTTTCAAAATATACAGAGCTAAGTGGAAGGGTTTAGTTACTTTCCGTAAGTAACAAATGTAACTCACAACCTTTGGAATATTTAACTTCTAAAATAAAAATTTGTAATTTTTTTATTTTTATTTTTTTATACTGATCCATTACTGAAATGCACACTGAAGAGATCGGCTGCCCAGACCTTTACTGACCCTAACTGGTCTCACATTTCTTCCTTCATGCAGTTGAACACTCCCATAGAGGGGACGGAGATGATAATCAGAATAACTAAATGTAATTAAGTGCAGCAATATTAATAGTACAATGTGTGACTCCGTTGCGCAGATAATATTAACATACCTTTTATACCTAAGCTTTGCCTCCGGCTGAAGAAAATAGTGAATACAAATAATTTCAGAGCATTCAAAGGCCAATTTAATAGCTCATTCTAATCTGATCAGGTTTTCTTTTGTTTTTTTTTTATGCCTGCAATCTTAGCGGTATTTTAAATGTTGACATCAGTACAAGGTCGCTGAAGTGATCTGTTCATTGAGTGGAAGTATCCAATAATCTTTGCGGGGAGGATCAAGTTATTTTCATGACATGTTTATGTTTATTTATGTTACTTGAATGTAATCTAGATGCAACCGACCAGTTACAGTTTATTTCAGAAATCAAAGTTTATACAAAATCTACTAGATACCGAAGAGTCATTTTTGGATCAAAGCTATCATGATAATTCACTCATGATAATCCAAGTTCTACAATTATTCACGTTGCCAACAATGAAAAATGCAACGTAATAGATGGCTCTGGTTCAATTAATTACAGCGACAGGACACTGTTTCTGATATTATTGAAATGTTAAATTAGGCGTTTACAGCGATACGTCCAAAAGAAGCACTGATTAATCCCTATGACTTAACTCTAAGATCGAAGAGAGTTTACTTAGTTAAATCTTACTTCTTTGATTATCTGCGTATATATATATATATATATATATATATATATATATATATATATATATATATATATATATATATATATATATATATTTTTTTTTTTTTTTAAACTTTAAATGAATAGCATAATAATTTTAATATAACTATGATTTTTTTTACCCTTAAAAACAAAAATAAAAAAAAAATCGAATACCATTGAATAACTTAAAAATATCTAGATAGAATCATAATATACAATGAAAGAAAAGAAAAAACTTTACTGAATAAAATAATTTACTTTAAATTTTAACCCAACCTAAAAACTTCGTTGGTCAAATTTATTGCTTTTTAATTATTTTAATCCATCTATTAAACTTTTTAATTGTAAAAAAAAGGCATCCAGTAAATACGAATATAATGGTTATAATAACATGTACATCGGTTGTGAAGCATCTATCTATTTCTAGCACTTTAATAAAAGATCTATTTCGGAAGGTTTCTTATTTTCGGAATATGGAACTAAATGAGATGCGAGTTAAGATACTAGTGGGTTTAGGTGGTTATGGATTTTACCATGAAAGGATAGATATCTGGTTTGGACCAAATCAGCAATATATGAATCATCAAGATCTTTAAGGATATTTTTATTTCTAAAATAAGGATTTTTCTAAGGATTATGGATTGAAACCGGTTTTGAATTGTATCGTTCAGTAGAGCCCCAATGTTCAATTCCCTGTTTCCAAACAGGTCTGATGGTTATGTAGACGAGTCTCTTGTAATTTATTGGAATCTTAAAGCGTTTCTCTAGTAAATGTTGCAGTAGTCCAAAATAAAGAGCGGCTTATTGTCTTTTTCAGTCTTGTATGTGCATTCCAAGTAAGGGGATCAAGTGGAATCCTATGTAGCGTATCTGTTCATCTAGGAATAGTAGAATACCATGAAAGGATACTGTGGTACAGAAAGTCATAGATTCACAAAGACATAGGAGGATTTTGACCATTATTGAAGGTTTGTTATATGAATCTGGAGTGATTAAGATGCAAGGGAATGGATCACTATTTACTGATAACACTCGTGTGTCATCAGGATAATCAGTGGAGAGAAGACGTTGCTAAGATGGATTGTCAACTGTACCGTGTAGAGGATTGGACCTAGGATACTTCCTTGAGGAACACCGACAGATTGGGTAAATTATGAGGAATTAAAAAAATTATGATTTCTTTTGAAGATTATGCCACTGAAGGCCTTATATATCTTATGTGTTATACATCATCTCCATGTATTTTTAATGAAGTGGTTGGAAGAGGAGGTGAGTTTGACAAATGATCATATATCAAGAAAAAGAAGCATGATATAGTTTATTAATATCAAAGTA